>WAAE01006220.1:157490-333467 GCA_013400495.1 Nicator chloris | reverse complement strand
AAAAAAAAAAATCCTTTGATTGACTAAAGCTCATGGCCATCCTGGCAGAGGCAATGGACAGCCTTCAGCACTCGCATATGTTCCAGTTTTAATTAGAGATTTTTTGAGTTTAAGGGTTTCCCTTGAGATGCACTTTTTCTTCTATTTGAACCTTGGGAACGTGAGGTCACATGAGTTGTGTTTAAAATAAATATCCTTCTTCTTGCTGTCTTTTCCAGGGCTGCAGAGCCCTTCAAGGTGTTAAACAAAGCTATCAATAAGATTTACTCTCGTCTTGGTCCCATGAACAAGTTGGAATTATTGCATTAAGAAGGTGCTCAGCATCCTGAGACCTCCATCCTCTGCTGTGATTTCAGAGAAGAAAACCGGATGAAAAGTTCCCTCTTAGTAAATGAGTTCTCATTTATCATCACTTACTGTCTTTGGAAAATGAGAGATTGTTTTTCCAAGTGATCCTGCAGCATTGGGAAGACTTCTGCAGCTTTGACTCATTGTGATTATTCCCAAGTGTTGTCATCAGTTCTTCCTCTATTTATGTGCAATTGGTCTAAGCCTGTGCTTAACCCCCAAGCTGATCACAGTGCTTTGAGCAAGAAAAAAACCCCACATCCCCAGTCCCTGCTTCTGCTCTAAAACATGACTTGTTTCACTCACTCTCTTACTGCTGGGAGATGCCAATCTGAACCTTCTACAGAGCCCAGATATTCTACTTCTTAATATTTTTGAGGCTATTGCTCATGGCATAGGTTATATACATTGGTTATAAATAAGGAGGGGCTGAAAAGAAAGTCGTGGAGATCACTGTACAGTTATCATTCAACCTGTACTCCACTGTTGTGTTCTCTGAATGCCTAACCATGCTCTAGCCATGGTTTTCTGCTGCACTGCATGTAGTAGTTGCATCCATCAAAGCAGAAGTGTTTCTAAATTTGACTGTGGATAATTAAACTCACTTTAATGTAAATGACTGTGCTGCAGCTCCCAGGGTGAAGACGTGTCACTTCCACTCCCTGTAAACATGAGGGAGAATTGGCCCCACAGAGCAGGTCCTGCTACAAACTCGTACAATCCCAGACTCAGCAGAGTCAGGGATTGTCAAGTAAAGGGGTAAACGCTTCTTAGTAAAATCCTGAAATGGTGCCTGATTTGGGCTATGCACACTAAGCAGTCAAAAGACCAAGATGATCAGAGGGGTGGAGCAGCTCTGCTGGGAGGAAAGGCTTGGAGAGCTGGGATGGTTCAGCTGGAGAGGAGAAGCTTTGGGGTGAGCTCAGGGTGGCCTTGCAGGGCCTGGAGGGAGCTACAAGAAAGATGAAGAGAGACAATTTACAATGGCCTGGAGTGATGGGACAGGGGAGAACGCCTTCAAACTGCCAGAGGGGATATTTAGATGGGACATTGGGCAGGAATTGTTCCATGTGAGGGTGGGCAGGCCCTGGCACAGGGTACCCAGAGCAGCTGTGGCTGCCCCTGGATCCCTGGCAGTGTCCAAGGCCAGGCTGGATGGGGCTTGGAGCAGCCTGGGACAGAGGAAAGTGTCCCTCCCCATGGCAGGGGTGGGATGAGATGAGCTTTAAGGTCCTTCTCACCAAACCATTCCACAGTTCCATGAAAATGGGAGGTTTTTTAACCCCTACCCTCCCCATCCCTCCTGCTGACCGATGCCAGCTGCTGCTGTTCTCAGATCCTGAAGCACAAACAGTGCTGAGGCAACAGCTGAAGCTCTGTGCAAAGCCACACATGAAAAGTGAAGTTTATTTCTGTCAGCTCAGTTTAGTTTGGAGCCTGAGTGTATCTGCCTGGGGCAGCCATAATGTGAGGATGGCAATCATGACTTTGTGTATGAACAGGGCATAAAAACTCGCTGTGTTCTCTTCAGCAAGTAAACACTCTAATTTCCTGCCAGGGTTTGTAATAAAGGCTCCTTTCTCTGATTCCTTCCCCATCCAGATGTTTCTCTGTTACCAGCATAGCATAGAAACATCTTCAGCTCTTATGGCCACCATCAAAATATTCCCTACACCCCTGTCTTAATGTCATCTTTTCTGTTCTATTCATTCCATTCCAAGCATGCACTGTATTTTTCTTTTTAGAAAGAGTGCAACTTCTTCTACGAAACTTTTTCTCCCACACTGAATATCTTTCCCGAAGCATGAGAACGTTCTACCCTTTCATTTTGTTCACCAGACACCGCACGATTTGCAATGGAAACTGGCAAGAACATTTAAAATAATAAAAATAAAAATTGTGCTCATCTCCGAACTGGGAGATGAGTGCATTTGCTGAGAGATGTAGGGGTTTGGAGCCCTGTGATTGAAGTCTCCAGGAATGTTAACTGAATTTTAATTTGTGTTTTACAGAATGACATGTATGGAGCGAGTGTAGGGGAGGTCAGGGGAGGGTAAGAGAGGCTGAGCCACGCTGGGTAAATGCATCACTTAGTGCACATTGAGCAGGTTTTTGGCTACTGCAGTTTTCAGATTTGTGCTCTAATCTTTATTGATCTAACGAGGGCTCTCACACAGTAATTAATGCGGCATCAGTGGTGCCCAGTGCTCTTGGAAAAGCTGTGTGTTAGCACTGCTCCTGCTGCTGTGGGCCCTGCTGGGGCTGGGAGGGGCACAAGTGTGCCTGGATCCTCAGACTGGATTATAAATCGTGCAAGTAGGAGGTAAAGGGATGTTTGTCTCCCCAGCTGCCTGTTCTTCTTGTGGGTAAAAGCTTGGGCATCTTGTTGGTTTTTTGTTTATCTTTTATTTTTTATTTTATTTTTTTTTCTTGGAGTGGTTGTTGACTCGCCTCAGTCTTTCAGGATCCCATATCAGACCTCTGGCCTGGCTTTGTGCAGGAATTTGTTTCCCTAAGATCTCATGAATCCTGGTCCAAAAGCAGTACATAATTTTAGCTCCAGTCAAAGGGAAATAAGGAAGTGTTGGAGACGGCCCCAAAACTGAGGATTCCTTTTAAAATAATAATAGAAAAGGCTTGATTCCTCTCTGTTCCTTCCTTGGGCCACAAGACTGAGTGATAAACGCAAGCCAATTTTTAAGTGCTGAGAACTTTCCAGGGAAACATCCTGTGTGTTGTCTGGTGAAAGCAGCGTTAATTGCTGTGTGTGGGACCACTCAAACCAGTACTGAACTGGTCTTTAGTGGCTTCCCCTAAGCATGAAGCTGAGCTATACCTGTTCTGCTCTAGTTCTTTAATAATATTCCTTAAAAGTAGTTAGTCTACAGAATATACATATAAAATATACATTAAAATAACTATTCAGTAAAAAAATAACTGTTCTTTAGCTGGTCTTGCAATAGGTTTCTGGTTTATACCAGGATGAGGAGGGTGGCAAGGAATCCAAAGGGGAGCTCCACCTGAGATGACCACACTGAATCAGGCAGTGGCACTCAAATTTTGTGGGATTATGTCATTATTTTGGGCAGAGACTCTTTGCTGGGACAGAACCATTGGAGCTCTGGGTTGGTTGGTGTAGGTGGGTCAAGGTGAGTGCCCTCTGCAGCTTTTGTGCACAGCATCCTCCTCAAATCACATCATCTCCGTTTTCACCTCTGAGAACACAAAGATGTTTTGGAGCCCGGGCATTTCTGGGGCTGTTTGGTGCTCCTGGGGTGGCCCTGGCACAGAGCTCCAGCTGATGGAGCAGTGAGGAGGAAGGGTCACATGGCAAGTGTGGGCCTGAACTGATGCACAGAGATCAAGGGGAGCAAAGGTTTGGCTTCCCCAGCATTGTCAGACCTTGTTGACATTTCTCACTCAACCCTTAATCCATAAAGTGAGACTGAAAAAAACTTCCCTGAATGCTGGCAGAGGGTGATTTCAGTATCATTTGTGAGGTATTTGCATCCAGACCCTTGAAGAATTCCAGCATCTTTTTCCTATTTTAAAGTTGCTGAATGAAGCATCGAAATAAATCAGTCGCATGGTTTGGGGCTGGCTTTATTTGCGAGGGTTTTTTTAGCTTTTTGGTTTGGTAAAACCACAATAAACTCGTTTTGGATGGAGGCCAGGTTTCTCTTTGAAGTCCTGTGCAGCAGCACACAAAGTTGTGCTCCCTTCTCCTTGCTCCACACTAATAAGGGAGTGATGGACTGGGAGCTGCGAGCAGCAGTCCAGCTGTTCCCACACAAATCCTTCATTTGGATGGAAGGAGACTGTGGCTGTTCAAATCATAGCAGAGAATGGCATCAGAAATACAACAGACAGATGGATGTTACTGTAACAGCTGTAAAAGGCCCATATGAGAAAATTGGGATAAAGACTCATTTATTCCACTTCAGCTCTATCGCATTGTTTTATTCCTGAATGGATTGGGTACTTGGTGATCCGATGGCAACATCATTCCAATCGTAAAATGATAATGCACAATTAGCAAACTGGCAGGTACAGCCAGCTGGAGGACTGGCTGCTGGCATCCTGCATTTGCCCAGATTAAAAAGTGGAAATTTGTTAGCGAGACCCAGTTTCAGGGAGGGGGGGCTTGTTGAAGTGAAAGTGCTCTTTCCTTCCTCTTCAAGTTTTTCCTGGCCTGGAAAAAAACAGGGAGCTGCTGTTCTCTGAGTGTAAGGGAGAGGATCCAGGACAAAGCCTTGAGGTTATTGGAGAGAAAAGGTATCCTGATGCCTTAGGATGGCTACCTAGAACTGAGATTAGACAAGATTAAGACAATAAAAATAGGTATTTATTAAAGGCCTTCAATAGCTACACCTCGGGCAGTCAGAAGCCTCTGAGGGGCTACACCCAAGATGGACTATGGTCACAAGTTTTTCCCACAAGTATAAATCTGGTCCATTTACATATCAGGGGTTAATCCTCCAATTACAGCTTTGGGTAATGAAGTCATTTACTCCAAGTTATCTCCCCCAATTCACTGTTGTTTACATTTTTGGGGGCCTGAGACACTGAGGTGTCCTTGAGTTTCAGGCCTAGAGAGAAATTGTTTTGTCTGAATAAAAGGGGAGGACAGTAGCTGACAGGCTGTGGAGTTTTCAAGTTATACACTAAAACAGTACAGGATCTAAAAAATATAAAAGCTAAATGCTAAGGCATCAGGCAGGGCTGGGAGGGGATGGAGCAGATCCCTGTGAGAACCCCACAGCTCCCTGGAAGGGTGTTACCCAGCTGGGGGAGATGCTGCAGTGCCAGATGGTAAAATAAGAGTGCAGGGGCTGTAAAAGAGCTGCTTGGAAACTCAAAGTTGAATCTTGGGAAGAGAATTTTCCCTAGAAAACAAGTCCAGGCCTGGGATGGGCTGTCTAGACAGGCTGTGGAAGCGCCATCCTTGGAGGATGTGGAGCCTTGGCTAAACCTGAGCCAGCCTTGGCCACGGGCCCACGCTGAGCAGGACAACGAGAGGGCCCTCACGGCCAATAATTCTGTGATAAGAGAGATTGGAAGGGAGCAGCTGCATCTGCAAAAACATTTATTGTAATCCTCGCCATCGGACAAAATCAGTTGAGGGAGGGCAATCCTGAGGAAAGCATTTCCTAGAAATGTGGATAAAAGAACACCTTAAAAATCGAATAAAACAATGATGTTGTANATAAAAGAACACCTTAAAAATCGAATAGAACAATGATGCTGTATTTAGCTTCTTAAAAAAAAGGCAAAAAACCCAAAAAAACCCAAAAAACCCCCACAATTCTGGAGCATCTCAAGTGATACCCATCCAGTTGTGTGCATGTTCAAACACCAGTGGATCTGTCACAGCTTTCCTTCACTTTGGGACAATTAAGCATAGATTCCATGGGCTCCTTATTTCCAGCACTGTACAAACAAAATTTGTTTTATTATGTTTACTCATTTGGAAAACAGCTAATACTTTGGGTGTGTATTCTAAGATTTTTTGAACTCACTTCAATGTTTTTTCCTATGTCATAATAGTTGGCTTGTAGCAGCAAAGTGGAGTAATCAGCGGGTTGTGGCTGAAATCAGAACCATATACCAGAGGCTGGTTTGATCTTGTATGTCAGTTGTTACTACAAAAAACAAAAAAAAAGACTGCTTGGTTAAATTTGAAGATAAGAGGAAAATCTCCTGAGAAAATAATAGAAAGGAGTACTTGCAGCCAGTAGCAGTTATTTTGCTTTCAAATGGTCAGGGTTCTTCAAAGATTTCCCTCTTCTCCCTGGAAAGTGAGAGCTGGCCCTGGTTGTGTGGAGCCACGGGAGCAGCAGGTGGGCACAGGCTGGTGACATCCCTGTCCCTGCAGTGGCACCTCAGTGCTTTGACACCTGGACAGGGCAGATCCCCAACGCAGGGCAAAGAAACCCTAACCAAGCTTGGTGCTCATGCTGGGGAGGTGATATTTTTCTGCACGTACACTTCCTAAAATCCTCTATTGGATCTTCCCAAGCTGCAGAACAGGGGAGAGGATTTCAGGACTCCAGTGAAATGGCAGAAGTCCTGGGGCTTTGGCGGGTCAGGCGTTTCAGGCACATTTTCAGTAACTCCCGTCCTCTCCGCGATGTTTCTCCTACGAGATCACATCTCTTGAGGGCACGCTTGTCACGCCTGCCATGGGGAAATTACCTTGAAGGTGTTCTGCCAGAAATCTCATTCTGGGCTGTTCCAGGTTGCTTCCCAATGGCTGAATGGCTGAGTTATTGTGGGAGCTTAGTCACATCAAGATACTGCTCAGAGCAAGCCCTGATTCATTTAGCTGCATAGGAGGTTTCGGGAGATGATGGCTTCATCATGAGTCAGTTCTTCATTATCACATTCCTCTGACATTACACAGCAATATTGGAGCTGCCACGAGCAGAGGCAGATGAATGATACCAGATTGGATGGACCTTGTCTCTGATAATGGTGAGCGTGTCATGCCTCAGACGGGTGCAAAGAGCCAAGTGCTGCATCAGGCTGCTCATGCGAGGAGACAGGAGCCTTTCCCAGCCCTGCCTGCACTCAGCTTAAATATAGAAATGGGAAAGTGACTTTGCAGCTTGATTTCAGCTATTCCTAACCGTGCCTAATCATTCTTTTTGAAAAGCTTGTTAAGGTATTCTCGTCAATTAGCACTTGTTTCAGTGAGCTTCAAGGATTAATTAGATGTTGCATTACAAAAATAATTATGCCTTTTAACCATTTTCGGTTATTTACTTCCTTAAATGTTGGGTTTGTGAGGCAGAGGCTGGCGTGGTGCCACAGTCATTTGGGTAGAATCTAACACAGATTAATGAGCAAACTTGAAAAGCAAGCAGTGAGTTCCCCAGTGTTTTGTAATTAAGCAGTTTGATTAAAAACAACTGGAACAACTCTGTGCGCTGAGAAACAAAGTGGGAACAGCTCTCTGCACTGAGACCTCTGTAACAACAAGTATGAAACCCAGGGCTGAAGTAATTTATGGAGCCTGAAAGTTTTCTTGGCTACCTGATGGTTTTGTCAGAGAAGTTTTGGAAGAGTAGGCATTGAGGCAGTGCAGATGTTCTTCCCCAGCCTTCAAATTCACAAACACAATGACACAGGGATACACTGGCATTTTTTTTGAGGCAGGAACTCAAATGCTTGATATTCTTGTGCTGCTCCATGGACACAGCTCGTGTAGTTAAAAGGAGGTGGCTTTTGAACATGAGCTGTGAATTTGTGCAATCATCTTTAAGGCAGTTCTGCCTCACTATGAGCCAGTGAGACCTAAACCAAGCCCTTGGAAGTGCCTGAGCACGAAGGGCCAGAACGGGTCCTGTTCCTGAACCAAAGGCCTCAAGCTGCTGGACCAAAGCAACTCAAGCTGCTTGTTGGACCAAAGGCCTCAAGCTGCTGCAGGGGTAAAACTCCAGCCCCAATTTTGGGGAAGCTTTGCAGGCTGACATCACCTGACAGGCTGGCTCAGAGTGAAAACCAGGCACTGTAAGTGCCCTGACTGTGATTATCCCAGGGCTTCATCCTGCTGGACCCTGCACGTGTGAGCAGGGCTGGAATTGGTGTGAGCAAGGCTGGGCTGAAAAAGCTGATACTGCAGCTGGAGTGTGAGGCAGAGCTCAATGTTGTTCACCTTGCATTAAGGGCAAGACAGGTAGACACAAAAATACACGTTCTTCTCTTGCTGGCCCAGCATTACCTGCCTGGCTTACATTTCTCTGGAAATATGCCTGTCTGCAGCCTCAGACATCCATTTTCTCTTATTTTCTAGCGCATTTTAGCTCTCTTTCACAGGCAGATCTTGCTTAAAATCAATAGCTCCCCACTATCAGCCCCATTTAGTGTCTATTCATTTATTGGATTTTGAAAATGGAGAGTAAGAAGGCTTAAAAGAGAAAATATGGGGGCTTTTCATTGCAGTGCAGTGTTTGAAATGCAGACTCTTTCAGCTTTAAGCATTATTGCACTACAAAACACAGTTGAAATGATTCATGCCCCAGCTTGACTTATAAAATCCATAATCAGATTGCAAAGATCCCTTCTTCTAAAACTGAGGCACCAAAACTTGCTTGGACCAAAATTTTAGTCAGCTCCTTGCTCAGATTTTCCCTAAATTTGTGGCAGGTCATAAAGTCTTTCATATCTGACTTCTACCAAGCTGTGGCACAGATTGAATTCTTGGAGAATGACACAGATTGAATTCTTGGAGACCCCTGGCAGTGGCCTGTCCCTTCATTCTGCCCTTCCTTTGCTGAAGGGTGGTCAGCTCCTGTTCTGATGGCACCTTTGATGGCATCTGTGGGGCTATCAAGGTTGTAGATTTGTCAGTTGTTCTTGCAGGGAAGTTTTCTGTCCCCTAGGGAATGTGTTTATGATTTGGATGTTTGGAGGAAAAAAAAAAAAATCAGGACTGTGCCTTCCTGTTCCTCAGGACAGTGAGGACAGGAAAAATTCAGTGAAGACAGTTTACTCATTTTCTGTCTGTTCAGTTGGCAAAGTGTTTAAGGGAGCTGCGTGGGGATGGGGTGAGCAGGGTGTATTTAACCTCTTCACCTGCCTGGCATGACCCTGGCATGGCAGTGATTCCTTTTAGGAGTGATGTAGGCACATTCCATCGCACACACCTGCATGGGATACAGGGATATTGCAGAGCAGCTTTTCTGAGCCAACCCCAGCACACAGGAAAATGTTTTGTGAAGCAAAAGGGTAACCAGCAATCTCCTCTCTGCAGTAAAACAGCACATACAGCTCTGTAACCTGGTTTTGGGGCTGTTACTCCTGACTTGCATGAATAGAGACACACCAGGGAGTGCTCTCCCACTGGGAATGGTGACAGAGTCCACAGAGATCCAGTGAAGCTGGAATTGTTTGAGAAGAGTCAGCAACACGGGTGAGGATGTCTGCAGAGGGTCACTTCCATCACTTGTGGCTCCTTTAAAACCATCTGCTGTGTACGAGGTTGAAGAAATAATATCAATAATGGCACTGGCTTGAATCTCTGGGGAAGATGTGTGCCTGTCTGTAGGGTGCCCATAAAAGATGCTAGGAAGGACCCAAAGAGCATGAACACCTAAAGAATTCTGTGGTACCTGGATGGAGTGCAGAGCCTTCCCCAGGAACCAGGCTGAAAGTTTCATTGTGGCATCAGCTGTCAAAAAGGGCCAGCACAGCTCTTCTCAGCAGCTCTGCTCCTTGTGGTGACAAGGATAATTTCAGGATCCAAGCAGAAGAGCTGCTTCTGCACCTGCCATGGGGCAGAAGCCTCAATCACATCCAACACAGAGGGAAAAGGCTTCCTGTGTTAGGTGTCCCACCCAGCTGCTGGGCAGGTATTTGCATGTTAGAATGGTTAGTAAAAAGCAGTCCGAGTTTGGGATAGAGAAATATGGACAGAAAAATAAGTGAATTGAAGGTTAGCTAAACTGAATTTGCAAATTATGTTCAGTGCAGTGAGTGCAAGTCCTCTTTTCCACCCGTGGTGAAAGGGCCTCAACTCTGGAATCAAACATACAGAGTGTCTTTAGTCCAGGCAGCTCAAGGGCTGATGAATCTCTGCCTCAGTGGTCCAGGCTTCAGTGCAAGGTGCAGAGTGAATCTGAGAGGCTTTGTGCATGTGCAGGATTCTTTTTGGCAGCTCCTGCTTCAGTGCTCCCAGTATTCCAGCAAACCAGATTAAGGATAGGGTGTGTATGTCTGCTGTAACACCTTCCCCCTCCTGGTAACAGATACATTTTCATGGAGACTTACAGTGGTGATCACTGTGAACAAATACTGCTGCCTTTTCTTTCTCTTGTGTCTGACACATCCCTTTATGCTGTTCAGCTGTGGATTTCTTAGAGCTGGCTTTAATCTCCTGGAACTCCCGGAAAACACCTGGCAAATCATGGATGCAAGTGTGTACAAACAGAGATGAACCCCACCTGGGTGAGACTGCTGCTCTTGCAGTGCTTGCTGCTCGGGATGGGAATCAAAACCGGGCAACATGAAACTTCCTCACTGGCATTTTCTTCCCAACCTCCAGCACAGTGGCCCTGAACTCATGGCTCTCAAACCTCCTGTTGTATTCAAAGCCCTGGGAGTGCTGGGGCTGGCCAGGAGTGCTGAGTTGCACCACGTCTTGTGCTTCAGTGCTGCTGCTGCTGGCCCCCAAAGGCAAAGGGTCAGTGCCAGTGTGTAAAGTCTGAGGCTGCAGGCAAGGCTTGCCCAGAGCCTGTGCAAAAACTCCTCTGGTTAGTGTATTATTTTGTTTATTTTGTTCATAATCTGACTGTATTCTGTTTTATTTCTACCTTTCTTACAGGTAATATGAGCTGCATTTTGCTGTTTTTCTAGGGAATACACTAATGTGCAGCAGAGGTGTGAAAAATGTTGTAGGAATGGCCATAACAAAGTTTCTCCCAAAACAGTAGAGTCTGCATAGACCAGCAAAAAGTTCACCTTTTTGTCAAGCTCATGAAGCTGCTAAATGTGCAAAGGCTCTGCTCTTAAGCATTCCCTCAAGAGTAAAAAGCCCTTCATGGGGAGGTTAAAATAATGATACATACAGGCTTATTCAGAGTTTAAATTTCACCTCCCTCTCTCTGCCTAGGCTCTATCAAAATCCAGGCACCACTGAAATCCTCAGGAGACCCAAAGGAAGATCTGAAGACCTGAATCTGAAGCCAGCCAAGAGGCAAAGGGGCTCGGGAGAAATCTCAGCAGCCTGAATGTGCTCTTTAGTGCCTGTTCACCTCTCATGTGTTCCTTAGCCAGCAACTCACATCCAAGAGTGTAATATCCTCCTCCACGCGTTCCCCTCTCGCTGTCCAGTCCTGCAGCCCTTACGTGAACCTTCAGTAATTCCCATCAAAGTCAGCTGCTTTGCTGAGTGAACTTCAAACCTCCTTTGGCTCTGGGTTTGCAGGTTTTAAGTCCTGGTAATAAAAGAGGTTGGGGAATCTGCAGATAATTAGCAAACCGCAGGCCAACTCCATATCCTGCTCCCTGCCTCATCGGCCCTTTTCTGAAGGAAAGGTAACTCTGTCCAGTCTTCCCAAGTCCAGCAGAGAGACCTTAAAACCTGCTATCTTTCAGCTAAAGATCTGCCTGGAGATCCCCTTCCTTAAAGCCTCAGAATAAATTACATTGTTCCTGTCCAAGCAGGGCAGTTAATGAGATGTTCTCCAGATTGACAGGCTCTGACAGCCCTCATTGCCTCCCTTTGATGCTCTCCTGACAAGAGTTTCCAAGGCAGTAAATTAGGACTGGACATAAAGCCTTCAATGAGAAATGAAGGCTCTATTTTCTGCTTACCAACTCTAAATGCAGAAAGAGGCAGTTTTAAGCAATACACTTATCAGGCTTAGCTTGAGCAATGATTCAGCCTTCCAAGAAAGATACTGCTTAAGTGGTTTTATTGCTCTAAATGGGACTAAAATTCGCTTTTTATCAGAGCACTGACATCTCTAAACATCCTCAACATATACCTCATCCAGAATATTATCCTGTAGCCCAAGTTGCTCTATTCCTAACTTCAGAATGGAGTTTAAGTGAACCTGGTGTGTGCTAAACCCAAAGGGCAAAAGCCTTGAAAACACATGAGCTGTAGTAGTTGTTTTCCTGGGCCCAGAGCTGCTTTTGAATTGTAGCTGTGCTTTCTCTCCCTGGTGCTTTTGGGGTTTGAAAGTTGAATTTTTAGTGATCTGACAATGTGTGTTGATGGGGGCTTCGTTAGAGATGAACCCAACAGGAGGAGGTGAGAAAGCCCCTCTCCCAAAAATGCCAGCCAGGTTTGGAGCAAACACTGAATTTACTGATGTGCCTTTACTGATGTGCCTGAGCAGCATCACTTCTCCTGGGACTGATGGCAATCTGAATCCATGTCTGGATCCAATATCTGGGGCTTAAGAGCAGCTCACATAAATACAGGCATTGCTGAGAGATGTCCTACGAGGGGATGAGCACAGGAAATGCCAGCTCTAATGCTGCTTTCTCTCCTCCCTACTAATTGTTTTATATAATGAGGGAGAGGAAGCACTCACGATGTTTGAGCCTAGAGGGCTGAATCCCTGCAGAGTTGACTCAGCTACTCATCTTGGTAAAGCAGATAAGCTTGGTGGCCTGTGTAGTTGGAAATTTACCAAAAAAGAAAAAAAAAAAAAAAAAAAAAAAAAAAAAAAAAAGAAAAGAAAAAAGCTTTCTGTGATGGAAAAAGCCTGAATATGAACAATAAATATAAAAATATCCCTCCCCCGACAGAAGAAAAAAATATTGTTAGAAATTATTGTATGTGTTTGGAATTGATATTCTAATGGTTTTGACCAAGCTGAAAAGAATGGGAATGCTCCCAAGGTGGGAGAATGCCCAGCACAAGGAGGGGAAGCTGCTCCCAGCTGCCTTCCCTGCAGAGGGAGCGATGCTCTGTGGGCACCGCTGCTGCCTCGGGAACAGCTCCCACTCCAGCTTTTCCATTTCCTACCCTGGAGCTGCTGCAGGGGATTATCCTGCATCTTTCATACATGCTGCTTTTATTTCTTTCCTCAAATACTCCTCTGCACGTGGCAGGCTCTTGTTTGCTGGGCCCTGCCCACGTCCTCTGGGTGATGCCCCTGCTGTGATGGGCAGAGGGAGGAGCTGGGGGGTGTGACAGGAGCCTGTCCCACTGTGTGACACACCTCTGTCCTGCCCAGAAGGAGCTCTTTGAGGCTCCAGAGGAGCTGGACCAACACTGCCACGAGCAAATCGTTGCTGAAATCTGTGTTACTGTGTGAAAAGCGTGAGTAACCATCACCTGCACCACAAGAGGTGATGGTGCAGGGTGGGCACTGGCAGCCTGAGGCTTTGCATCCTTGATCTGGTCTCACACTGGTGCAGAGCAGTAATTCCAGCATCAGAGCACACTGGAGTAGGGAAATGTAGATTAAACTTGGCTGGACTGAGGGGTTGCTGCTCAAGGAATGAAATTATGCTTGGCCACGCTGTGTTGTGTGAGGTTCTCCCTGGTCTGGGAGGGCAGAGATGAGTTCTGTCCCCCTCCTTGCTCTCAGGTATGGATGTGGTTTGGAGCAGCTCTTTCAAACCTTCAGGATCTGGGCATCATCACCAGGACAGCAGCTGGATGCTGTGATAAAATGAGTTTTCTGTATGTACTTGGTTGTGCACCCCTCTGCAGAGAATGGGTCAAAGCCTGGGGCTTTCTCCAGGCACCTGGGGGTTATTTTAGCATCTTTTCTCAAAGATTTTTTTTTTTCTAGAACCTTTTCTTTTATTTGTACTTTATAGTTGTAACTCCATTATAGGAAGGCTGGGGAGCTTTTCCAGGCATCTCTCTCGATGGGATGCTGTAGGTCAGAGGGAAAGCCCTTTTCCTTATCTGTTTTTCTTTATAAATATCCCATTGTGGTGATGTTGCCTTTGCCCCCGAGTGCTGACGTCTCTCGTGTGTTTATTTTTCCCCCATTTTCTTCAGGGACTCCCAGGAATGTCAGTTTTCAGTGAGGAGAGGTGCCGCTGCAGCAAGTGTCGTGTTTACCCTGTGACTCTTGTTTCTGAAAATGGAAGAGTTTCCAGGGAGGAGCAGGGATGTCATTTGGGGAATCCACTTGATTTGTCCCCATAGTTTTCGTGTTTCCATATCCTCTGGGAGGGGGGTTCTCCCTCCAGTCAGTTGACAAAGCTATTTGTTATTTTTAGCTGGTTTTGAGAGAAGCCAACGATGGTTTCCATTACTCATTTCCCACGTTGGCCATGCAAAGGCCATGGCAGGGCATGAACGTGACCCTCAGCCTCTTACCAGGATCCAGAAACGTGTGGGGAGCTCTCCCTGCAGACTGTGCATTCAGGGGAACTCCTCTGCATGGGTGAGGGTTCACATTTTTCCACTGCAGCTGAGGAATTGTCCTGTTCCCTCATCCAGAGGTTCAGCTATGCTGGGCACCCTCCTCAACTTTGCCATGTCAGGGTCTCCCAGACTCTGACAGACTTTGTGCAGACTGAAAGAATCAGCATGGATATGACAAATACAGACTTGGGCTGCTCCAGAATGGGGATCACTTCCTCTTTTTCTGTTTGGACTCTTTGATGAACCACACAACTGTGGTTCATTATTTCTCTGTTTGACTTTTCTCTGCTGCTTTTCAGTTTCCTGGGAATGGGACACAGGCACTAAAAGGCAGCTTTTAAGGGTTGTTAGTCAAAATCTTGTAGACCAAGCTGGCAGACAGGGATGGCATAAAGGTTGGGTGAATATTCAAGGGTTTTAATTCTGTGAGCCTGATGATCAGTGCTGCGTCATGGAACATTCACCTTAGCAAAGGCTTTGTTTGTTCTCAGAAATGCTTTACATGTTCTAAAGCAGTAATGGCATTAAAAATAATAATAATAATAATAATAAAGGTATGTTAAGTTGTGGTTGGTCTCTTTAAAGCAGGGGATATACTGAGTGTGGTAGGGACAGCAGTGTTGCCAAGTGGTAGCTTTTTTTTTTTTCTATTTTTATTTTTTTTATTACTGTCGGTACCTTTTATCTTTGGCTGTATTTTTCTTATTTATTGCTGCTTTGACTTGGTCTGGAATGTGCCAGGAGGCCTTTAGACAACTCATATTTTTCACAGCTTAGCAGAATCCTCACGCTCACCTTCATTTCTTCCCACAAGGTTTCAGTTTGTTGGAGCTGAAGAGGCAGCAGTGCTTGGCCAGCAGCACTCAGGGACAGGACAGACGTTGGAGTCACTCGTGTGTCAGAGCTGGCTGTGAAGCAGCCCCAGGCACCCCTGGCAGAGCAGCCCTACCTGTGCTGCTCCTCAGGGCTGTGTCTGCCAGGAGAAAAGGTGTATTTCTGCCTAGATCTCAGCACTACCAGCAAATTCCTGATTCTTCTGTGTTCAGTTGCATATTCAGAGCTCTGGAGCATTTTTTCCCTTTCCCTTAACTGTGTTTAAGGTGTGATGTTACAGGATTCGGGTGGATATCGAGCCCCTCTCTATGCTGAAATTTAGACACATAAAGCTCTGGGATAACATAAAACTGAAAGCCATGAAGGGTGGCTCCTGTCATGGTACACAATTCTCTGCTATGAGAAACAGCATTGTGCAAAGAGTATTTTTTTTACTAATTCTACTTTCTAACTTCTTTTACTAATTCTGCATTTTACAGAACTTGTAAGGAAATTTCCAGAAGGATCTAAGACAAAGACACTTGCCAAAAGTGCCCCATACTGAAATAGATAATTTTGAATGCTTAACAAAAGGGAAAAAAAATCAATGAAAAATTACCATGAAGTCTCTGCAGTCAAATATGATTCCCACTCCCCCTCCTGCCCATCCAGGCCTTTCTTCCTATTCATTTCATTCTTGCCTGCTCTTTTTAATTCCTTTTAATGGCATTATTTACCTGACCCTGTGGCTTGCCTAACAACTCAGAGCTACAGAAGCTCTGGGGTCTGCTGTTTTCCAGGCTTTAGCTGAAGCAGGATGAAAACTGATACCCCGTGTAGAAGTGAGAGCTCCATCACACAGCCAGTTCCTTTCAGCCTCCGTGCTTCCAAGGCACCTCTGTGGTGAGCACAGTACATGTGCCAGCTCCACTGGGCTGTGAATAAGGATATCCAGGGAAAAAAAAAAAAGGAAAAAAAAAAAAAAAAGAAAAGAAAAGAAAAAAAAATTGGGACGTGAGCTTTAGCTCAGTGAAAACGCTTCAAATTTTCTGGAAGTGCAGAATAGAAGAAGTGATGAATATTTTACGTTTTTAAAAAAGCCAGCACTGGTTCTCTTAATTTAAGTCATTTTTCATGTAGTTACCATTTATCACAGAGAGCAGAGACTTCAGCTGGTAAAAATTAGTGTATTTCCATGAACGAATGGATCTGGTCTGGCTTATTCCAGCTCAGCATTTGACTTACTGCAAATAATGGAATTGGGAGGTAGGGATGTAAGGAAGAAATTAGCAGAGCTGCAGCTTGGCAGGGATCACGGGGCTGTTTGCAAGAGCCCTGAATGCTCAAGCCTAGAATGGGCCAAACGCCTCATTACAACCAGGATTAACAACTTAATGCCTTTCTTGTCGCTCAGAGGTCACAAACCAGGGCTGCTTTGCTTGCAGAGCGTTTGTTGTTGTGCAGTTGCTGGAGGCAGCTCCGAGGGGTCCCGTCCCAGCTCCGGGCCCAATGTGTTTCCTATTCCCCTCAGTGACATGGGATCCTTTTTGCTCCCCCATTGGGCAACCAGAGCATTCTGAGCATGACAATAATTAGTGCCACACCGCCCCATTGTGCTAATTGGAGCTGCAGGTGCTTGATGTTGCTGGAAGCTGGACTTTTCCGGGATTTTAATTTCTATTTGTGCTGTGACTCTGAACGACCTTGGCCACGGACAAGGCCCCCACATTGTACTTGGCACTGTACAAATGCCAAAGAGATGCCCCCTGCTCCAGAGCTTTTACGATCCCAGTGATTTTTAGTCCCATTGTTAAAAGTCACAATGCCTCGTGCCTTAGCCCTGTAACACAATGTTCATGGAGCAGAGACAAGGATGCCCTGAGAGACACGGAGCCCGCCTGGAAACCAGGCATCTGTCAGAAACACTTTGGGCTGCCTTGTTCAAGTGACCTTCAGAGGTGCTGTCACGGATCAGCTTCTGGAGGGGTGGGGAAAAGGGGTTTTGCCTTTTTAGTTTGCTCCTGTACTGTGTCTGCAATCAGTTTTATGTCTGAGCTCTTGGCTTCCCACCCTCGTGGTGTCCATCAAAGAAAATCCTTGGCAGTGAGCTTCAATTCATGATGCATCTTTCCTAGCCTGACGCTGTGTAAACTGTGACTCCTGCTTGTCTTGAGTGTGTCAAATTTGATACTTTGTGTTTCCATAAGAATGTGCAACTTAAAACTTCCAATTTATTGCTTTTTCCCTTGTTACTATTCACGCTCTTTTCTCTATGTTTAGGAATCGTTGTGACAAATAGTTCTGCATGGTTTTTTGGGTTGAGTAGACATGAGGATTTCAAATTTGCTACAGGAAATGTTCTGCTTAGTTGCCTTGGAGAAGGTACATGGATAAGTCACATTCCCATCTTTATTTCCTACAAGTCTGATGTATCAGGTTACAGTTTTCTCTAAGATGCTGCTCCTCAAGTAGTACAACCTCAATTTTCCCCACCTGAGACAGAAACGAACAATCCCAAATCGAAAAGAAAAAGGTAATTTTGGGAAGATTGCAAATCTTCCAAAAAAAACCAAAAACCAAAAAAAAAAAATCTTAGATGGTTTTGATTAAAAGACAGACTTAGAGGAGTGTGTGTTGAAAGACTCACATCTGGTCATCACAATCTTCTGTAGGGAAGAAACAGATATTCTACTTGTTCCATTTCAGAAAGGTTTTTGGCCTTTTGTATTTTTCACAGAGGCATAGACAATTTCTTTTTTTACTTCTGACTTTTGTAAAAAGCTCCGTCTTCCAGAAGTGTGTCTTAGAGACCAGCAAACTGAAGATGGAGGCTCTTGAGAGTAACCTGTAGTAAGGAAACTCAAAAGCTTCCTTCAAGAAATACAGTTGTGCTCCTTCATTTAATTAAATGCAGTACTTAAAACGAGGGAATCGGCTCTGTGAAGTATCATTTATCTGTCATGGGTTTGTAAAGAAATGAGACAACTTAAAGGTATGCTAATCTTTCCCATTATTCTGAGGCTAAGCTTTCAGCAAGAAAAACTGCCCCTCATAGGCAAGTGTCATAGGTAACACCTCTTTATAAAAGATAAATGATAATGGAAGAGGAAAACAATTACCATGGTGCTTTCAGCCTCGAGGAAAGCCCTGGTGGATGAAGTAGAGGTTCTTAGTGGAAGATCGTAACAGACAATGCATCATAAAACAAACAAGCAAGAATGAGGAAAAGCTAAACTTAACAGAAAATTATTTCCTTTTATTTTCATTTCACTTGACTTATTTTCCCGTGGCAGTCGAAATTGATGTCTCTGGTGGAATTAGCATGTTTGTGACTATCTTTTGCTGTTGTAAGTGTACTTTTTAAAAGAGATTTAAGGGCCCACCAGAGCTCTGAATCACCCCACAAGCAATCTTTTCTCTTTCTCTATTGACTGTAAGGCAGAAACTTTCTCTGGTCCAGGCTGGTTTGATGCCTCTCTTGTGCCCTGCTGTGCAGTCTTTGAGCTGAAATTTTCAAGAGGCCCAGTGGGGATTCCACTTTTTTTTTTTGGCAAAAATTGGCCATAAAAATACCTTAGCTTCATTTGATGTTTCCAGCCTTTATGTGTTTCATTCTCTGTTATCTCAGCACGCAGCTGCCAGTGGCAAGGGTCAGTCAGGAGACCCAGATCCAACAAAGTGCTCTGGCATTTGATTGCATTTAAATAGTGAAAAGCAGTGGCATCAAATCCTAGGAATTCGGAAAAGGGATGATGTTTATCAAAGCAGTGGACACCAGTGCCTTGGAATGGATGGTGGATCTGCCACAGAATCCCTGACTGACCTTGCAGAAGTCCCAACCTGGCTGTGCTCAGCTGTTGATCTCTGCTTTCTCTGTACCTTTGTTTCTGAGGGATTCAAACTCAAGTGTTGAGTGAGTTGTATTAAATTAGATGTTTGTACCTGCGATAAAGCACACAGGTTTTGGAGTCTCTGCTGCCACTCTGAACCCCCTGCCCTGGGCTGAGCCCCACCCTGGGCAGCAGGGGAAGGGGATTCTGCCCCTCTGCCCTGAGCTCAGGTGAGAGCCCACCTGCAGAGCTGCCCCAGCCCTGGGCCCAGCACTGCAAGGACCTGGAGCTGCTGGGGAGATCCAGAGGAGGCACCAGGGGGATCAGGGGGATGGAGCAGCTCTGCTGGGAGGAAAGGCTGGCACAGCTGGGATTGTTCAGCCTGGAGAGGAGAAGCTTTGGGGTGAGCTCAGGGTGGCCTTGCAGGGCCTGGAGGAGGAGAGAGGAAAGATGGAGACAACTGACAAAGGATGGAGGGACAGGACACAGGGAATGGCTTCCCACTGTCAGAGGGCAGGGATGGATGGGATCTTGGGTGGGAATTTTTCCCTGTGAGGGTGGGCAGGCCCTGGCACAGGGTACCCAGAGCAGCTGTGGCTGCCCCTGGATCCCTGGCAGTGCCCAAGGCCAGGCTGGACAGGGCTTGGAGCAGCCTGGGACAGTGGGAGGTGTCCCTGCCATGGCAGGGGGTGGAAACAGATGTTCTGTAAGGTCCATAACCCCAAACGTTGTGTGCTGCCTCAACCCCTTCAGTTTTCTGGACAGATTACAGGTGTCTGGAAGTTGTTCTCTACCATAAAACCCAGGCAGAGAGTGGAAGCTGGAGCTGTGCAGCTGGAACTCCCTCACCAGGAGCACAGGGGAGTGGCAGGTTGAGCTGCAGGTGGAGATGTCACCCATCCAACTCACCTGAGGTCAGGCCAGGTGTGCTCTTTGGGAAGCACTGAGCAGGTTTGGCTGGTGCAGCCACCTGCCGAGGGCTGTGCCAGGTGTGAGCGTGGGCTCACCAGGGAGCCACAGTCCCCACGGGGTGCAGCCCCTGTGCTGCTGTGTGTGCCCACCAGCCACAGCCACGGGGGGCCTTCCCCTCCTTGAGCTCTGCACAAACCCTACCTTTAGCTCCTGCCGGCTGGGAGGTGCAATACAAACAATGTAGCAGATTATGGAAATGTGAAAACACTTGTGATTTCCCCGGAGGTTTTCCTCGGTGCAATTCGATGGAGTGACTGAGATGAAGGAATATTGCTCAGTACCCTTAAGCGTGTGAGAGCTGACCAGTAATACATTACCAAGATAATGCTTCCTTATCTCATGCGTATGCTGGGAAGATTGATCAGTCTTTGCCTGTAAAATGCTGGGAAACTGGGAAATGTTGTTTGCCATAAATGCCAAGTACAGCTCTGACTGTGGCATCTGTGACTCAGTTCCTGAGTTTTAAATAAATAAAAGCCCATGTCATTAAAAACAACAAAATAAATGCGTAAAGGCTTACTCAGCTACAGATCTGTAGCTGACAAACTTGAATTGACAATGCTTGAGTAATTGAAAGCATGAGCTGGAAAAAAGAGATCCTCAAATTTCTGTATAGGTCTGAGACCTGGAGCTCTGCAATGCTGAGCACTTGGAGCTTTCTATCTGGTCTCTTATCTAAGCAAAGGGATATCCCAACCTCTGTGGGCATTGAGGGTTTCTGAGGATCCCAGAGCTGTAAGCAGTAGATATCTGCAGGAGCCTGTATGTTTTTCCCATGTACAGAGCTTAAATTTGGAGCAGTTTTGTGTTGAACCCCTTCCCAGCATCAGCAGCCTGGAGGGGGAATGGGATGGGCTCAGGAGGAGATGATTTTATTTGGTGAGCAGTGAGAGAAATGCCCCCAGGCGGGTTTCCTAGGTGGGGAAGGCAGTGAAGGTGCTCAGAAAAAAACCAAACAAACAAACAAAACAAACCTGTCTGGAGCTTTTCCCTCTCTCTAGGCTGAGATTTGCTGAGGGGAATAGAGCTGGGTGGGCAGTCTTCATTTCAGGTCCTGTGCCTGCCTTCTTTCCAGCTGCTCCATGACTCTGAGAACGACTTTCATCCCTGTGTTCGTTCTGCAGGCACCACTTAATGCTTTCTGTTGGCTTCATGGAGTTTTGTACTTCTCTGCCTCCTGGTTTGTGTCCTTTATTTCCACATCAAACTGTTAAGATCTAGTGGGTTGTTTTTCCATTTTAATTCCGTGGATGAATCGACAAACAGATTCTCCACAGTCTCTCACAAGTTTTTCAAGTGAGGAGATAAGCTCAGCATCTTAATGTGGTATTGATCTGAGCCCTGTGGAATTTGAATTTGCTTGACTTTGTAAAGTTTGCATAGGTAGGATATCTGAACATCAGATGCCTCTCAAGCCTGAGACTGGCCTGTTTGATCTGGCTAACTCATAATTAATTGAGCTGTTAATGTGAGTATTTGATAAGAGCACCTGGGGGTGTTTGGCACAAAAGGTGCTGGTGATGTGGAGCTTGACAGATGGATGTTTTCCAAATTTAAATCAGGTAGGTCTTAAACAATGATTCATAGCTGGGGAGAGTGGAATGTGAAGTGATATTTTCCAAGTGAAGCAGTCTGATCTTTCTTGAAATCAGGATACAGGATGGAAATGATCTGTCTATTAACAGCCTTCATTTCAGCTGGAACTGGCCTTGCTATTGTGCCTTTTGTGCTGAGACTCTCCTTCAGCACTTTGCCACGACAAAACACACAATAGTTCAGCTATGGAGGCAACAAATGGAGCAGTAATAATGCACACAGCACCTCAGTACTGCTGTAGGGGTACACTGGGACTTGCAAACTTCACACCCCAGGAAAACTGACTGCAAGCCCACAAGGATTTCATTTCCTGTGACAGAGAGGGGGGATATGAAGAGCTCTTATTCTGCCTGAGTTGCATGCACAGAGATCATCCCTCAGGCACTGCCAGGATTTCTGTAGCAGCCACAGTGATGTGAGCAGCAGCACACTTGCATGTTAACCAGGCCAGTCAGCAGCACCTCTCTCCTGCAGCATAATAAGTGGGACTGGAGAAAGAGCATCACATTTTATTTAAGGGGCATGGCTGGCTGGTGGAACTGAAGCACACAGGGCCTGGAAATGCATGGCATGGTGTGTTTGGTGCCTCCTTATTCCTAAGGTGCTGATGAAACAGTTTTCCAGCTCCAGATGCTTACTTGGTGATTGCTTGCTGCTCCTGATGTGAGCAGCCAGCACAGGGGGCACCCAGACAGTGCTGTGTTATCACAGAGTTCCTCCTGCCTTCCAAGGCTGTTGCTGTTGCTGGTTCCTCACCAGCCTTGGCTGGTCTGGCCTAATATGGCAAAATTCAGAGCTGGTGCTGGCCCTTGGACCTGAACTCGGGCGTTGGGAAAGGAGAGACAACTGGCAGCCTCCACACAGACCTTCTTAGGAGGTGGGCGGAGGGGAATGCACAGTAACAACTGATTATCTTTATATTACATCGTTCCCAAATATTTTTAACCCCAGTTGTGCTAAGATTGCACCCAGAGCTGATTGGAACACCTGTTTTAACACATTCTTGGCTTGTTTTGCTCCTTAGACTGGAAAATTCCTCTGGGGGATGAAGGCTTGTGTGAGGAGGAGGGTGCAGGGAGCAGGGGTTGTGCAATGCACCCCGAGCACCACATTCCTTCCTGCACAGGACTTATATATAACATCAGAGCTCTCTGGGAGAGCTTGCTGTGGGCCAGCCTTAAGGATGGAAGCTTTGCTGTTTGCTTTCTGATCAAACTCATCAGATGCTGAGCTTTACTCCCTAAATGTCCTCCCTTTGTGCTGGCTGCTGTTGAAGTGGAGCCAGTGCCTGCCCATGCAGTTTTGGACTTTGTGCTCTCGCTGTTCAGAGAGGATCTGAACTAACCACTGTGCCATTGTGAGGCACATGTGAAAGCTGAGCTTCTCTGCCAATCTCCCCTCAAATTGCTTTTGTTCACCCTGTCTATATCACCAAACCAAAGGCGTTAAATTGCACTAGAAAGAGAATCCTTATTTCACAGGAGGTTCTGTTCAGTGTACTCGCAGTCAGGGGCATTGCTGTTCACTGAGCCACTTCAAAGGGGTTTTGGGGGCTGGACTCAATTGTGTTGTATTCAAGTCCAGGCATTTTCAAAATTCATTTCTGTTGCTAAAAGGCCGACTCCCTCCTCTTTTAGTAAAAGTCCTGTCTCAAGAGAAGATGAAATAGAGTGTAACTAGGTTGGCTATGAGGGGGGAGTTTGGTGTTTCTGGTCCAGCCCTCCTGCTCCCAGCAGGACCCCTTGAAGCTCGAGGGGCTTGCTCAGGGCTTTGCACAGCTGGGATTGGGTCATCTTTAAGGACAAAGGTTGCAGTCTCTCTGGGCAGATTTGTTCTGTACTTGCTCTTACAGCTGTTCCCCCCCTCCTTTTCCAGCTGAACTTTCTCTTGCTGCAACCTGTGTGTTTCCCCTTGCTCTTGGTGCATCTCTAGGAAGAGTTTGACTGAATTTGACTCAGTTTCTCTTTACTTCTCCCCTGTTCAGTGCCTGCAGATTGAAAAGATGTGCCTTTAGCCCCAGGCAGGGCAAACCCACTGCTCTTTGTACTTGTTGTATTTTCATGTATGATCTGTTACCATCCTAGAACCTCTCCTCTGAGCTTGGTCCAGCTCAGCCTCGATTTACTGACCTTGGTTTTCTCTCTTTCCATGGTTATGCCTGAGACCCATTTCTAGCTGAGTATAAATTAAGACTTTCTCTTGTTCTTTCATTTTGCTAATGCTCAGCTCTGCTCAGATTGTTTGAAACCGGCTGTTGCTGGGAGTAGAAACAGAGAAAAGAATCAAATATAGAGGAAAATGTGCTCAAACTGTTTGTTCTCATAACTCAGTGCAAGCAGCCCAGGGAAGTAGGCATGAGCTTGCAGAAATTCTCCGGGGTTTTGCACGTATCCAAACACATCCACTGTTCTAGCTTGCTTGTCAAATTCTTATGTTCAATATCCGAAATATCTCTTAATCTGATCAGATCTATCCTAAAATGTTGACAGTCTTATTTCCTCAGGCCCAAATGAGGTCAGTGGCCATGTATCCTTCTTGGAGACAATCGGGAAATAATTAAAATCTGGAAATGATCATTCAGGCAAGGATGGAAAATATTTTCAATTTCCTAAGTAGCTGTGACACTTTTCACATGAGTGCTCTCTTTCTTCTGAAACCCCTCACTTTTCTCCTTGGCCTCTCAGTGCTCTTTGTTTTCCCTCAAAAAAAAAATAAAAGCTACATCCTGGTGGGAAGAGAGGCAGGGCTGGGGGAATGTATCAGTGAGGCAGGAGGCAGCTGCCTTCTGCCCTGGCCATGCTTGTCTGTTCTTATTTTCCTTCTCGCTGTAATACCAGTGCTGCAGAATCCTGCAGCTTTTGCCATTGCTCCCCATCCATCTCCCACCTTGTGGATTACAGTGGGGTTTTCCCTCAGGTGCTCTCCAGGCCTGGAGGCCAGAGGCTGAAGCCAAGCTCGAGAGCAGATCAGGGACTTGGAGCAGGGCATAAATGTGGCAAAATCCAGATTTGTGGGTGTGCTCTGCTGCCCCAGCCTCACATATCCACTGGATAACCTGGCATGGGATTCCTCTGTGCAGGCATCAGCCTCTTTTGGGGTCTCTGCACAGCAGCCCCACCATGAGACTCACTCAGAACCCCACCAAAATCATGGTACAAACCCATTAAACTTGACTTAGAGACCTGGACCAAATTTCTATCTATGTAACCTTTATTCCTGGCTCTGCTTGGTGAGAGTGGTGGAAGGTGCTGTTATTTTTGGAAGTGACTTGGGTTGTGCAGAGCTGAAATACAGCTGTCCCTTACTCCAGCTGGAGGCATTTCCATAGAACACTTCTTTAACTTGTCGGTGTATGGCAAATTTATTTGGGGGTTTTTAATATCACAGTCTACCCACTATGGAGTATTAGCAAGAGTAAAATGACATGAATGTGAAACGGAGGAATTTAAACAGGCAAAGGGCACTAAATTAATTAACTTCCATTCTCTCACTGAAGGAACTGTTCTCTGTGTTTCTCCCCGGCATTTTATGCCACACATACATTATAACTTCACACTCAGGCTACTTTAATGCATTCAGGCACTGTTTCCAGTTCCTCCTTTCCTTCAGCTTGCTTAGCTAAAAATCAATTTGTTATTACATGAATTGCTGCAGGACATAAAGCTGTCTATGTTACTAGCCCAATTAATTAATATTTTTGCACTCTACTTTAATCAAACATAATCGCCAGACTTTTAAATATGACCACTCATCAGTATTTTCCAGTGGAGCTTATTTTTCATGATTAAAATATTGCTGCAATCCATCCTTGTGCCATTTCCCCTACCTTCCTATTGAAATGAAGTGTTCTCAGCAGCAGCAGAGACGGGGAAGGGAGAATAGTGAGGAAGTGGTAAAGATTCTGCATAAATCTTTTAAATGAATGAGCCAGTCCTTGGTAAACGTGCCACCCAACGGGGTGTAGGTGTCATGGAGGTGACTCCAGTTGCATGGAATTCCAGAATGACTTGGGTTGGCAGGGATCTTAAAGATCATCTGGTTCCACCCCCTGCCATGGGCAGGGATACCTCCCACTGTCCCAGGCTGCTCCAAGCCCTGTCCAGCCTGGCCTTGGACACTTCCAGGGATCTGGCATTTCCAGCAACAGCTGCTCTGGGCACCCTGTGCCAGGGCCTCAGCAGGGGCAAATTTCCTCCCAATGCCCCATCTAACTCTCCTCTCTGTCAGTGTGAAGCCATTCCCCCTGGCCCTTGTAAATAGTCTCATTCCATCTTTCTTTTCTGCTCCCTTCAAGTTCTGCAAGGCCACAATTTGGTCACCCCAAAGCTTCTCCCCTCCAGGCTGAACAATCCCAATTCCACAGCATTCAAAGGGGCACAATCCTGCTGGAGGCTGTGGCAAAACAAAATATCAGAACCCTCAGGTCTTTCCATGCCTCCTTGTCTCTTCTCCCTCCTGAGATCAGGGCTGACTTTACATAGGCAGAAATGTACTGCTACTGTAGAGGAATAGAGAGAGAGTTTATTGTGCCCATTTAGTTGTTTTCCCTCTCTCTTTGGAGGAGAAGAGCTCAAACATAGTAACATGTTCTATAAAAATAACATTTTTACCTTTTATTTTGCTTTCTCCTGCAAGATGAAACACTGAGTTGGAAAATATAATTGTTGGGAAGTGTCTCACATCTCAAAGCAAAAAAAAAGAGTCCAGGGCCGAGGATCCTGCCCTTGGTGGGTGCTGGCAGCTGCTTGAAGCAAAGGCAAACTGGATGTAGGAGCAAGTTCCTGGAGACTGTCACAGTAGTTCACACTTCAGCCACAGCTCTTAAATGACTGTCCCCAATAACCTGAGTGCTTTTGGATGTGCTAAACCCATGGGCCAGAGAACTGCAGAAAACCAGGGCCAGAGAGGCCTTTGGGAGCCTTTGAGCTTGACAATTCACCCACTATTTTAACTCGAGGATTATCTGGACTACTTCAGAAAAATATAACATCTATATTAACCAGCTTTGCCCCCGTTGTTAATTGCTCAATTCAAGCAAATATTAGTCTAAACTACAAATATTTATGGTTGCTCTTTATTTGCGTGCAGATCCGTGTGTTCAAGTGGTTCTTACAATTGCTTTTACCTACAGCACTCTTGAAACACTAAGTTGGGACTGTAAGGATTTCTGTGATGGTTTCTTGTAGTTTTACTTTTTCTGTTCTGTGTCTTTATTTCTACTGTTTTAGGAGTGGAGAAAGAAGGAACAGATGCATTGGTATAAAAAAGAAAACGGGAGAAAATGGAAGGACTATATGTCCAAATTACTAAATGCCTAGAAGCAAAAAATCCAATCCAACCAAACCCTCAGTGTGTCCAGTGTCTCAATGTGTTCCTTCCAGAAACAAAAAGCAGTTCTGATTTTCAGGAAATTTGACATCGGTGTGTTGAAACCGTGAATAAAAAAAAAATAAAAAAATTCTGGGAAGTGGAACTTTTTTTGTCAGAAACTTCTGAAAAGTTCCTGGATGAAAAGCAGCTGAATGGTGAGGGATTCACCTGCTGCTTCCACTGCAGGAGGTTCCCTGTCAGTCTCAGGTGACTGACTTGGTGGTTCATGTTCTTGCTGCTCCTCACACCCTCCACAAACGCAGTGACAGCCTTGCCTTCATTAAAAACGTGCCCTTTCTGCTTTCTCCAGGGGTGCCCGCAGCGTGCACACGCAGCCTGAGGGATAGATTTTTTTCCCCCTCTCCCAGCAAAGATTGCATAAGGATTGCTAGCACGTGGCTGCAGTGCATGGTGTGCGGCAGCCAAATAATCCTGGATTTAAGAGTCCCTCAGCTCTCATTCACACGCCAGACCGTAACCGCTCTGATTTTCCCCTTTCAGCAGCTGCAATACCCAGGCACAATGGGGTGACTTAAGGTTAAGGATGTCGTTTCAGCTTTAACTTGGAATGTCCTAGCTTTGATGGCCCCCAGCCAAATCCTTAACATTATTTTAATGTCGTTTTTCTTCTTCGTTTTATGTTTGCATACATTTAAAAACAGAGCAGGGGTTACTTATGTCACAGCTGTGCATACTTTCTAAGGCCAGTGGATAAATACAGGCTTTATACTCCGAGAGGAAATTTTTTTCAGGACCCAAAATGCAAGTTGGTGGAGAGTCTGGTTGGTGGATGAGATTGGCAGCTGGTGCAATGAGCTGTGTCTCCCTTGATTTTGATGGCGTTGAGCTGATTTATCTCTGCTGAGGATCTGGCCCCATGCTCCTCTCTGAGCTCAGAACTTTTTTTCTGGCTACTTGACATATATTTTTGTTTGTATAGAATTATCTGTCTCTTCCCACCCATTTCCCTCTTCCCATCTTTGCAAATTTAGGGTTTAATTTTGCGCAGACTGGATCTATTTGTCTGATTTTTCTTTCCCAAAGAAAAAAAAGAAAAAAGTATTCATTTTTAAGTCACACAAGTGCTGCATGTTCTGCATTGGTACCCAGGTGGCTGGCTTGAAATCTCAGCTGAGTGAAGTTTTTCAGTTTGTTTCCTGGAGTCTTCCCCAGCAACTTGTCTAATTTGTCCTTTTCTGATCAGGATTGATGATGTGCTAAAAGGTGTTTTAGTCTATTTTTCTGGTATGGAAGCACTGAGCCAATACTATCTATAGTATGAAGTGTCAAAGCACAAAAATGCTTTAGGAGAACCTTTGAAACCAATTCCGTAGCCAAATACCAGAGAAAAGAATTGGTTTATTTTCTTTGGGTTTGTTGGTTAGAGTTGTTTTTCTCTGTTTTCTTTGTCACATAAGAGAGATTTTTAGGATTAATTCTATTTTTTTCCCCTTAGTTTTCTTGGTTTTGTGCTGGGTAAAAGTTTCAGCTCTTTGTTTTCCTTACAACCAGGTTGTCTTTGAAAATCTGGAAGCCATTTTTTTTTCTACCTAAACAACTTGGGATTTTAGCTTAGGAAGGTCATGAGACCCCCAACAACTCCAACTTGAACTAAAGGCATGAAATTGCAATGGCAAAAATAAAGGATAGTGACGGTAGTTGAGATTTAGTGCACTGTGTGCCTGGACCAAAACTCAGAGACATCGGTGGAAGGTTTTCCACTGACCTTAATAAGCTTCAGGTCAAGCCTTAGACTCGTAAGACAAAGCTTAATTCTTTGGCATCCCTCTGCACACCGTGCAGCCATCTCCTAAGCTTAGGGGCTCAGCCCCAGCACATTCCCCCCTGTTCTGGGGCTCTCTCTGGTTTCCTGCAGGCCCCTCTGGAGCAGCAGAAGGGTTTGGAGGCGATGCTCGTTAACAGCTGCTGCGCGATTCCAGCCCGCAGCTCCCGTGGTTCCTCCTCTCCAGGGCCGCAGGGAGATGAAACATTCATGGCTCTGTGGCCCAGCTCGCTGCAGAGGTGGAGGATTGTCTGCAGTCACGCCATCCCTGCCGTGCACAGACTGTTCAGGTGAGCACTCATGCTCAGCCCCAAGGCGTAATTGCGGCGTTCATGGTCAATGTAACTCTGATTTGCCTCTCCTGGCAGATGGATTTCCAAAGCGTTCTCCTCCGTGCCGGGGTTAGTGCGGCGCTTGCTGCGTTCCTGGGGGGAAAGGAAATGTTGCATACTCAGTTCTTTAGAGATCTGTATTATTAAAAATACATATTCTCTGTTTCTGAAAGTATGAAAGGGAGGAAGAGAGCACAAAGCAGCGAGAGGGGGAAAAGTCCTGTTCTGAGCACCGGGAGGGTTTATTCCTTTTGAGTGTTCTGTGCACAAAGAATTCTCCCTGAGCCAAGAGCGCGGAGCTGAGGGACGTTGCAGCCCTGCCTCTGAGCTGCCAGCCACGTTCTGGGGGCTGCTGATCCCAATCCCTGCATTTCCTGAGAGTCTATGCATGAGGCAAATCTTGGAGGGGCAGTTTCCTGCTTTGTTGGAAAGAGCCAGACAGACTTTCTGTATCCTGTCAGGCTGTTTCCCTTTGCTCCTCGGAGTTGTTCCCTCCCTGGTGCCTGAACTGCATCTTGCTCACACGTCAGCAGTGGCCCAGGGACTGAAGTGTCCCCAAGGTCAGGGCAGTGATGGCCACGCAGCCATGCCCGAGCTGGTTAAACCCAGGCTGGTTTCACAGCACTGCAGCGTGTTGTGAGTTAAAATATCCCTGTTTCTCTCAGGAGCTGTGCCCTGATTTCCCCAGCAATTACCCTGTGGAAGGGCAGGCAGCTGCGAGGCTGGGTGTGCTGGTTATCCAGAGATGTGCAAGAGCTCTTGGCTCCTGCCACCCTGTTCCTCCCGTGCCCCAGGGGCTTTGTGACCCGAGCAGCAATTCTGACAGCAGCTTTTTCTTCACATCCTTTAGTAAAATGCACCAAACCTTCGGTTTCTAGTGCTGAGCTGTGTGCTGAGAGCTGCACCGTTTGTTTGTGATCTCAAACTCTGCTCTGGGGGCTCCTACTCTGGGGCTCCTGCCCATTCTGGCAGAGACTGGAACATTATTGCTTTTTAATGTCTGGTTTGGTCATCTGTGGGGCTCCTGCCCATCACCCAGTGACTCCAGGGAGGGACACCAAGGTGATCAGAGGGATGGAACATCATCTGTTCTGATGGAACATCCTCTGCTCTGAGGAAAGGCTGGGAGAATTGGGATTGTTCAGCTTGGAGAAGAGAGGGCTTTGGGGTGATCTAACTGTGGCCTTCCAGTGCCTGATGGGTCTGCAGGAAAGGCAGAGAGAAGAAACTATTTGCAAGGACCTGAAGTGACAGGACAAGGGGGAATGGCTTCATGCTGCCAGAGGGGATATTTAGGTTGGATATCAGGAAGAAATTGTTCCCTGTGAAGGTAGAGAAGCTGTGGCTGCCCCTGGATCCCTGGAGCTGTCCAAGGCCAGGTTGGACAGGGCTTGGAGCACCCTGGGATAGTGAGAGATCAGGTTGGGACTGGTTGATCTCTAAGGACCCTTCCAGCCCAAGCCATTCTGTGGTTCTGTCTCATGTAAAGCCACACCCTTCAGTGTCTTGACCCTCCAGACCCCTGCAGAGGTGGGTGAGAGCTGGATATGGAGCTTGTCTTTTGTACACATACGTGCATGTTCACACCTGTTCTTAGAGATCACTTCTGCAGATACTTCAGCATCTCCCAGTAGTGATCACAGCTTGTGTGTGGATCTTCTGTCACACTTGCCACAAAACCCAAGGAGGAGTCCAAGCAGTTAAAAGCAAAACAGTCCAAAAAGAGTGAAACTTTTACAAAGCTTTGCACTTTGATTTCAAGGAGTTGAAGCTGCAATTCTTCTTCCCAATGAAAACATTTAACAGTGTCAACCATTTTCCACAAAATAAAACACTTGTGTTTGGAAAAGCATTTAGAATCACAAAATCATTAAGCTTGGAAAAGACCTTTAAGATCATCAAGTCCAACCCAGCTCCACCAGCCATAAGAAAACTGTTTAATCTGAGAAATCATTTCAGCCATCTCTGGTATGATGCAAACCTCACTCTGCAATAACCTGAGTGTCTTGGAAACTAAAATTTCTTATTATCTCTTCTCGGAGACTGCTGCATGTTTGTTGAAAAATAAACAGCAATCTGTTTTAGAGTGCAGACAGCCAGGACAGAATCTTTGTACAACCCTGCAGCAGGGAGGGGTTTGAATCCTGAAACATTGGTGTATTTTTAGTTTTTATCTGTTTCAGAGCCTTGCTATTTATCCTGTATGAGCAAAGCCACTGGTGATGTGAGAATCAAGTGGAAAAGCCATCAGTGGTGTGCAAATGTTGCTTGTGAACAGTGGGATTTGGGATCAAAATCTTTGTCATTGCATCCTAGTTTAGGAGGTGACTTTGGCTGTTATGACTGACTGAGATTTTCCAAGGCACATGGTTTGTGGGGGTGGGAAAAATATTTTACAGACATTGGAATTACTTCTTCTCTTAGGCAAAAGAAATTAATCCTAATTTACTGAATTCCACAGCAATTCTCTTTTTGCAACAGCCACACTTGTGATGGACACAATTTGAGCTGCTAGTAGAAATTGAAACTCTGTCCAAAAGCTTGAGGCCATAACTATGAAGGAAAAACTAAAACCATGAATTACTTGGCTTAAACTAATACCCTTTAGCAGGGAGCAGGAATGGAATTGCATTTTCTGTGGGATAGGCAAGTTTCACTCAGGTAGCTCCTGGAGCAAAGGTGTTTGAGGTAGGAACAATCAGGATTCAGGAATAAATCCTGTCCTTAAGTGAACTAAAAAGCACTAAAATCAATTTCCAGTGTCATCTTTGACTTGAGGAAGCAGGACCAAGGACACACTGCAGATACTTCAAACATGGCAATTCCAAATGTAAATTGTTTTAGTTGCAGTTCTTTGAGGCTGTTGAACTGTATCATGAATTAGATCCAAGTCTGAGCAAATGCTGGGAAGGAATAATATGAATATTTCTATACATGAAGAAGTACTATTATTCTCTCCAATGGTAGCACACAAATAGTATAATTACTGTGGCAATACAGTTTTTTTTCCTTAAATCATTTCTTGTGGTGGTGAAAAGTGCCAATCATTTGCTAAATTAGTCAAGCCTTTTCACAGAATCTGCTCAGATTTATGGCTATGGACGGAAAATTTGTCTTGATGATTGAATAAATAGCCACAACAAACTTGTTGTCATTATAGTCCTCACCAAATCCTCAACATTTTCCAGGAGGGGAGGCAGATGGACTCACCCAGAGCTCCATCCTTTTGCATTAGAGTTTGAAATGTATCAGAGTCAGAAGTTCAATGGACAGAGAAATAACTCAACTTCTTTTTTTGACCAACAATAAAGTCATTCAGCTGAAGTGGAGACAAGTCATATCTGATACCATATTTTTATATCCTTTTTGCTTATTATAATTTTTTTTTCAGATTGGTATTGCACAGAGAAATATGCTGCATTCTTCCAAAATTAAATCTGAATCTGTATCAAGGCAATTTAATCCCACTCGGAGTTGGTGGATAAAGGAGGAAGCATAACCTTCAGTAATTCCCTTGCTCACAGTTGGCTTTTTCTCGTGCACAACAATTTAAAACCAAATCACTTTCTCTAATGAGAGGCTATAAATTACTTCTTTAATGAGACACATGAAGTTTGAAGAGTTGAATTCCCACGTTTCTCTTATCTGTAAGCCTGGGCACCTCCAGGGATGGGAAAAGATCCATCATGCTGGGTTTCTGTGTTATAATATTGTTCAGTGTTGAGATGATTATTACAATATCATTGAGTCCCAGATGGGAATCTGGCTTTTGGTATGCTGAGTATTGTTTTCATCTAATGTTGAGAGTCCTAAAATGCTTAGAATTGAAACAAAAATTGGGAGGGGAACTTGGAACTGCCCAAAACCAGAGAGCAATGTGGTGACATAGTTTCTCACAGTTCCTCCTACGCTGTTCCTACAAGTGCACTGCTTTGTGTTTCAGTAACTTATTTTTTGTATAGATATTGACATCTGTATTCTCTCTTGCACAAAAAAAAAAAATCTGGAAAGGATTACTTATTTCCTTACATAACTTGCAGGTTCTAATGTGGTATAGAGAGGCAAGATCAAACCTTCAAAAGTCACAGAACCTCACAGCATGGTGTGGGTGAGAAGGGACCTTAAAGCTCATCTCATTCCGAGGCTCTGCCATAGGCAGGGGCATCTTCCCCTATCCCAGGGTGATCCAAACCCCATCCAGCCTGGCCTTGGGCACTGCCAGGGACCCAGGGGCAGCCACAGCTGCTCTGGGCACCCTGTGCCAGGGCCTGCCCACCCTGCCAGGGAACAATTCCTGCCCAATGTCCCATCCATCCCTGCCCTCTGTCGATGTGAAGCCATTCCCTGTGTCCTGGCACTCCAGGCCCGTGTAAAGAGCCCCTCTCCATTTTTCTTTAGGTTCCCTCCACGTTCTGGAAGGCCACACAGAGGTCACCCCAAGACCACCTTTTCTGCAGGCTGTTTTTTCCAGGAGTGCTCTCTGTGAGGTCAGTCCCGTGGGTGTCCCATGGCACAGACTGTCAGGGCTGCACAGGTGGGATCCTTTCTCCTCAGGAACACACCCTGGGGCAGCAGGAATCCTGTTTGCCTTGACAAACTGCTGGGTCCTTGAGGAGGGCCCTTAGAGCCCTTGTGGCCAATGAGGCATCGATAAGAACCAAGTATTTACCACAATTAAAGATTTATATGTACATTTGGATGTGAAATACGTGGCACTCAATACATTGATCATGCAGATGCTGTGCTGGCTTAGCCCAATGTATTCTTTGCTGTTACTCCTCACTCCTAAATGCAATCAGGGGTTGGGCAGTGATGGCTCAGCCATTCTTCTTTCATAAAAAAAGGCAGTTTGTTCCATTTATCCTCTGTAAACTGGCCAGTCCTGCTCTGATAGCAACACAATTTAAGGTATTAGCATATTTATAAGGCAGTGTGTGTTCCAACACACTATTTCTGCTTGGAGTCACATTTAATACCAGCCCTTTGCCTCTGCCAAGCCCAGCCCAAGGCAGAGCTGTCTCAGCAGACGTTCTGTATTTGTGTTCTTTTCACAAGATGTGTTCTTTGCAAGGTGGGCTTCCATTTATTATGTATTTATACAGCTCTTAGCATCGTGAAAATCCTGATCAGATGGATTTCTAGGAGTGAGGTGAAAGAAATGTTGTGCAATTACAATCATTGTCCCTTGTTGCCTTTCAGACATTTCAAATTTTAAGCAGACTAGTTAAAAGAGGGCTAATTAAATAGAGTTGTTTTGCACAGAGAAACAGTGTTTCTCAAATGCTTTCAAAATTGTAAAACAAGCTGTGAGTAGCCAACAAAAAGTATGTTAACAATGGCCAAATCAAACAGTGATTCAGAATTTGAATTAAAGGTCATAAAAACCCTGTATGCATTAATCACAGAGCTCTGGTATGAATATTAATAGCAGCTGAGAGCTGTTAAATAGCTGGTTTAGCTTAATTTTAATCAGTAATTAAACATTTATTAGAACTTAACTCTATAAATACTTTATAGATAAAAAGCCATAATAAGGGCTAAGCTGGATCAAAGTGTGGGCTATTAGTGCCACTTCTTTTGAGTTAGATTTATCACCAGGAGGACTGAGATTGGTGTGAAAACATCATTTAGGAAACCATATTTGAAATATCTCAACCCTGTATCTTACAGGAAGGTCCTTGCAATGCCAAACTTTCAGATACTTGTGAAAAAGTTGAATTTTCAAGCTACTCCTGCTGCAGTTACCTAAATTATTTCTGCATTAAGGTTATATCAGGACATTTTCTGTCTGCCTTAACCCAGCTCTCAAGAAATTCTTTGAGGCCAAGATCTGGTGGAAGAGATAAATGACATCTGCTCAGAATGGATGGTTTAATGGCTAATTTACTTCTCACCTTTAATGCCATGAAAAATCCAAATGAAATGCCAAAAAATGTGAGTCAGACATTGCCCAGTGTTGTTTAGGTTTATGAATCTCCTGAAAACAGAATTCCAACTGGCTTTGCAGACAGTGAATGTTTTTCAATCTGTAGAAATGCAGGCCCTCAACTTTTCTATAGGAACACTTATAGTCAAGTATAGATCATCACCTCTTTTTATTTCTGCTGTTCATTGTTACAGCAAACACTGCTTGATTTTGATATTATGGTTTTATGTTGATATATCAAAAATAAGGACGGTAGCAAGTTAGATCAATTTGGGTAATAGATGGAAATGACCCAGGGAGTTAAAATTAACCAGTGGAAGCTTTTTTTTACGTGACTGACAGAAAATACTGCTGAGGGGTCTGGGAGCCCTGCAGCCCTTCTCCCTGCACCTCTGAATTCGGGCAGCCAAGGCCCTGTTCTGGGAGCTGCACTCCTTGAGGATAATGGTCAGATGAAATTACCTGATATTCTTTCTTCACCTGAGTTCCTGTATCAGTTACTAGCTTGTTGTAGGGTCCTTTTAGCAGTGTTTCCTGATGAGCTGGGAGAATGCAAAGGGTGCAAGTGATTCTTGGTCGACCTCGTTGGCCTGAATTCACATTAGCTGGAGACGTTGTGGAGGTCAGAACTCTGTTTCATTTCAGGAACTGCTCAATAACAGTTTCAGTAATTCACTGCTGTGAAAAGATGATTTAGTGCTTCAGATAAAAACACCTTGTCCTTAAAATGCATTGGATGCCTCTTTCTGGACACTGTGTGATTCCAGGGCTCAAAGGCTTGCTTTAGGAAGCAAGGGATTTGGAACATGAGGGATTACGTACCCAAAAGTCCATATGCATCTTGAAAACCTCAGCTCAAACATCTGCTGGCATATGGCTGGAGCCAGGAGAAAATGTGTTTTGTTTTGCCTAGCTTGCACATGAGCCTGAACCAGGGCCAGTGCAGGACTGGGACAGGAGATGTTTGCAGCATGAGCTGTGGATGGGATGGGGGGAGCACGAGTTACTGAGCAGCAAAACAATTTTCCTTCAGGGTTTGATGCTCCATCAACAGGTCTGGTGGTAGGAGTTACCTTGGAAATCTGTAAAATCAAAATTTGACCTCTAGGTTGCAGACAGGTCTTTCCAAATGTCAAAGATTTAGTCCCAGGGTACCTGCTGAGTTCTAGAAGGTACAAACTGTGTTTGTGCCATGCTTCCCTGGTGCAGTTTCCAGTGGAGATGGTGAACTTGACCCATCGTGTTGTACCTGAGAAGCTGCTGCACTTGACCTTTGTGGCAACTATGTTTTGATGGGAAAATGCTAAATATGTTCCGTGGGGGTCCTTGCAGATAAAAATGCCATGGAAATGTGTTCTTTACATTAGATTTATATACATCCCAGCTGACATGATGGCAGAGAAGTGGATCCTGAGGAGATGGAAATTAGTGAATGCCCATTTCTATCTGCCAAGAGTCCCTCTAGGATATCTTCAGTGGTAGTGCTCAAGGTGTAAGCAGGCAGGGACCTGTCTCCAGCTGCCTTGTCAAGCACTTGCTCCTGCATTTGAATCAAATTCTGAGTCCAGAGGAGGTTTTCTTGGCTGGCCTAAGAGACAGTTACCTTTAAAATTGCTCATTGTTCTCCGTGTGCCCCTTGCATGTTGTTGCTGTCCCCTGGGCTGCTGTGACAGGCACAGAGTGGACTCTGCTGTGTGGAGGCTGCAGCACCCTCGTGTCAGGAGACAGCCTGGCAGTATCCTAGAGCAAGGCTGGCTGTCAGCCTCCCATGGCAGGAACAGGAGGAATCAGAATCACAGACTCATCCAGCTTGGAAAAGACCTCCAAGGTCGAGTCCAACCTTTGGCCAATCCCCACCTTTGCAACCAGCCCATGGCACCACAGCACAGAGAGTGGCAGAGCTCCAGAAGTGTTTGCACAACGGCCTCAGGCACAGGGTGGGATTTCTGGGGGTGTCCTGCAGGGCCAGGGGCTGGGCTTTGATCATCCTGGTGTGTCGCAGCGAGGGGATCTGCAACCAACCTTTGGGTCTCCTCACTTCAGGGCAGAGGGTGGCAAGAAAATAATTGGGGCAGGAACAACGGCTGGCACTAGAAAAAGAACACTTTAATACTGGATAAAAGAAAATAGGGGTGGTGCCCCAAAACCGTGTGCAGTACCCAGGAGAACTCTGTGGGTGTAACCAACCAAAGACTGGAGCTGAGGAGAACATGACAATGTGCAGGGTCTGAGGGTCAGGGTCCAGTCAGACACTCGAACTGAGGACATAACCATTTGTACAACATAACTGACCAGTCATAAAAACATCACCTAGTGTGGAACAACTGCATTAACATGCAAACTCCCATGAACTTTTGCTATTCCCCACAACTACAAAGCAGTTTCCCATGGCCTTAGGTTTCGAGTTGCTTCAGCTTGGCCAACTCCCACACTTGTGGGTCCCTTCTACATCAGGATATTCTGTGATGGCACTCAGTGCCATATCCAGTCATTCCTTGGACACCTCCTGGGATGGAGAATCCAGCCTCTTCAAAGTGCTGAGCACCCTTTCCATGGGGGAAATTCCTCTGATTCCACCCTGCCCCTCCCCTGGCCCAGCCTGAGGCCGTTCCCTCTCCTCCTGTCCCTGTTCCCTGGGAGCACAGCCCGACCCCCCCGGCTGTCCCCTCCTGGCAGGGAGTTGTGCAGAGCCACAAGGTCTCCCCTGAGCCTCCTTTTCTCCAGGCTGAGCCCCTTTCCCAGCTCCCTCAGCCCCTCCTGGCGCTCCAGCCCCTTCCCAGCTCCCTCAGCTGCTCCTCACAGGGCTGACTCTCCAGAGCATTGTCCAGGGAAGTCCTGGTTGTCTGGATGTGCCCAAGTTCTCCAGAGCTGCAGATGAACCTGCAAAACATTCAGGTCCCTCGACCCCTTAGGAGAGGGTTTTATTGACAGGTTTGCACTGTTTAAATAACTTACTGCAAATAAAAGCCTGAAGAACTGAAAGGCCATGTGGGCTGCAAAACTGAGCTCATGAAGAGCTCTCCTTCTGCCTAAAGAGGCAGGACTGGTTTGGAAAATTTTCAGTAAAAATATTAATATCTTCATGGGCAGGAATAATCTGGATTTTTCCAAATTTCTCATGAGAAGGGCTCTGTTTTTTTTTTTATAGATATTCTTTTATCCAACAACAAAGAATTCTAAATTATATAATAGCTGAAATTAAGCTAAATATAGAGAAAGAGACATGAAGTAAAAGTGATCTAAAGCAAAACAGGATATCTTTAAACTTTAAAAGGAGAGCATTCTACTTCAGCCAAACTGCATTTTCTCCCTTTCCTCGTCAGCTTTTTTTCCTCCATAGAAACTTTCTGCAATTTCAACTTTTTAGGGCATGGGGGAATCTTCAAAATGCTGAAACCTTTTTGTGTCCAGAGCTAAGAGCAAGAGAGAAATCACTCTGGCTTACAGAGAGGAGGCAGGTAGAACATTCCACTGCCCAAAATACTCCACAAAGTCTTGTCTACAGAATTGCAAAGAGAGATATCTTCCCTCTTGCCCCTGATGCTGGTTCATGGGCTGCATTTCCAGCAGTGCTGTTTTATTTGCATTTTAGCTCGATGAAGTACCATTACAATTAGTTCTTCAGCCTTCCTGTGCAAGTTCCTTCATTCTGAGGTCAGAAAAGCTTCACTCTGCTGCAAAGTTTCTGAGGAAAGGGGAGGCAGCAAAGCAGGGAGCTCGTTAGCAAGGCTGGTCTATGCTTTGGATTGATTTTGTTTTCTCTAATGGCTTGATCATAACAGTTGCACTCTAATTTTTGTACAGGGTTGTGCACATTTCAGGCAATGTAAATATATACATTGGCATGCTTATTAGCTCTGCTGTTTAAGTTAGGGATATTTGATAGTGTATAATAAAACCAAGTGGTCCTGTGTACCATTTGTCATGCTGAGCTTGGACTCATCTCTTTGTACTCCCACTCCACCCTTTCCAGCTTCATTATATTCCAAATGCTCCTCCTTGCTTGGAGCAAAATCAATCCTCGTTTTGCATTGGGTGGAAGAGGAGAAATGTGTGCTGGGATTTTCCTCCGTGCACAGAGCTGCGTGCAGACTTAATTCTTGGTTGAAGGATAAGTGTGGGGCTTCCCCGGGGAGGGGGAGCATTGTAAGACAGCTGAGGTCATGGTCACAGCCTCAGCCCCCGTGTATTAAACTGCAGAAAGGAGGAGAAATATGAGAGGGCCCTTTGCACTTATCAGGAGAGAATACTACTGTGAATGCTTCTTCCCTGAGCCTCCAAAGCTACAAGCAAAATAGTAAATCCCTGTAGCTCTGAGAAGTGATTTTTTATTTTGTTTAATCATCCCTTCATTTCAAAACCCCAGTTTCTCCCCATTGGCCCAATCTGTGTTTCCCTTGCAGAGGGCTGGCTTGTGTCACTGGCCAAATGCATCAGGTCTGTGTTGGAGTGATGGTACTGGATGTAATTTTCTGAGGATGAAAGTCTCTTGGTGGGATTTAAGGGATGGGATTTTACTCCATGAATTCCCTGGATGGCACTGGAACAGGCTGCTCAAGGCAGCAGAGGAGTTGCTGTCCCAGGGAGGGTCCAAAAGCTGTGTGGATGTGGCCCCTGGGGACACGATTTAGCCATGATTGCAACAGTACTGGGTTCACCCTTGGACTCGATGGTCTTGGAGGTCTTTTCCAACCTAAATAATTCTATCATTTATATCCACAGGACCTCAGAGAGGTTAAAAATGTGGTTTTCTAATTCCCCTGGGAGTCAGGTGCAGATTTACCTGTCTAGTCTGCTAAGGGGAGGTGCCAGTGCTGAAGCAGAAATAGGAGACGCTCAGGATAAATATCAGAGGGCTTTGGTCCCCAGATGTCCTGTCTGGCAGCTGCCCAGGAGCAAAGATGCCCCAGAGATCATATCCCTGCTACTGTACTCCCAGAGAGGGGAGTTATTGGGGTATTTGTCCTCAGGGGTGTCCTTGGCCCTCACCCCCTTTTCTCCTCCAAAGACCAATGGTTCAGGCAAACCCTCAGAGTTTTTCCTCTGAAGCTCTTGAAATTATCCAGCATTGCCAAAAGAAAAGATTTGCTGACAGTCAGAATCCTATTGGCAAACCTAGGTGGATTTATGATCTTGGGTGGAAACCAATTTGAGCTATAATTTTACATGAATCTGATCCCTCTCCCGAGCCAGGCAAAACTTCATGATTCTGGCTGATTTTTCACACTCGGCTTTTGAGCACTTCTGTTCTCATTTGAGCTGAGGATGAAACTCTGGGCCCGCAATCTGAACAACCTAAAACTTCCAGCAAATGGATACAGCTTTCTTCTCTGTTGTCTCCAGCTTTAGGTTGGATGTCTCGAGGTCTTGGTTGCTTTTTCCCCCCAGGAGCCCACATATGCCCCACAATATGAATTGTCTGACGTGTTTAAAGCATATGCCACCATCTCATGTAATTACGACAATTGTTATAATTATGAAAAGCTTTGCAATGTTACCTCCCCTACTCCTCATAGCTCCTTCCACCATTTGAGGCTTCTGGGCTCAGTTTCTTTGAGGGTGTCAGAGGCTGGACCAGCCTCTGCTCAGTAGGACAAGAGGTAATGGGCACGAACTGATGCCCAGGAAGTTCCACCTGAACAAGAGGCAGAACTTCTTCCCTGTGCAGTGCCCAAGGCCTGAACAGGCTGCCCAGACAGGGTGTGGAGTCTCCCTCACTGGAGAAATTCCAGAACAGTCTGGATGCCATCCTGTGCCCTGTGCTCTGGGATGACCCTGCCTGAGTGGGGAGCTTGGACCAGATGACCCATTATGGTCCTGTCCAAGCTTCTCCATCCTGGGATTCTGCTGCTCAGTGTGACCATGGAAAATTACTTGAGGCTTGCCCACATGCAGCCAGCAGAGTTAAGTGGGTGCAGTGAAGTTGCCTGCAGATTTTCTGCATGCTGCAGCCACTGTTTGTAAACAGGAATACACATAATAGGTTGAGAAATCAGCTCCAAAACAACAGGCATTGTTTGTGTGCTGAGTAACTCTAGTGATCTGTTAGGATCTGGAAAAAACATGTTGTGTCCAGATGAACGTAAAACCAGAGTCTCCACTGCCAAAAACTCCAACTGATACCTTGGGAAGTTCTGTAAAGCTTAGTTAACTTTTTTCCCTATATTTGAGTTGACTTCTGAGATTTGATGTTGGTTTTTGGGGGTTTTTTGTTGTTTTTTTTTCTAATTTCAGGAAACTAATGAGACATACTATAAAAACAATGGAATATCAAGTGAATGCTGGCTGGGTGCACCTCTCAGTGTCAGGACAGGAATGCACCAGGGTTGTGTTCACACTGCTCAGGATTAAGCCCTGCAAGCTGCACCAGTTGGATTTTTGTTGGGCAGAGGTGGCTTTAGGCTTGATGTGTGCTGTGAAAGTGGGGCTCTGACCATCAGAGTGGGTTTCTTCCATCCTGACAGTGATGAGGGTGCAGAAAGGGCATTATAGAGCATGTCCCCTTACCAGCAGGTGATACCTGTGGTCTGATAGGACAAGGTGTCAAGAACCAGAGGTAAGCAGTGATGTCTCTTGGTGTAATGGGAGTCCACTGGTAGCTGGTGAGTTATTATCTCTGTCTGTATCTATTTCTGCCACTGTCTATCTGGAAACTGATGGAAATTAGGCTCTAAATCACCTGGCTGGGTCCAGGAGATCTGCAGATCACCTGTGGTAGAGACACAGGCTCATACAAACCGCTCAGCTCTCATCTCTCTGCTCCCTGTAATATGATGGAACATCTCAAAATTTCTTCCCTGTCCAAACCACCTGTGGGCACTGAGGCTTTGTCCCCACCTTGCTGAACACCACAGTTGTTTTCTGCCTGAGCTGCACCTACAACAGCTCCTTCCTCAGCTGCCTTGGTGCCTTCAGAGCCACTCAAGGTCAGTGACCACGCAAGGACAGCAGCAGCATTGTTTGTCATCTGGGGAAAGCACTTCAGTTGCTAAATGGATTTGAGTTGAGTTTGTTTTTTATCATCCTGAAATAACCACTGCTCAAACAATTGTAATTCTTCTGATGTCTTTCTGGGAAACATTTGGCTTGTTTGGCAGTGCAGTGTTGTGTAAATAAATACGTACCAAGCATCAAAGTCAAGGAGGGGAGGGCAAATGCTCAAATAATTATGTAAATAAATCCACATAGCACACTCTGATATTGGCTGCCATGTGCATTTATATTAATCAGTATGGACATTACTGACAAGTGAATCTATCCTGCCTCGTTCTCCTGAAGGTTTCAGAATTAATGCTTCATTTTGCTCTGTGTTTTGCTGTAAGGGATGCAGCAGAACGCCAAGGCTGGCTTATCTCAGCATCCCCTTCAGGTGTCTCTGGGAGGCTGAGACCAATCAAACTTTGCATAAATAAGTGCACTCAGCAAGAGAGAGTTTACAAGGCTGATCCAGCACTTAAAAAAAAACACATTGGGAAAAAGTAAATACGCTCATTTGCTGGACTGGCGTTTATTTGTCGATCTCATCTTGACCTCTTTGGGGAGGCCAAAGGACGTTCAGTGACTGTAAAGTGCAGAGACTTTTGTATATAGCCCCAGATGCACTTTTTCGATGCTTCATTGACAACAGCTGCAATTCAGCCAATTTGAGTGGCTCTCGATTTTTCTTTATCCAAATAACTCATTTGTTTGTCTAGGATTTGGCATCTATGCCTAATCACAGGATAAGTGAGAAAAAGCAGTTGCTCTTGCTGCTTCTGTGATCCTTCTGAAGGATGAAGCTATCGAAGGAGGTTGTAGGAAGTTGGTAAATCTTTCAGTTTGGTGCTGCACAGGTCACCTAAATTGTGAAGCTGGATCCTCTTCAGAGGTCCACCAAACCTGGGGCTGAGCACTGACCACCCCTGTCCCTGAGGAAAAAGAGGACTTGAGCAACCTGGCAGGAGGTGAAGATAAGGAATAAAGTGTGAAGGTGCTCTTTTAGAAAGCAAAGAAATAATGAAAAGAGCAGTTGCAGGTGGTTTTTTCATTTGTGAAATTAAAATTATATGGCAATCAACCCACTTGTTAAGGCTGTAAGGGTCAGAGTGAGGAGTAGGTGGCGGAGGAAGAAAGGGCTGTTGCCATCTTCTCACTCAGAGACCTGGAAAACAGGAGCTTTACTCATGTCTAGGGCATAAAATCACAATAAATGAGTGAGCTGAGCTGAATACCTTACTGATTTTTAATTAGAGACGAGATGTTGCTCGCCTGGAGAGAAAAATTGCTGCAGCACCAGTGAGGTGGAGGCAGGGTGGCTGTAAAGAAAATCAGTGGGGCAGAGGGGCCACCTTGGGACCACAGGAGTCTTGTTAAAAAAGAGCTGGAATTTACCCAGCTTTCCTTTTCTTTCTTTCCAGCCTTGTGGCAGTTCCAGGTGACACAGGGGATTGCTGGTTCCACTACAGCCAGTGAGATTATTTGCATCTGAGGAGGGCAAGTGGAATAAGCCTTCAAACAGTAGTGTGGCTCCTCATGTTGCAGTTCTGGATTGATGCAGAATAATTTGAGAAAGACCATGTGCTCTTTTCAGTTCTCGGTGTGAGAATATACAGATTCCTTTTATTCCTACTCTTGGCCTCTTCCATTTCTGTGGATCTGTGTATCCAGTGTACCCTACATGTGGGCAAATTTCCTTTCAGTATCTGAAGGGGCTGCAGGGAAACAAGAGAGTGGCTCCACATCAGGAACTGCAGTAACAGGACAAGGAGTGATGGGTTAAACTGAAAGAGTGGAAATTGAGGTTAGATATTGGGATGAAATCCTTCCCTGTGAGGGTGGGCAGGCCCTGGCACAGGGTGCCCAGCGCAGCTGTGGCTGCCCCTGGATCCCTGGCAGTGCCCAAGGCCAGGCTGGACAGGGCTGGGAGCAGCCTGGGACAGTGGGAGGGGTCCCTGCCATGGCAGGGGGGGAACAAGAGGAGCTTTAAGTTCCCTGCCAAGCCAAACCATTCTGTGATCCCATGATTTAAATATGCGCTGTGTGCAGTTAAAATTCACTTCACCTCCAGTTGTTCAGATGCTCAGCAAAGATAACATTGGCAAATTGAATAATTATATCTATTACTTCAGTGGGGTTTTTTTCCCACTGTTCTTGCACATGTTCTTCCAACAGCAATGTTCAGAATGACACTGCCTGAGTTAGGGCCACCACTGATTGCTCCTCTGGCCAGATCACTGCACACTGCCAGTTTGAAGGTGTGAAGCTGTTCTCTGTGTGCCTAACAAATGGCTCTGGCAAACACTGCACTTTTACAATATCATTTACTGGTGAGCTGAAGTGCTCAGGTGTTCACAGAATCACCTCTTACTGCTCCTGACCACTGTTCTTTCACTCCTCTTTGCTGCATTTTGTTAAGCGTGTATTACATGTCAATAAATCTTTATTGATTATTATATATACTTGATTTATAGAGATAGTAAAGGCAAAACAGGTGTATTTATATGGTGAAAAATCATAGCAAAACTTTAAAAAATAGCTTTCAGCAACAAAGGGTAACTGGAACATACTGTAAGAATTGGGGGAAAAAAAAATCCTGAGAGGGTGAGCTAAGGGAAAAGTTAGATAAGGAAAACTGGCAGTGCCTTAGGGAGCCTGAAGGCCCCAAATTCAAGTTATCTCATGCAGAAACTATTGCAGGTGACCAGAGAGGTTTAATCATGAGCTCATCGCTGACCTCAAAAGAAAGAAAGAAATATGCAATAAGGAGAAACTAGGTCAGGCTCCCAGAACGAGAACAGAAGTGGAGCAGGGGCACAGACAGAATCAGAAAGGCCAAAGAACTAAATAAAGATATAGCACTTAAGAGCCATTGGCAGTAAGGAGATCCAGCTCTCTGTCACTGCTACAGGAGCCTGTTCTGCTCTACAGCCAGGAATGGAGCTATCAACACATCAGCACTGCAGATAATTGTTTCATGTCTTTTCTTCATTTGAGGTTCAACACTAATTAGATGATTTCTGTAATTAGGACTAGTTATAAAGCAGTAAGGTCCCAACCTAGGTGTGGAAAAATGGGTTAGGGCCAACCTGGATGATTTAGATGTTTTCAAATGGGTTGGAATTGTGAATTTAATTTTAGAATATTTAAAAAAAAATGTAGAAAAGATATTTCAGTCCTGCAAGTGGGGTTAACTTGCAAAGGAGAGAATCAGAAGCCTGTGAAAAGACCAGCACAGTGAGTGTTCCTAAAAAAGAAGAAAGAGGAGGAGTTGGGGAGCTAGAAAGCCACCAACTTAACATCAGTTTCTGAAAAAGTACATGAACAAGTACTCCAGCAATCTTTTTAAAACGCCAAAAATCTCATCAAAGCCATCCAACTTCCTTGTGCAGGGCAGCACTCAGCTTTGTGGACAGAAGAGCAGCAGCAGATTTGTGTGTTGAGATTTCAGTGAGGGCTTTGGCAGCGTCTCAGTGACATCATAAGTTACAGAAACATTGTCTTAGGCTGCCTAAGATCTTAATTACTTTCAGGAGGGCTATTGTCTCTTTATTGATTAGAGTGGGGATCTAGGAGGCTTACCCCAGGCTTTGCCTCACAGACCTTCCACTTAAAGGCTTCGGGAAGTGTATAAAGTGAGAAGGGATAAATCTAGGCCAGTATTTAGTGCTGTCACTTAAAAGAAGTCCATGGATTTCCCAGCAGAGCCATGAGTGGAGATTTCCTCATCCTCCATCCCATATATAATGTGCTGAATGCTCCCCAGGAGAGAGGAACCCCCTCTCTGGGTGTTCTGTGCTTGCCCTGCTGCCCGGGGGTGAAGGCACCTTGCTCGAGGAGATACTGAAGTGTGAGTGGAAATAATCTGCACCAGCTCCTCCCCAGGTGCCAACAGCTCCACAGGATGCAAGGAGTAGGGAACGAAGCCACTGTTGGATGAGGGATCTGGAGCGACATCGAGGTGTGAGCTCTAATTCGTATAAATGCCCTGATTTGCACTCTTACTGAATTTAGCCTTGTGCTGCCTCTTGTGCCCCAGCAACCCCGAGCAATAGCCTGGTTATTCAGTCTTAAAATCAGTCCTAATTGAAAACCAGGCCCAGTGGTCAAAGGACAAGAGTATTCCAAATGCCAAATATTTGTGAGAAGCCAGCTTGTCCCAGGGAGGGACAGCTGCTCCTAATTTTCCTGAGAGAATCATATTTTAAAGCTTAAAAATACAATAATTTTTGTGCATAGCAGGGCAGCTACTCCCTACCCAGAAGGGTTTAGTATTTGTGTGCCTTGGCCTGCCAGCCGTGAGAGGGGAAGAATACTTGTCTGCTCAAGAGGCAACTCAGAGACATGCTGAATTATTTCAAAATATGCCTCTGAGGCCTTCAGAAGAGAAGTGCTGAATTGTACTCAGATTTTTAGATACTGGACCCTGCGACAGGTTAGCAGGGTCCAACTGGGGTTGAGCCAGGCCTTTCAGTCCAGAGGCACCCAGGGCCTCTCCCAGCATAACACAGGGACTGGGGATGTTTCACTGAGTCTGGGATTGAAGGAACCATTAACGAAGGCACACAGTCTTTAAAAATGAGGCTGTTTTCAGAGAGAATGGAGGAAGGAAGGGTCCAGCCTGGTTGATGGGACAGCCTGCATCCAGGAGGGGTGGGAAGCATTGGAGCTGGAGCTTTCTGTAGCACACAGCTGAAAGGTGTGTCTGTAATTGTTGCCTTTACAGGTGGAACATCCTTGGGCAGCAGGGGAGGGGAGGGGGATTCTGCCCCTCTGCCCTGAGCTCAGCTGAGAGCCCACCTGCAGAGCTGCCCCAGCCCTGGGCCCAGCACTGCAAGGACCTGGAGCTGCTGGGGAGATCCAGAGGAGGCTCCAGGGGGATCAGGGGGATGGAGCAGCTCTGCTGGGAGGAAAGGCTGGCACAGCTGGGGTTGTTCAGCCTGGAGAGGAGAAGCTTTGGGGTGAACTCAGGGTGGCCTTGCAGGGCCTGGAGGAGCAGAGAGGAAAGATGGAGAGAGACAATTGCCAAGGGCTGGAGGGACAGGACAAGGGGAAATGGCTGCAAAATGCCAGGGAATAGGATTAGATGAGATACTGGGAGGAAATTCTTCCCAGTGAGGGTGGACAGGCCCTGGCACAGGGTGCCCAGAGCAGCTGTGGCTGCCCCTGGATCCCTGGCAGTGCCCAAGGCCAGGCTGGAGCAGCCTGGGACAGCGGGAGGTGTCCCTGCCCATGGCACCAGGGTTGGAAATCCATGACCTTTAAAGTCCCTTCCAATCCAGTCCATTCTGGGATCCCATGATTCTCTGCAATGGAATCAGCCATCCCAGGATTTATGTTGGGAGCTGCTTTTCCACGTGCTGCTCTGAATTTGGGTCACTGAAACCCACACAGAGAAAAGAGCAGCTTCGACAAAACGCAGCCATTCTGAGATGTCTTCTGTCCCCCGGCATCAGGTGCTTCTCTTTGCAGATGTGGTACTTGAATCTGTGGTCAAAGTGACCTAGAATTTTGTTTTAAACGTTGGTGTCTTCTCCGTGTTCTCGTTGTTGATAGCCACAAGGTGGCATTGCAGATTAAAGGGAAAACAGCTCTTGTTCAGGGACGCGGGAGGGAGGTGGGAGACTTGGAAAGAAAAAAATCATACAACCAGGTTGAAATTCCTTCTGTGTCTTGGAGAGATGCAAGGACCAGTTCTGCTCTCGACTCCCAGGCCTGCGGGTTTGATGGCAGCGAGTGGGATGTTTGCTGTGTTATGGTCATGAGGTGTTTCCACTGATTCTGCATCTGCAAATGCATGGGAGCTGTTCAGAGCTGTTTCTCCCCTGCCTTGGGAAATGATGCAGCTTCAGAGCTGTGAGAAAGGAGATGGTGGCACCTCACAGCCTCTTTTGTTCCGGTTTGCATGTTCAAATCCTGAAGAAAACTCGTTTCTTTCTCCCCCATCCTACTCCTGCTCCCCCCTCCTCCAGTCACACTTCCCTTGCTTTCCATGCATGCTCAATTTTGGCTAAAACTGAGGTTCTCTGGAAGGAGTGACCCACTGTAGCAAGTGAAGTTAAACCCTCCAACAAAGGTCTGGATCTCAACAAAGCTTTAAGGGCTATTTATTTGTTTTCTTAGGGAGAGGAAGGTGAACTGAGCTTGCTGTAGCTGGACTTTCACTGTACTTTCCAGGTTTTTCTGTGATCCAGGGCTCAGCCTTTTATGTTCAGGACAAGAAGACTCAGAGCAGGATTTTCAAAGATTTTTGTTCCTCTGAGTCAGGATGAAATAATAAGGCATTTAGGGCATCTGAGTGAATCCTTAGGAAGCCTGTTCTGCCCCCAAAAAACAATACCAAGCTTCTCACTCTAGAAATACTGAGTACTTACAATGAGAATGGGCTTCACTGTTTTATTTCCTTGTCTCTTTTTGTTACAAATTCCTGTCCCAGGAATTTTCTGATTTTTCCTCAGTCCCCTCTATGTTGCTGTAATATAAATGCTGAATTTCTAATAGATCCTTTCTGGTCCCAACTCTTCTTATCAGTGCTTGTTGCCTTTGTCTGTATATACTTTCCATGTAAACCAGGAAAAGTAGCTCTACTGAAAGATGGATCTTCCCAGCAGTGGAAAAAAGTGCTAAATGGAGTGGGGGAGCACCCAGCCAGCAAAGGAAAATCTTACCTGTTTTGGAAAGACAGTGAAAATAATTTTATTTTTACCTCTGCTTTGGAGAAAGAGTGAAAGGCAGAGGAAATAAAGAAAAACTTGCTCAAAATGCACTAAAAGTGTTTGTTAGGAATTTTGCAGATAAATGGAGGGTAATTGACAGTGTTTCATCAGGCAAGAGAAATACTCAGTTCTAACTCCTTTCTGAGAAGGAGGAAAGCAGCAAAAATTTTTCATCAACATTAACATGCACATGACAGCAGAGAAAAACACCGTGAAGTTTTGCTTGGACAGTTTTCACCTGCTTGAGAAAGCCAGGGTGCATAAATACGTATAGATTCAGATATACACATGCACACACGTGTGTGCATAGGAGTTGCTGGATATATTTGACAAGTCTGATTCCATTTGTGACCAGCTTTTTTCAGAACCGTTTCTGAAAAATATTCCCAGTGCCTTAAACCATGTTTGCTTTGCCAAATGGTCCATAATTTTATCCCAGTTTTCCCTGCCTGTCTGCCTTGAGGTTACTGCACGGGGTGGGAAGGCTCTTGCACACATCAGCTGTCCCCAGGCTGGGAAACTGCTCCCAAAGACTGCGGTGAGGTGGCCACAAAAAGTGTGCAAAAATGTTGTTGGTTCAGATGGCGTGGGAAATGCTCTTCTTGCCCGGTTCCTTGCTCTGTGAGCAACAAATTCTGCCCAGAATGTTCCTGTGCCTCCTTTCTCAACAGGGGTGATGCTGCTTGGCTGTTCAGGCAGCACAGTTTATTCCCACTGTCTCCCACTCTGTGGAAAGCATGGCCAGGCTTGGACTGAGAGGCCTGATGGAGTATAAACACTTGAAGTTTGCTAAATATTGTGAATATTCTGCCCCGACGTGTAAACAAGTAGTTGGCATTTTGATTTCTAGGACGATTGACCGCGATAGAAATGCGTAAGTCTAAGGAGAGAACATCCAATTCTGTTAGGATCATTTCGAAAGGTGCATATGCTCCTTCTGGATGCTGAGGACTTCTGGGTGGAAGCCAGCTCCTAAATGATAGGGGTTAGGATGAGGCTAGCAAGAAACCTCCTCTCACCAAGGTTATTTCATAACTGCCTACTGCAGAGTTTCACATTTACCACTGGAGCAGCTGGTGCTGGCTCACCTCATCTGTCAGGCAGGGAGCCGAAGGAGATGTATTGCTGGACTGACCCCAATAGTGAATCCGATGTTCTTGGCTTTTTTTTACTCTCCCGACCTGAAGGGAGAAGTGAACCTTTTGAAAAAGAAAAGTTTATGCATAAAAAATTCTGTGCAGTGCACATTTCCGGATGAGTGTTCAGGCCAGCATTACTTAATGCTGAAATCAAAGCTTTGGGGATTCATGGACATTTCCAAGGCTGCTGTGATACTGCAACCCCTGTGTATAACCTCGTGCTTAACACAGGGCTTTTATTCACCTTGAAGTTCTCTTTTGTTCTTCAATCAGCTCTGTTCTGGAAGGAGAGGGGGGAAGCAGTAATAAGATTTAGCAGGATCTCTGGAGATGAACAGATGTAAGCCCAGCTCTCCTGGAACAGAGACCTTCATTACAGTGTTTGTATTCCAGAGGAGGTGGTCAAGGAAAACTTGGGACAGGATGAGTGTTTTCTGTGGAGAAGAGATGCTGTTTAAACTACCATCTGTGTGTAACTTACATTGCAGTAGGAAAACAAAATTTGCTGCATCCTGGAGAATATTACGTGAACGTGTTTGGTAGAAGTTGTCCAGTAGTGCTGGGCTCTCTTGTGTGCAGCCTGCTGCTGCCTGGAAGCACCTCGGGGCAGTCCCAGCCTTGCTGAATTCCCAGGGACTGCCCTCCTAATGGGAAAGTTGTGCCTCTGCTCCAGGGGATTGCTGAACAACACATGGTCTAGCTGGGTGTCACAGGGTTCAGACGTGTTCTGCTGCAGAATGAGATCACAAACCAGATTTCTTTTTTCTCTTCTGTCCTTTTATTTCCAAAGGGGATCTTTGCTCTTTTCCCCCACTCTCCAGCCCAATAAGCTCTGTGGTGGCTGTCAGGACATTGACACATCATGGTGAACCCTTGAATTCAGGTGTTTTCTGCAAACCTGACAGATCTTCAACCTGCCCAAATTTGAGTATTGTAATTGCTCAGCTACTGTTGCCTAATGTGAATGCAGGGGCAGGAAGGAACATCTCTCTGCTTCTGCAGAACCTCAGGGAAACAGCTTTGGTTTTGACAAATTGGTATTTTCTTTCAAATATTTCTAGTGAGTGTTACAGAGGTCAAATGTTAAGGCCTTCCTCTGGAATGGAAGTTTGAAAGATTTATGTTGGTCTTCAAATCCATAACCTGCTGACACGCTACAAAGGCCTGAGATGGCTGCCAATACCTCAGCACATTTTCAAAGCACAAACAGTGGCTTTAGTCATCATTAAGTTGCATGAATCAGACCATTCTTCCTTGGGCAGTCCTCCTGCAGAGGAAGTTTGTTTAAATTTCTATTGTGCATCTGCTGTTCATGCTTTCATATGGGAACAATTTTTTCATGTGCATCAGAGAGGGGTGAGTAAGGGAACAGCGACACATTGACCTCAGAAGCTCTCAGGGAATTTTCTAGAGCCTTGGCCTGCCTGCAGGAGGGGGTTTTGGAAAGACAGTGAAATCAGCTGCCGCTGATCCACCATCCCTGTGGGGGTTTGGGAACACAGACAAGCCTTCCCTGCACAGTAAAAACCCACAGGTGTTTTGAAGGTGAGTGATGAGGAGAGGAGAATTGATGGTTAGAACTTCGTACTGTTGCTGTTTTTGTTCTGCCTGCTGTGTAGGTGCAGAGGAATAGACTCTCACTCACTCTTAAATTGGCAATTTCTGTTCTTGGTAGATTCACTTCAAGTTTGGAGGCAGAGAAAACTTTGCTTTCTTAGCAAGAAACCAGAAGTCTTCAAGGCCCTGCTGATGCCCACTTGAGAAGAAAGTTTCATTTCCATAGTGTGAAATGAAGCTCCTGTTGGCATTTGAGATGTCTCTGCCCATGAACTCCCCTCTCTCTCTCAGGCCCCTGTTCAGCTGCTGTTACTGAGCTCCTGCTCAGGCACTCTGGTGAGCAGAACACATTGTTCATAACTCATCTCTCCTCCTTCCTGTGCAAGCTTCAGTTGACTAAAAAGGCTGTTTATTCCCCTTTGTTGTGGAGGGCATCAGGGCAGAACCAGGCCAGCAGAGATCTGTCTGTGCACACCCAGCTGGCTGGGACAACACCTGGGACTGGGCTGGGAGGATCACAGGGAAGCAGCACTCTTTGGGTAGTGGCAGGTTCAGCTCAGGAATCTCAGATGGACCAGAGTTACTCTGAGGTTAATAATTCTTAGGTAGGAAAGCCTTAAGGGGAGAAAAATCTGCATCTACTTTGGACCTCATGGAAAACAACTCCTCCCATTTTACTTCCTCCTTCCCATGTGTTTAAATATTGGAGTGAAATGGAAACAAGCTGGAGAGCTCCTGACTGGTCCTCAAGAAGCTAAGCAGGAGCTGACAGCGTGGAAATTGTGGGGTGACAGCTAAACTGGAGACTAAATCATTTACTCCTGAGCTTAGAAATCTGAGCTGAGGCATGGGCTCAGCTGTGCAGGAGCATGAAATCTTTTCTTTGATTTTTCCCTTGGTTTTGACCATATAATTTTAGAATTAGGATTAGGAAACACAATAACTGTTCTTGTACACTTCACTGAATAATTGCCATTAATTCAATAACACCCATTTCTCCTGTATTTTCTACTTCACAGCTTTAGAGTGGAGACTTTGGGCTGTCTTCCTCTTTGCTTCCCTTGCTCTTTTCAGTGTTCATGGCTCGTCTGGGACAGGCAGAACCCTGTTGTTGTTTGTAGTCCCAGAGCCCCGAAGGAGGATTTTTTTGGGAGCTAGTCATGACCGCAAACCTTGAGGCCTCTGAGTGACCCCATTTGTAATCCAGGGATGTTCTCAGAACTTCCTAGGCCACAAGACACCCGGACACATCCCTGAGCTGCTGACTGCTCAGCCAGTGGCTGCTGTTGGGCAACTGAGTTCACCCGCACAGCTCTGCCCATAGGAATATGGGATTGTTCGTATGGATGACTGCTCTTGTGGTGAGCAAGGCTCCTTTTGGAATGGCCAGTGCATCAGAAGATCTCCTCTCCTCTCTCTCCCCTCCCACTGACCTTCCCCAATGTGTCCTTGACTAAATATGTAGTGCTTGCACACAAAAGGAAGGAATTTAGGAGTGTGTGAAGTACTTGCAATTAAATGTCACGCAAGCCACATGTGGTTTTGCTGCTCCAAATTCAGCTCAAAGAAATGGAAAGGATTACAAAATGAGGGAACAACTTGGGTCAACCTGGAGTGTTAAACAAAATATGTTTTCCTTCAGTAGCATCCAGGAGTGTGTGGTGCATTTTGCCAAAGGGAGAAGACAGTGCGGCGTCTAAGTCAGGGGCTCAGGTGAGGTTTAACCTACACAGGCCTAAGTAAGTTTCTTTGTGAGCCTTACTAGTTCTGGTGCTTGAAATTAGATTCTCCTTGCCTTCCTTGGCCTGTGCTGCTGCCAAGAAGGGAATGTTTTCCATGCCTGCTGTGGCAGGACAAGGAGGAATGAAGGTAGGGGTCGAAAGTGGGGTCATGGTTCACTAATGGGAAATCAGGCAGAGCATTCATGTTCATGTTGAGCCTTTGGTAAGCCTGGCTTAGGGGGCTCTCAGGCTTTTCAGATATTTGAGATTATTTTCTCATGCTGGACCATACAGTCCATGAGATGTCCCCATATGTGAGGTTTTATTTCCACCTCTCCCAGGGAGAGGAGTGTAGTTTCTCACTGAACTCACTCACACCTCTGACATTCCTGTGATCAAGAAATCAGTGTAATCTCCCGATGAGGAAATTTTCCACTGGTTTTAACTGGGAATTGCTCTGTCCTGGTAGAACTGCTGCACTTATTTTGTGAGCCAAAAAGTTCCAGCAAACCCGACAGAGCCCTGTTGTCTTCTGGGAGGGGTTTGGTGGCATGAACTGATGGAGGAAGGACGTGTGCCTTTTCCTGAAAAGCTAAGGAGAGTTATTTGCTCTCTCTATCAGCAATGCCATTGCCTTTCCCAGTCAACTGCTGCCAGCTGTGGAAGGCACGTTCCCTCCTGCCAGCCACTCATTGTGCTTTTGCAGTAGGAAGAGGGGGATGAAAGAAGGGGGGATCTTAATTGAAAAAATAGGCCTGGGGCTTCAGGGACATAACAAAGTCAGTGGGAGTGTGTGAACAGCAATTTATTTTGTCAGTTCAAGTTACAGTCTTTCTGACATGTGAAAATTGCAGATGCCAGTTTCTCAATGTGTCACTGTGACACACAGCATCCCAAATAAATAATGAAACTCTGGACTTGGTTTGCAGAGCTTCGGAAAGCCTGAAGAAATGGGATATAAAAATTGACAGATAAATTGAGAGAGTTTTCTTTGACATAGGGGGCATGATCTTAGTTCAGCCTTTCACAAGATGATCTTCATACCTTTCATTGCTTCAGCAGAGTGTTCCTTTCCTCAGTGTGGTCTTCATAGAGTTTATGGCCTTCACAGCCTCTTTGGGCTTTGAAAATGGAGCTGTTTTCATAAAGAATCAAACAAACCTTTTCCCTTGAAACTGCAGAGGATTGGATAACGTGTGGCTGAAGTGTTGATCTGAGACTGAGTAGATCTCTAAAGCAACTTGTTAAGGCTGGGGTCCAATTAGGAAATTACCTGTTATCCTGACTGCCTACAAGCCTTTTAAATGTTCCATTGTTCTTCACCTGCTAAATTGGAGTGATGATGATATTTAAATCTCCTGTGTTTTCTGACTTAGTTTAAATCTTTTAGAAGGAGCTCTCCTTTCCATGTATTTCTACAGCATTTAATATAACTTGGTTCAGCTTTTATTATGGTATCCATTTATTATAGCAGTAAAATCTCATTCTGTGTAAATCAAGTAGTTTCTATTAATGTTTGTTCATTGGGCTTGCAGAAGTAGACAAATGGCCATTAATGATCAGGGGACCAAGTCAGAAGCATGAAAAGTTTATTAAAAGTTCAATTAGAAAGAAACTGTTCTGCAGAGACCTTTAGCAAGAGCCTGAGTGGCAGCAAAGACATTAGAAATCCTTAATAACATGGCAAAGCTATGAATGGTTTCCTATCCCATTTCCCCAGTTAATCTGGTTTAGTCAGAAGGGTGGTCAGACAGAACATGTGGTTTCTGAGGAAATCCTGAAAAATTAGGCTGGTTTTATCTAAGGGGAAAAAAAAGGAAAAAAGAATATGACAAGCCTTCAAATGCATAAACGGCTTGTACATGCAAGAACAAACGTGTTATCTTTGGAGAAGAAGAACAGGGCAGGAAGCTGTACATTTAAATTGCAAGGAGGTCTGTGTCCAGAAGCTGAAGGAGGCACCACCAAGGCCAGTGAGGGTGAGAGCTGGTGCTTTACCTGCAGCACATGGTCCTGGCAGGCTGGCATGGAAGGGAGTAGAAGATACTGTCCAGCCAAGCCTTGCTCTAAAACAACATCTAAAAAAGAAAGCAGCATCTAAAAGAGAAAGGCTAATAGTTTTGCACAGTGTTTCAAGAGGCTGGAAGTCGATGCAGGCAGGAAGGTCCATCTGGGTTCATGACTTTGGAGGAACTGTTAAGCTGGCACTTCTCAGCAGCAGGTAGATTGTGCCCAGGAGTGTTTGCTGGTGAAAGAGGATCCTCCTGCTCGTGGAACAGGACATTACCTTTAGCTGCACTGCTCTGTCTTGTCATGTAAACTTAAAAATAGGGGATGGATCCTCAGGAATTCAAAGCCAAACTGCCCTTCTTGTGCAGCAGCCAGGGCCAGAAGTAGAAATGTGAAACAAGGCAGAGAGGGATGAGTGCCTGGTGAGAGATGGGCGAGCTCAGTCCGTGCACTTCCCAGGACATGGTTAAGTATGAGTTCTTTGCCATGGAAAAGCACCAGTTGACTTTGCAGCAGTGCTCCAAGCACTGCACTGCCCTCCTCACACTTTGGAGACAACCCTCTCTGTTTCCTTGGGAACTAGGGGAAGGAGCTGAATTAGGCTGCAAAGACTTTGGCTTCATCCACAGCTGCCCTGGTCACACTCTTGTGAGAGCTGCCCTGGCTGTACAGACCTGGAGAGAGCTGATGCAGTTCCTTGAGAGCCCACTTACCCTGATGTTAGCTCAGTGCTTGTCTGTCCTCTCAGAACATGCGTCACTGCACATGGTAATTACAAGGAGAGCTAACTGCCAGGGAAGGATGATTGCACCATTAAGACACTGGAACAGGAATAACTAATTCTGCTCTTAACTCCTCATGTAACCCTGGTTATGACACTCAAGATCATCTAAAAGGAATTTTTCTCATCTAAAAGGAATTTTTTTCCCTACCTTATTCATTTTATTTTATTGCATAATGTTGCTGTGTCAATTATGTTTTGAAGGGACAGAGCTGTAAGGAAGTCGTGTCTATGGCACCACTGATGAGGATCACACCCAAACTGGAATTTGTGCTAAAACTAGAAGTGACCTGCACTAAGAATATTAATGTCAATAATGGTGTTTGTAATTAAAAAAAAAAATCTACAAGGGTTTGGGAGATTAATCACAACAGAAATATCTAAAAGAAAATCTGTAGTGTATAATAGAACCTGGTCCATTCTTGTGTGAATTTGCAACCCCGACATCTCTTACTGACTCTTCTGGCAAGCTCATAGCACTTTCAAGGAAAGATTTAACAGCCAAGTTAGAGCACACATCTCATGTTGCTTTTAGTTTATTATTATTGCAAAATGCACTATTGAACACTTACGAGTGCATCACAAAATAAAATGCTGGGGAATTACAAATGAATTTTGCTCTTAAGATGAATGAGTCTGTGATTTAGAAGCTTTGACATCAATAGCACTGCTGCTTTCCTAGTAAAGAGGACTGCAGTTGTCAGATTTTCCTTCTACTTTGGAAGTTTTGGCAAAATTTTTAGAAAGTAAGTTTTGGTGAGATTCTTATTAATCTTTTTCCCCAAAGTCCAGCTAACTATGAAATAAGAGTGGCTTTGTGCTTTTTCACCCTGGTTTGCCTTTTTTTCCCTCTACTAGATCTAACATTTTTTTATGAAGTCAACCTTTTTCTACCTCTGCTCCTTTCTCCCACACCCCATCTCTCATGGACAAAATTCTACAGACCCCTGGGACTCTGTTACCCGTTGATTCTCTTGGCACGAGGCTCCCTTGTCCATGGAAGCTCCATTTTTGTGTGTGTCACATCACACAAAAAACTATTTGTATTATGCAAAACTGTCACAGCCGAGGAGCCAAGTCACTCCTTTCAAATCTACACTGCAAAGCAATAGGATGGGTTTTTGTCTTAAATATTTCAGACAATGCTTTTATCAAAATGGGTCATTCTTCTGTCCAACCAGCATGTGCTCCTGGCCGTGACCAGTTCTAGGTGCAAGAACTGCTGCAGTGGGCTGTAATGGATTAAATATGTCCACTGTGAAAGATTCTTCCTTAATTGCATTAGTTTGAGGTTTATTTTATGCTCTGAAGTGTGGCGCTGAGCCAGAGAGACCACAATCCAGCTTCCTTTCCAAGGTCCGAGCACCAAGCAGTATCCCTTTACAAGAAGGGTGCTTAAGTGCTTTTCTGAATCAAAGCCTGAGTCAGTGCTTTAATGTACTCTGTTCATGCTTGGAAATGGCTTATATTCCTCCGAGCAAATTTCCTTTAAAGAAGCTAAGCCTACTCCAGTGTCTGAAGAGTTCAATGTCACACTGAAAACTTATCCCCCAGATCTGTGTCCGAAGAGATCCTGCTTAATGGATGCTGCCTCTTGCTTACTGCCGTGCAGCATTCCTGCTCCAAACACTGAAACTGTCTGTTCTCTCTCCAGGCAATGTGTCAAATTTTTCTCTGGTCACCCACGGTGTTTTACATTTATATTCATGGTTCTAGGGAAGGTCACTCAGTGGAGCACCAGTAGCACCTCCATACCTGTGATCTCATACATAGAACTGAGGCTGGTTCTAAGGCAGGAGCACGGTAGAACTCAGATTATCCAGCAGAAAGTTCAGGCAGCTGTTTCATGGAGGAGTCACAGAATATGTGGAGTTGGAAAGACCCATAAAGATCATTGAGTCCAACTCTGCCCCTCCTGGGACTGCCTAGGTGAATCAGGGAATGGTTTGGGTTGGAAGGAACCTCAGACCATCTGGTTCCAGCCTCTGCCACTGGCAGGGACACCTTCCACTGTCCCAGGCTGCTCCAAGCCCTGTCCAACCTGGCCTTGGACACTTCTGGCTATGGGGCAGCCACAGCTTCTCTGGGCACCCTGTGCCAGGGCATCCCCACCCTCACAGGAGAGAATTTCTTCCTAATCTCTAATCTAAACCATTCCTCTGTCAGTTTGAAGCCATTCCCCCCGTCCTGTCACTGCATGCTCTTGTCAAGTCTTTCTCCATCTTTCTTTTTGGCTTCCTTCAGGTAAGAACATCACCCAAGATGCTCCTTGACCCTTGGACAGGGTTAGTGCTGTGGGGAGCCTGTTCCAGGGATCAACCTCTCTTTACCTAATACCTGCTCTGAACTTCCCCAGGTGCAGCTCCACTCCCTTTTCTCATGTCCCCTTGCTGGCTCCCAGAGAGGGGATCAGCAGCTCCTGCTCTGCTCTCGGGGAGGTGTGGGCTGCCCTGAGGACACCCCTTGGCCTTTGCCACTGCTCCTTTCAGAGCCCTGGGCCCTGTTTTCCTTTCACCAAGTCTGAAGTAGGTGCCTGACCTGCCTATATGCTTTCTTGTGGTTCATTTCCAGCCTTACTGCTGACTGCTGCTTCTTTGTCAGAGCTCGAGGAAGATTCATCCCGGGCTGGCTGGGCTATTTTAAGGCCAGGCTTCTATGTATCTGCACGAGCCCGTGTGCTTCAATTAGCTTTTGTCTGGCCTGAGCTGTTTTTGTTATCACCCTCGTTTTGCTGATAAAGCAGGAACATTTTTAGAGGTGATTTTTTTCCCCCTCTGCAGGAGCCCTGGGATGGATGGGAATGAACTTTGTCAGGTGCTCAGAGTAAAAGGAATTGTCAGGATACCTGGCTCCTCTGTCTGTCCTGACAAAGCACTCGGGGGCCTTGTGCCTCGGGTTGCTCCTTCTGCAAAGCAAGGCTAATATTTATTTCCATTATATATATTAATAGCACTTAGTAACTTTGAACAAGGTCAGGCCTTGGCTGCATTACACACTGTGCTAAGACATGCATATATTAGTGCCTCTCTCCTGCCTCCTTCGAAGGAGTGATGTCAGAATGCAGTGCCTGAGAGGCAGGAAATGATCCATAACACCTGATGTATTCCAGGGCTCTGTCCTGGCACTCTGGCTCATCCCAAGGAGTGCATTATGGGCAGGAGATCACTCGGGCTGGCCTCTCATAACTTCATTACCCTATTTCAGGTTTAATACCCCAGGTAAGGATCTATGACTAAAGGGAGGCAATGGCTGAGAAACCTCTGCAAAGTTTGGTGCTGGAGTCATAAAGAGACTGCCAAAGCATGGGCACCTCCAGCACAGCTGACACAGGTTTTGTCTAGATTTAAGCCTCTCATTTTCATCACTGCCTTAGGCACAGGAATCACTCTCCAGATGATCCCCCACTCCCTCAAGTTCAGAGCAACATCTCCCTGAATTGATAGATTAGCAGACAACAACTCTGTGAACTTACAGTATGAATTCATAAATAGTCTGTCTCCAACCACCATTAATGCATCCCAGATTTAGGGCTGCCTGACAAATCATGCTCTCCCATTGCCACCATGACTTTGTTCTACACTTCAAATTTGAAAACCATGAAAAATAAATAATAGTTTGGAAGTCTGGTTGTTAAATCATCGCAAGCTCCTACTGGGGAGCACAGTGACACCACGATTGCCAATGTCTATAAAAGTGCTTTACAGGGCTCAGTTATTCTGCTGGGACCCAGTTCTGTGAGTGCAGCAGGGACGTGTTGGGGTAGCATTGCTGAGGTGTTGGAGGTGGGAGTTTGGATATGATTTTTTTGGCTTTTTCTACTAATGAATGTCATTGAGAAATGGTGCTTCCTGCTACTTCCATGCCCATATATTCTGGTTTCATACTTGGAGGCAGGAGTTAAGGGTCAGGGTGGGGACTGCTGGTGATCAGGTAACTGCTGGTGACAACCAGAGTGCATTTTGTCCAGGGCTGACCTGAGCTGGAGTGGGTTGGGCGTTTGTCTCTGAAGTATTAAAGCAGGAATTGTTAGCACTTGATGAAAAAAGTGAAGTCTGAGCAAAACTGTAGCACATTCTCATCCTCTCTAAGGTGTAGAGGTGGAGCTGCAAAACCAGTGCAGCAGCAGATCTAAAGCCTTGTGTCAGCAGGACTCAGGGAGACTGACACCAACACCAACAGGGTGTTGTATGTGGAACTGAAGTGGTTGTCATGGGCAAGCTCTAAAACAATGAGTCTGAGATTAGCTGTACCATGTGGAGAGTTACAGCTTAATCCTATGTGAAAAGATAAAAAAATCATTCATGAAACAAAGGCCAGTTTGTGAGAGGGTAGCCAGTTGCTGAATGGTGATATTCTCAAAGTTTGTTTCATACAGAATTAGTCAGAAGTCTAAAATCTGTGATGATTAACATATCCTTCTGGCTTTCCATATCTCTTTGTATTATGGGACCCCACTTCATAAAGTTTGAAAGTGAGACAGAAGTTTGCTGAAAACACTGAGTACAGTTTGAGAGAGGCTGGCTCATCATGCAGGGCAGTACTTGGGGGAAAAAAAAGGAAAATCATCCACAGCTTTCATTCCAAGAGAGTCTAGACATTAAGCCACTGCATAGAAAGCTATTGGAAATTCAAGGATTTCCTTACAAGTACTTGCATCTTTCTTTCCTGGCTTCTTCTGGAAGCTGCAAAGGGGTCCATTGACCTTGTGGAGATTCGTAGTGCCACATAAATTAGGTGGAGAGACTCCATGGGAAGTAGGCCAAAGGGAAAGATAGTTCTTAAATACATTATCTCGTTCACTCTTCTCCTTTATACACTTCTCCCCATGGCAACTGTACTTAGTCAAGTATGCTTTGAAGTAAGTTGCCAAAAAAGTAGGATTAACTGCCAGAAAATAGTTAAATTATATTTTCATTCTCCATTCTGTGTGAAATAATACAGCAGAATTAGTATATATGAGCATCATGTTATTTCCAGTGCTGTTGCAGTGGCTTCAAAATTCACCTCCAATTGTTTTGCCCATCTCTGTGAGTTATGAGGTGACAACAACGCCGAAGAGGCAGCGAAGCAGGCAGAAGGCCCTGTGGAGCAGTCTGAATATTGGGTCTATTTTAGAGCTGGTGATTGTTTGGATGCAGGAACTCATGGAAATGAACCCTGACTGTACAGCTGGTACCCCTGGGAAGTGCTGCGGAACAGAAATAGGAGAGTCACAAGTGAGGTGTCCATGGCTGGTGGCGAGCAGGGACTGTCCATGCCTGACAGGAATGTCACTGCAAAGGTAATTTTCCCTGTCTCCCATTTCAGGGTTCAGGGGTGTCGAGTGTGGCTGTCTGATTGTTCATGTTGGCCAGCTCCCAGCTGCTTTTTGAAGATATTTATTTTTGTAACTGTTGCATTTATCAGGGTGGATTAGCCAAGTCTGTTGACTTCAGTTCTTTGGCACAGGCTGTCAGAAATTATTTTAGCAATGCTCTGCCCTGAACAAAGTGCATTTACTTTTCAACCTCTGCTCTTACTTCCAAGCAATGAGCTACTGAGGGTTTCATTTACAGTCAAACATTCAGTGGAGTTCCTATCCACAGCTCTTTGTTGTACATTGGATTTCTGTTTGTGAAAACCAAAGGGAAGCAGAAAGGAACATCTCCACCTAATGGCTTCTGGCTACCAGTAAATGGTGGCAATTCCACAAGGAGGTATAAAGCACAGGAGGATGTTTTCAGAGAAGTAATAAATTTGCTGGGATAGTCACGAGGAGTGCCAACATCACTTGAGAGAGAGGAACTTGTGGGCATTTCCTTTGCTCAGTCTCGGGCATCACCTTCACGAAGGCTTGACTGTACAGACCAAATCCTCTGCCCAGCAGATTTACCATTTTCCAGCACCAAAGGGCTGGGTCCTTCCTCTGTGAATTGTTTAGGGTGACACCATGCTTTATTTTCAGTAGGTTAGGGTACTATGATATCATACCTTTCCTTGGGTAAGCTGATTGACCTTTGAAAGTACTTTCAGGGCTGTGAAGAATTGTTAATGGAACGTATTCCCCCTCATGTTGGACAAGGTAAGGAAGGATTAATTCCAAATTAAAGGCTCTTTATTTAAGAGACTTTCACTGGAAACTGAATATCCAGGAAAAAGTTCCTTAATTTTCTCTCCCAGAACTCGGACTAACCTTTGTATCCACATGTACCTTTAAAGGAAAGGCAACAACTGCAGAGAGGTTTTTCACTCACCTGAATTAGTTTGTTCATTCCCATAATATTCCACTTGAATGTCACCGCAGCCTCGGTGCTGCCACCCCCAAACCTGATCTCGTCACTCACTTCAAAGATGCAATTCCCTGCCAAACGCCTCACCTTCATCCATCTCAATCTAAACTCAGCAAAATGACCTCTCAAAAAGTGCTCTACAGAGGCACTCTTTAATCAACATCTGTTTAGAGCTTTCCCGTTAACTTCACCTAGGCAGATTGTTTTCCATAATTAGGCACAGATAGGCTGTGATATAACCAGCTGACATATAGAATACATATTCATTTCTCCCGCTGACTCCTTGAAGGATCTGAGTAATTCACAAGGAACACCTAGCGCATTTAATACTAGTCTCAAGAGCTTCAGACTTGTCTAAGAGACTCGCTGAAGCACTTAAGGTAAAACTCATCAAATGAGAGGCTTAGGACAGTGTGATGCTCTTGATGAACTAAGAGGCTGTATTTAGATAAGAAATGGAGAGCAACTGGGAGCTCGAGTCTCCGTGTTTTCCTTCCCCGAGTGGGCTGTAAGGGGCAGAAATGTTCTTTAGAGACAAGAAGATGGTGACATTAATAGAGCTGGCCCTGCAAAGAGTTTATGGGTTTGCAATGACAGCCCTGAGCAGGTACTTGGGGCTCTGTGCTCTGGACTTTGCCTGGTCTCTATTGTCTGAGGCCCTTTGCAGAGACTGGTTCAGACAAACACTTAACCAAACGCTTAAAGTTCTTCATATGTAAAATACCCGTTAAGCTCCTTCTACTAAACCTGACCTTGATCTCTTGGTGCTGCAGCTCCCCAGTGAAAAATAGAAATCCGATAACAGCTTTATCGGTCTGAAAACTCCCAGCAGTCCCATGCTACTATTTCTCATGTAACATAACAAAACATATCTATAAACGTGATAGTATTTACTGGCTTGATTCTGCCCTTTTCTCTTTGGTGAAATTAAATAACAGCCAGCTCCAGGGGCAGCCTGATTGATTTCAGTGAAACTAATGCTACTACTCAACAAGACCGAGGGCAGAAGGAGCCGAGTCAGGCACCGAGCAGGTTTTGTTATTCTCCTGTTACTGCCACAGAGCTCTGGTTATTTTGAGAGAGCCTGTTCATATTTTCTCTTTCGCTGTCTCCTCCTGATCTTTTCGCCTTTTCTCAGCTTCACAAAATAGTCTCAAATCTTATCAATTGACTGTCAGCTTTAAAAATCTCCTGCTTCTGGAATTTTCAGGTTCCCCTCAAGTGAGCATTTAAAGCCACTGTGTCTCCAAACCATCTGCTATTACTGGGGAAAAAACACCACAAAACACTTTAAAAACTGACAGCTGACTTTCAGAAGTCTTTAGTAATTGCAGCCCCAGTTGAAATTATTGAGATTAAATAGCCCAAAATGTTTTAGAAAGTCAGGGCACGAGCTGCATTCTGCTACCTCCTGCCCCATAATTTTCTACTCTTTTCAATGTGTTATTGTTGAAGGTATCAGAGTTTGAAGGTGATTAAAACTCAATAGTTCATTTGGTCCTTAGCATATTGTTTTCAAACATTTCCAGCAGAAGTAAATACTTAAATCCCATTAAATTGGAGGCTAAATGTCTTAGGTTTCTTTACAAATCCTTCTGGTAGGCATCAGATATCAAACAGACAAAACAAAAAAATTAGGCTGAAGGCAGGGTATTTTTCTTTCCCTATGGGGAAAAGGGCATCTATTATGCAATGAATCTTTTGTAATGGTTTGGTGGCTTTGACAAAATCCATTTTACTTCATTGTCCTTTTATTTTACATAATATCCATAAAAATGGCAAAGCAGAAGAAGTTATTGCTGATCAAAACAATTAGGATAAAGCTCTTGAGTTAGAATAATGTTACACAAAAAGTGACCTTTTTGGGCCAGAGCAACTTTCTCAGGGACTGTATTCTGCATGAAAGGGTTGCCTTGCAGCCTTCTAAAGCAGATTTTGTCTGTTGTCTTTGTATAAGAAACAAAAAATAACAATAAAAATAGAAAAAAAAGAGCTGGCTTAGTTCCCCTCACATTGTAATTAATGCCCAGCATGTTGCAAAATAGCAGAGTAAATGTTACAAGACAGGTAAAGCTTAATCCTACTGTGATCATAGGGGATGCTGGAAACTCTGGTAAAATGAATTTTTATGAAATTCCAACAACTGAATAATCTTTTTTTGACATGAGGCCAAGGAAGACCTGAAACAGGATCCCTTTGGGAGACCCTGTTCTCATAAGGATTCCTCTGGAATTCAGAGAGGAGTTCCAGCCAGGTGCAGGTATGTCCCCAAATATACCAAGTTACAGGGAGGCCTAAAGATTTTCCAGAGTGAAGAAAAAAACTAATAAACCTGTAGGTCATATAACTGGATTTACCTGGTAGTGGACAAGCCCTCCACAGGTCAGTTCCTATGCTGCAGAGGGCACATTTAAGGACAACAAAAAACCCATGCCCCAGTTCTCACTGATTTTTACTGGGAGCCTGACTCCCATTTGCCTTTGATTGTTGGCCTTTGGTTCCCAGTGAGTGTAATTACCCCTCTTCCCTAAAATCCCTGCAGTGTCCCCTGTTCTGTCCTGTTCCCTGCTGTGTGACCCCATGGCCCCAGGACAGAGGTGCTGGCAGGGAGCTTGGGCTGCCTCAGTGTGTGAAACCACAGCAGCACAGACAGGAGAGGCTGACATTGCTGGGGAGCCCTTGCAATTGGCACACAGCTCTGGAGGTGGGTGTTTCATGGGAGACCTGTCCTTAACTAATCCCAAGCTTCCAGAGCATCCTTTCTCATCTCTTCCTTCCCGGCCCTCCCCTCACATAGGTGTCTGTGCTCATTAACCAAATCACTTCTCTGTCCCGGCCATGGTTTGAACACTGGATTTCTGTGCTCATTAACCAAATCACTTTTCTGTCCTGGCTATGGTTTGAACATTGGATTTCTGTGCTCATTAACCAAATCACTTCTCTCTCCCAGCCATGGTTTGAACACTGGATTTCTGTGCTCGTTAACCAAATCACTTTTCTGTCCCGGCCATGGTTTGAACACTGGATTTCTGTGCTCATTAAGCAAATCACTTTTCTGTCCCGGCCATGGTTTGAACACTGGATTTCTGTGCTCATTAAGCAAATCACTTTTCTGTCCCGGCCATGGTTTGAACACTGGATTTCTTGCCAGCCTGTGCCGGAGTGAAAGCCAAGGTGTTTGGTGTGTGAGAGCTGCTGAGCTGCTGCACTGCAGCTCCCTCCTTGTCCCCATCGCTGAGCCCTCGCTCCCTCTGATCTCATCGCTCCCGTTTAAACACAGGGGCCAGCCTGCAAGGGCAGAGATTTGTTTGGCTTTGGGCCCGGCGAGCTCGGGCCTGTCCGGACATGTCCACTGACCGTTGGAGAGGAGGGAGTTTCTCTCTGAACACGGAATTTTCCTGCCCCCCTTCCCGGCACAAAACTCCTTGGCATGAGCTCACCCTCCAGAAACCTCAGTATTTACACAGGCTCCGTGGCTGGGATTTACTCAGGGCCCAGCTGCTGGTGCTTATCTTCAGTTTTCTGAAGTAAAAGGTTGAAACTGAGAATTGCAGGAGAGCGCTTCTGCTTGTTGCGCAATCCCCCAGCTTGCTCCAGAATGGGTCTCCCTAAAGCACCTCCAGCAGCTTGCAATGGGATAATGTGCCCTGAAGAGCGGGAGAAAGGTGTTTGGAAAGGCCATCCATGTGCAAACAGGAGAACTCTGTCCCTAGGAAATCTGGGAGCATTATCATTGAAACACCGATCCGAGATTCTCTCCCTTAAGGTCACAGGATCTGCTCGGGGAATGAGAGAGCAATGGAGAAGTTTGTAAGATACAGATGGCCCTGAAAAGCATCAAGTGCAGCTCTTCAGCACCAAAGCCTGTGTGAAATTAGCAAAGAATTTTCATTAATATTTCTAGTAGAAGTAACAATATCTCCTTTCTAGGGCTGCAATTTTTTTAAGAAATTGTTCACTAACTACCACTTTAACATTGACTACGTAAGGCTCTTTTGTGTTTCAGCTTAAGAGGGAGAGCAAGAATCCTCCTCATCAGAGGTATAATTTTTAGAAGATGAAATTACTTGAAAATGTAGAGTATTAACCAAAAATATTTAGTGCTTTTGTTCAGATCCTTTAATAATGCAGATCTTCCAAAAAAAAAGAAAACCTATTTTTAGGTAGTAGTCTGGAAAAAACCCACTATATCTTAATTAAACTAAATCACAATGAAATATAGAAGACTTAAATAGATTGGCTGACGGGTGTAGCTGCTAATCTGGCCCATGTTCAGTTCACCCTGCATAATCATCATCTATTCTGTGTGTGTTGTTCCAGACCCACTACATCCCAAAATATTTTGCAGAGTTAATCAAATACAACCTCAAATTCAAAGAAGAGGAGAACAGTTAAGATGTTCATGCAGGAGATGAATGTACTGATTTCAGGTACAGCTTGGAAACAGGGAAAAATCATCAGATCCATGAGGGAATTTTCTCAGAGCTGCTGTAGCACATCCAGTGCCTCCTGTGAGAGCTGCAGCAATTGCAGGGGCTCCTCAGTTTGGTTCCTGAAGCTGCGGTCTGTGAGTTAATAAAGAGGAGATAGAAGATGTTCCATCATCCTGCTGCAGGCCAGCAAAGCTCAGTTGCCAGATTTCTGTCGTGCCTAGGATACAGGCTGTCTGAAGGAATTAGCAGTGCTGCCTTGGAAATCAGCAGGGTCTCTCCTGCCTTGGTTCCAGCAACGTTCGTCGGCACCACTTTGGAGGAGTTCAGGCTGAAGACCTCCAAAGTGAGGCACCTCACTTGCTTTGAGAATCTGGGATTTTTTCCCAGATGCTTTTCAGAGCTTTTGTGATTGCCTGACTCTTTCCATTTCTCAAATTCCGCGTTTTCCCCCCTGGCCTCCTCTGACCCAGCCTTATCCTTCTTTCCTTTCTCGGTGCCTCTAACCTGCTTCTTGAACCATTTACCTGTTTTTCTGATCAAAGAATATTTCAGTCTGAGTTTGGGAAGAGATTATTTTTAGTTAGTCTGTATCAGAAACACGTGGCCCTGTGCTACCAGACCACTTCACCATCATCGTTCTTAGCCAGGTTTATTCACATTTGCACACAACCCTGTTTAAAGTAGGAAATCAGGCAGAAACAAACCTTCTGTTTCCAGCCAGACATAGTGTTCAGAAGTCCTCAGTTCAAATTTCAGCTATTTCTAATTAAGAGCTCATCAAACCTCATAAAACCCTCAAGGTTTCCAAGGATTTCTTGCTAATGGCCACACTTGGAAGAAAAGTACTTTAAGTTATTTTGCTTTCCAAGTGCACTGTGTACTTTTGTCCTCATCTTCCTTTGCTTTCTGTGACATCTGTGGACAAAATGTGTTTGGAGATGATTTGGTCAGTTAGATGGGAAATTTTATATTGAGTACATTAGCGTGTAAATTTGGGTTTCCAAATGCTTTGGGTCATCAGCTCATACAGAGATGCAAACACACACATGGGCTTGTGTACACTGGTTAAAACAGCACGATAAACTTTCTTAAAGAACAGCAAAAACTTTTGCTTTTGTATTTATATTATTTAGACTTCAGTTAATTTCTAAGGAAATGTTGTCCTTTTTTTTTTTTTTTTGAATTTAAATAGTTCTGAGTTAATTTTGAAGCCAAAAATTGAGCATAAACTCATCTGCTCACAGTGTCTGAGTTTCAAGATAATACACATCCTGCTCTCATTACATTACCCCCCATAAATCCGTCTCTGAGTCAAAACCCCTTAAAAACATAAATGCAAATATAAAACCAGCAAGAATTAAGAAAGTTAGCCTGTGACTTAAAAAGGAAGGAGAAGAAATAACAAATGCAGAGAATGAAGTATTCAATGCCATTTTTGGTTGCTTCTCGCCAAAAATAAAAAAAGGTTGATTGTGGCTGTGTACTAATGCATTAAGTTTTAACAAGGGGGTCATCTGAAATAGCTGAAGACTATGCTGGCTAAAATTTGGGTAATTTAGATGTTCTGCAATTCAGCAGACCCTGATGAAATCGACCCTGGAGTACTTCAGGCTCTAGCTGCAACAATCCCAGAGTGATTAGAGATTATCTTTCAGAGTTCAAGATGACCAAGGTAGAGCCAGAGGCCCAGAGAAGGGTAATCACAAGGTCTATTTTTAAATAGGGGGAAAATGAGAACCAGGGGGATTATGGAACAGTAAAACTGACTTCAATACCCAAAAAGTTTCTAGAATTAGCTGTTACAAGCACTCCGAGAATTAGAAGTTAATAAGAAACAGCAAATACAGATTTGTCAAGAGCAAATCACGTCAAACCAGTACAATTTCTGTGCGGGGGAGATGAACTGGTAAATAAAAAACAAGAGGTGGATATGATGTTTTTTGGTATTTTAGTAAGAGTTTGAATTCATGGCATCTTCATAGTCTTAAGTAGAGGCACGTACTCTGTCTCAAACTGAGAGCACAACCAGGTGTAAATTAAGGCCCAGAAAGTAGCTGTAGATTGTTTCCTGTCAAGGTGGGAGGGCACAGCAAAGGGGATCCCTCGGGGGTCTGCCCTGGGCTGGGAAGAGCTCAGGATTTTAGCTGCTGTCTTGTGTGGCATTGCAAAGTGCACATTAGTAAAACTATCCGAGGTCATGCTGGGTGGCATTTCAGCATTTTGGAAAAGAGAAGCAGAGCTGTGAATAATTTTTATACCTGGTTATATGAAAATTGCAGCCTGAAATGGGATAAAACCAAGTTGTAGTGGTTAGTGAAATAAATGCAAGGGCAGAATAGAATGCAAATCAGAAAATACTTTGCAAGAGAAGCAGTGTTTAATGACGAAGACAGTGCAGACTGATGGAAAATACTAAACTGAATATGACACAACTTCATAAAACTGCTTCAGAAATGACAATTAATGCAACAGAGAGTTTGAGTGGGGCTTGAGGGTAAAAGAAAAGGGGTAAATTTTGCTTTTCAGGCAACCCTCATACAGCTTTGGCTACGCTCTCCTTTGGTTGGGCAGTTCAAGAAAAATCTTGACAAATTGGAGAGGGACTAAAGGAGAGCCATAGGAATGATAAGAGGTTTGGAAAACACAACCTATGAGGAAAGATTGAAGGAATTGAATTTGTTTAGTCTAGAGAAGAGAAGACTGACAGGATGTGAGAACATTCCTCCAATATGTAAAATATTACTAGAAAGAGAATGGTGATGAATTGTTCTTCAGAGCAGCAATGAGGAGAGAATTCACATAATTTTCAGCAGAAAGGATTTAGTTCAGATATTAGAAAAAGCTTCCCAGTTTCAAGGCCATTTCAGCACTAAAATAAGCTGTGTGAGAAGGTTACTGGAGCTGCTTCCTTGGAGGTCTTTAAAAACAAGTCACTCATCTGTCAGGGATGGCCTGGGAGGGTTTGGTGTTGCCCTCTGTATGAGGGAACAGGCTGCAGCTTTGCCTGTCTGCTGGCTCGTATATCTTAGTTGCTAAATGCATTTAAAGATCAGGCTGAATATAATATTAGTCACTGACAGGTACCTGGAGGGTTGATTGTTTGTCCACTCTGCTTTCCAGGGACATGATGCTGTAGTTGCAGCTGAGTTCATACAGTCATGAAAGGTTTTATGCAACCAACACCTGTGCAAGGGGAATTCTACACTTCTCACAGCAGGCGAGGAACGAGGCAGAGTAAGTGGTTTCATCAAGGTTAATCTGTATTATATCATCTCACTGGTTTGTGTAGCCCAGCCACGTGCCTTTTGATCTAAATATCCCCTGGTTTGTGAGAAGGGCTCTGCTCTTCATGTCTGGTTTTTTGGACAGTGGATAATTGGGAATAGTTGTTCCGTACGTTCATAGTCTTCCTTGGCAGTTGTAGTTTGTGTATGCCTCTCTACCTTTGTTTCACTTCTTCATGTTACTGTGATTGGTAATTAACATGCTTATGTTTTTAAATAGCTTAATTTGTTATTTAAAGTTGACTCTGAGATAACCGAGGAGAGTGGAAGGGGTGCAGTGATACATAAACAGAGAGCTACAACTTCCTGAGGTGGATGAACAGCTCATTGCTGAAAGGAGGATAATTTAGGATCTAGCTGTGTTTTAGAACTGTAGAGCTGTGACTAGAATATGTATGTTATAGGATGGGATTTGCTGTTCATGCCCCAGAGGTCTAAAATGGGCACACAGGTAATGTGAGCAGTTGTTGCACATGGTTTTCAGTCAAACCTCTAGAAAGGTCAGATACCTGAAACCATCGGCACTTGAAATTCCACGATGCTGTTGAGAAAACAAACAAGAAAACACAGTTGTGCCCTTTTGACAGACCCTGGTTTTTTTCTGTGGTGTTTCTCAGGTCTGTGCTGCCGTGCTGGGGAGGCTCTGCCAGGTGAGGTGGAGCTGAGCAGGGCCGGCAGGCTGGCACTGTTATCCCAGCACTGTTATCCCACTCCAAGCTGCCTTTCCCCAGGGATCTCGTGGCCTCTGTGAAGCAGAACCTGTGCAGTTACGGGAAGATGAGACACAGCAAGGCTTCCATCCCCACGACATGCCTGTGGTCGTGTTGGCACAGCACTGGGAGGCTGCTGGATACCTGGATGTTGGAATCACATTTTTTTTGTTAAGAGATCACCCTAAGGACAACTGGGGAGAAGCAGCAGAGGTTTGCAGCTCCTCTGCCTTCACAGCACCCTGTCTTCCCTCCGTGGTGTTATTTGTGTGTCTGAGCAGCAGGAAGCATTTGTCCCGGGAGCAAGAGCTGAGTGCTCAGCCCTGGTGTGTGTGTTTAGCCTGGGGATTGCTGGGTTTGTGCCTGGGGAGCTGGGATGCAGGGTTAGGTAGCCTGATGGTGGCTTGGAGGGAGGTGGTGCAGCATCTCTGGCTGCCCCAGCACGACCCTCGCTGGGGCTGCACTGGCACAGCCCAGGCAGGACCTTTTCCAGGTGTGCTGACCAGTTCCCAAATTCCAGCTTTAAACCTGGGGCCAGCGATCTCCAGCAGGATCCTGGTTTGGAGGGGTAGCAGTGAGTGTTCACCTGTGTTCTCTGGCTGCACAGCTGCATGATCCCAGCACAACCTACCCTAACTAGAGACAGGGACTGTGGACAGAGATCTCTGGATCCCTGGATTGGTGCTCCCAAGCTGCAAGACTCTCTGAAATAATCCCACCTTCCAGCTTTGCCTGGGGAGCACAAGAGGTTAAAAACCAAAGCTGTGTGTTACTTCCCTGCAGTGAAAGTCTTTCCTGCTTTTCAGATAAAGGTAACAGGAGAGATGTTCCCCCTCCCCACACACACCTTTTATTTATTTTTTTTTCATTCCTCCCTGCTGATCCCTCCTTCTCACCCCACTGCTGCACACATCACTTCTGCTGCACTACACATTGTGGCTGGGGGAGATTTCTTGAACCAGGGGCCTCCTGCTTAATGCACTGAGGACTCAGCCAGGCCAAAAATGCCTGTAGCATGTGGGGAGGGGAAGGGCCAGCAGTGAGCAAGCTTGGACAGATGTGCTAGAGAGGGAGCGTGGTGCTGGTGGGGGTGGAGGGAGCTCTGCCCCCCTCCCAGCCAGTTCAGGGGGTGGCCAGTCGGGAGAAACGGGCCCTTTTTAGGACCCCAACAGTTCGGGAGAGCCCCTGAGGCATTTTTGGCCGGGAGGTTGTGTGCACACGCACTCACACACGGAACAGTTCAGCAGCAGTCCAATCCCCAGTGACATGGAGCTTTTTCTTAATTCAGAGCATATTTCAGGCTTCAGTTTAAAGGGAGGGGGGGGAAGCAACACCAAAAACCAACCCATAAACCATAAAGAATCTATTGAAACAATTGTAAGGGGAAAAAATAGAATGTGGCTGCAGCCAAGGTTGTTAGGGAGGAGATGTATGGGAGAGATGAAAAATAAAAGGAACAATTACCATGTTCCTCACTGTCCTCAGATCAGCCTGGCAAAGTAGGGACCTGGGAAGGCACTTTCCAAAAAATCAGAGAGGTTGGAGGTGTCTCCTCCAGTAACATCACTGCTCTCAGGTGAGCTCCTGGCTGAGCAGGGCTTTGTGGTGGATGTGCCTCTGCTCATTCACTCTTATTCACTGGCAGCACCTCCTGTGCTCCTCAGGGCTGGTTTACAAGCAGAAAGTTAAAGCTGGTGAGCAGTAATTTATCCTCTTGTTTGTTTGTGCACACTGAGCACCTTTATTTGGGGATCCCAAAGCACATGGGGAGCAAGAATCTCCCAAGATTTCCAGTGAAATAAGGCCATTTGATGGGACTGCACAGCAACATCCTGCTCAGAGTGTTGAAGTGATTGTTAAAGGGTGCCTGGCAGGACTGGGAATGGCATCTCCAAAATCCCCAACCCTCCTTGATAGAATGTCACTACAATGGGATTTTTTCTGACACCAATTTATTTGTTTGTTTGTTTGCAATTAGGAATTAATGCCTGGACATCAGCATCCTTATACAAAGAGCAATTGAGTCAGTCCCTGCCCCAAATATCTTCCAGTCTTCACTCTCAGGGATAATTTTCCTCTAAAGGCAATTTAGATGCACAAGACTCGTAGCACAGCTTGTTCATTACTTCCAAGGACCTGCAGTGCAGGATGCATCTCCTCAGTTAACATCTGTTTTTTTGGCCAAATTGCCTTAGTTGCTGCCTAGGCCCACAGCTGATATAAAATGCTGAGAAATTATGACTTTTTTTGTTGTTTGGGTGTTTTGATTTTATTTATTTATATATTTTCCTAAACCTGCAGCTCATTTTGGCATAGCGAGCTGGATTGACTCGCAGTTGTACCCAGGCAATTACGATGTTTAAAAAATTACTCCCAGCTTACCCCAGTGCAGGGAGGTGAAAAGCAGGGGAGGGGGGTGTGTGTGTGTCTCCTGAGGGGGTTTTTGGCATCAGACCAACGGGAGCAACCGGCATTTGGAGGGAAAAGATGCATGTGCACATTAGGAGGCAACATCTGGTGCTAGGGCCACAAGTTCCTGCCACAGAAGAGAAATGCTGAAATGCTGCCTCTGCACTGTCCTGCTGCATGTGGGGTTGGGTCTCTGTGTGCAAACAGGGGTCTCTGGGGAGGTTTAGGCACCCTGACCCAGATTTTAGTCACATAAGTCAAGAAGAAAGAAGGCAGGCAAACAAAATGCAGTTTGGGGAGGGGAACTGGGCACCTGAGATTTTTCTGTCCCTGCATTTTAAATGTACTTGAAGCTTAAGGGACTCTTTGACTGCTCCCTGGGCTCTGATTCCAATTCAAATCAGTGAGAAATCAATAGGGGTGAGTTGCCTGGAAATTGCTCTCCTACTGAGGGCTTGAGTGGCTCGTGTGCCCTTGACAATGCAGAAGCACTTTGTCACCCAGCATTAATTGCCCCACAGCACTACAGCTCTGTTCCTGGTGTGGCTGTTCCTGACCACATTTTACTGCTTTGCTGTTCTGGGTCTCTTTCTAGTCCTGCCCAGGGTTGTCCAAGGCAGACAGGAAGACTTTGAACTAAAAGCAGTAGCAGTAATTTCCTTGACTTCAGTGGCAGCCTTTGGGAGATCTAGCATGGGTTGTTTCACCTGCAGTTAAACTTTGGATCTGATGGCCCTCATTTAGGAACCTAGACTCAGCTTTGAGTCACCTAAGGCAATGAAAGGCCTGGAAGACTAATTGTTGAGATTAAAAGGAGACAATGTGGCTTGCTGACTTTTCCAGGGGCAGCAAGACATGCAACCTGAAACCAAAACATCATTTATTGTCAGAGTCTCTCTCTAGTGAATTTGGAAAGCTTGAAGGCAGGACAGAACGAGAGCAAAGTGTGAGAACAGGGGATCTCTTTTCCTTGCCCCTTATTTGATACTATAGAAAGAGTTGTTAATTTTTACACTCTGCATTTCCTCACACCTTTGGGCATATCATGCTGCTTTGTGTAGCTCCCTTTGGACCAAACCTGAATTACCTACCAGACCTCCTCAGTTTAGATTTAACTCTGTATTGTGTTTGTAGCATTAAGCTGAACTTTAACTTTTGTTTTGCTTCAGCCCTTCCTATTTTTTTCACTGTTAAGCATTGAAACAGGCTGCCCAGGGAAGTTTGGAGTGCCCATCCCTGGAGGTGTCCAAGGGAGGCCTGGAGGTGGCACTCAGTGCTCTGGGCTGGGGACAAGGGGGTGATCGGGCACAGCTGGGACTGGATGGGCTGGGAGGGCTTTTCCAGCCCTGATTCTGGGGTTCTATGACTCCATCCATGCACAGAAATCCAGACCAGAGGCAAGCAGTGCTGGCTCCTGGGCTGTGGTGCTGGCTGGGGAGGTGGGATGGGCACTGCAGGTGGAGGGGAGGCAACACAGGGGTGAAAAAACAAATGGGAAGGTGCCAACATCTTCCAGTCCTGTGCTGCGAGCAGTCCAGCCATCCTCCCACTGCCTGGCCATGGTACAGAGCTGTTGGGAGGCAAATGATGCTCCTCCTGTCCGTAGTCCACACCTTGAGCTGCAGACTCCCATCTCCTTGGGCAGGAGAAGAGCCGAGCCCACGGTGCTGCCGGCCCCGCACTGCAGTCACATTGCTCTTTACAAGAGTATCTCCATTTTCTTGGCCAAATACATATGTGGGTAACTCCATACTTCCTTGCTAAATTGCTCTTGGAGTTTTTTGATTTGTGTCTGCTCCTCGTGTGATATAAAGTTTTACTTAGTCTTCAACAGCACTTGCTGAAAATCCGTTTTTTTCTCCACTGTTGTAAGAGCCTGAGTTTGGAAAGTGGGAGGTTTTGGGAAGGTGTTGCAGAATATTTCCTTGTTCCCAATGTGTTTAATATTCATCCACTGTCAGGGAAGGGGTTGGGGAGCAGACTGAATGGACCCAGGGGAGTTTAGAAAATGCAAAAAGGGTTAAAAAGCCGCTCCTTTTCCAAGTTAAGGGGTGAATTTGGGTATCCACGTATCTGGATACGCTGAAATCAAAGAGCTGTAAGTTCAAGTGAGTGTTTACAGCTCCCAAATTCAGTTAATTTATGACATGTTTAATATGTTTTCACAAATGTTTGTTGTACCCATGGAGTGACGATGCTGTATTTGGTCAGTAAAATTCCATCCTGCCTGCAGTACGCAAAGACCTGAATGTCACAAGGATGTTCTGTGTCTGAGGAAAAATATTCACTTTCATTTTACACCGTCCAAATTCTTCTGCTTTTCTTTTTTTTTTTTTTTTTTTTAGTAGAAACTTAAACCTGTCACTGAAACCACCAACAGGACTTTCCAATTCTCACTAACATTATGGGATAATTCTGGTTTTTCTGGTTTGCATTCTTACTCTTTGCCTTTTTTTCCTTTTTTTTTTTTTTTCCTTCACCCTCTTTCTTCAGCATAACAAGTTTGGAAATTAGTGCTGGCTTGAGGCCTTGGCTGCATCTATGAGGCCATTTAAAGTTATTGCTCTCTAGTCCCCTTGGGCCAGTAGGAAGTTCAGCTGTGATCACAGAGAAAGAAACCACCCCAAAATTCTACAAATAATAATTTTAAAAGGAAAAAAAAAACTGGAAGAATATGGAATTGCTTTTATATATTTCAAGATTGGGAGGAAAAGACTTGAGAAAACAGGTAGAAGTACTGAAAAGCAGCTTTTTGTGGTGAGGTGATGGGATTGCTCTGGGGAGATTTGTGGTCAGGGCCAGAAGGGAAAGTCTGTTTTACTTTGGTCCGAGTTTAGGCTTCTGGTCTTGGACTTTTACCTAGGTAGAATCTGTCCCCACTGAAGCTGGTGGGGTTCAGCTGCTGTGCAGTTGGAGTGAGGGGAAGCTCTGAGCATCCCAGCAGGTGGGAAAGGATGTGCAGCTTCCTTCCTTCCATTCTAGCTCTGAATTTTGCAAATCATCTTATGCAGGAACCTGGTCTGAAACAAGACTTAATGCAGCAGCATGGCCTGGGCTGGGATTTGGGAAGGTGGATGTAGGAGAGGTTTACATGGCTTAGAATTTTAGTGAAAGCCCCTGCCTTCTTAGAAAATATTCTCTTGTACATGGAAGGCTTTTTGCCTGCTAACAGTGGCTGAAGGTGAAGAAATAACAGCATAAATAACAATTTCCATGTACAAGTTGTTGACTTTTCAAACACTTTGTGCACACCTTCCAAAGCACCTGGTATGATCTAGTTGGTACAAAAAAGCAGAGCCTGGCTTATAGAGTGACAAACTCTCGCTGTCTTTCTCTTGTTTCTTCCTGAAGTTGAACGAGCTGGTCCTGTGAAATCTGTCCACACAAACTTTATTTTCACTTTTGTACAGCAGAAGCTGCTGAGCAATATTTGGACTAGTTCCTCTTGGGATGCAAAGGAGAATTTTTTGTCTTTGCAGACAGACATTTGCTAGGTGGGAATGAAAGGGAACTTCAAGCACATTCACTTTTCAGTGAAATGGTGAAGAAATTTTCAGATACTATGGAGGAAGAGGGAGAGGTGATCTTTAGTGGATTTAAACCTTCTCCAAGCACCAAATGTGCACATTATGGCCCAGATCCCTGAAACAGGTTGTGTGGCAGGGAAATGGTGAAGGTTTCAAAGAAATGAGCCACTAGAATACTTTGGGTCCTCCTCATTCTTCCCTTGTAGTAGCTCTGGATTTCTATTCTCTTAAAAATTTCAACTTTCCATTCAACTCTGAAATGATTGAACCCAGTCATTGATGGAGCTACTGGAGGGTCTGTGTGACATTGCCCTTCCAAAAGGCTCCACAGCTGAAAAGCAGATCAGGACAGTATGTGGTGATTTGGTATTATTTTCCTGTTATTTAATTCACAGAACCCCCACAGACTTTACCTTGATGGCAGTCTCAGTCTGGATGCTGTGCACATGAAGTTGGTGTTCCTCCTTGCTCCCCTAAACTTACAGACAGTACAGGTAAGGCAAATTTATTACATGTCCTTGGTTAATAGAAAATTCCAGCTGTTCTGCTTTAAGGCCATTTATCCTACAGCTCAAACCATTGCCACATCCCACAGCTCAGTTTGGTGCCATTTCCATTTCTCAGAGCATTTTAAATGAATGCAGGACCTTCCCTTCACTGAACACAGATATAAATTAATTGTTAACATGCAGGAGAATTCCTTGAATTTCCACCCTTGGGTTTCCCATTTCTCCTGTGGTCATTCCCTTGGCAGATCCTGCATAAGAAACTCCCTGCTTCCCTGTTTTTCATGAAGGGTTAAAGCACAAACAGCGCCGTTATTTCCTGGGGTGCCAAACTTCTTCTTCTGCTCCGGCTCCTTTTGATTTAAAAGCTTTGTTTATCTCTTTGTAAAGTCACTGGCAGGCCATAAAGAGATATATTGCCTTGGTGCAGACAGCACAGACTCCGCTCCTGGGAAAGCAATGGGCTGTGAAGTTGAGTGTGTGTGTGTGTGTGTGTGGGCCCCATAATTCAGGAAGGGTTCTCTTTTGGGAAGCTCCCAGTGGACACTGCCTGCAGCCGCCTGTGGCTCCTGGTAGGAGAAGCCTGCCTGTATCCAGGAGGCTTGGTCAGGCTCAGTGCTTTTGATGTCCTCATAAAGCCATCACTCCAGAGCTTGGAATCACAGAGCTATTGAACTCGGTCATAAGAGAGTGGGTAAAGTGCTCCCAGTGGTTTTGATTTTATTATATTTTTATTTTTTGATAGACGAATAATGTCACGTCAGATCCCAGCTTGCTCGGGCACTCCCCGTCATTGTATAGTGAGATACAACATCAGAATTGTTGCTTGGTTTCTAAGGCTCTGTCAGGGCTTGAACCTCCAAGTGAACATTCTTTGATAGAAGCTGTATTTTGTTGAGTGTTTGCAAACTCTGCATCCCCCTGCACATCCCGTGGCTGCTCCCAGGAGTGCAGGGAGCAGCGCTTCTGGCTGGGATGAAAGGTAGGGTGTTCTCGTGGGAGAGATGGAATGGGGGAATTATTTCTGGCTGGCATTTAGACTGCAGAAACTGCTGATTTAGCTGAGCTGAGAGTGATTGGGTTTAATCTGCAATGGAATTGACTTGTAATGTCCTTTTTACTTATCACCAGAGGAGAAATCTACTGAAAAAGAGGGCAGAGCACCAAACGCAGCTGAACCCCTGCCAGCAGAAAGGTTATTGATTCCCTGCAGGAGGAGGGAGGAAGCTGCCTCTTTCATAGAATCACAGAATGGTTTAGGTTGGAAGGGATCCTAAAGCTCATCCCATCCCACCCCTGCCATGGCAGGGACACCTCCCACTGTCCCAGGCTGCTCCAAGCCCTGTCCAGCCTGGCCTTGGGCACTGCCAGGGATCCAGGGGCAGCCACAGCTGCTCTGGGCAACCCCTTTGAACAGCAAGACATGCTTTATGGGAATCCCTGACCTGGAATCACAGATTTCCAGAGATCTGAGACCAAATCTTGAGAAATAGAGCTAGGAAGCAGCAGAACCCTCTTTAGGAGAATTTTCTCACATGGAGGCTTGGCATGAGAACAGCAGATCATTGCAATCCCACTGCTCCTCTCAATGCATCAAGTGACACACAGCCTAGAGCAGGCCCCTGGAAATTAATGCTTCCACAGATTCAGTTTCTTTGGGGAAACTACCAACATGAACATGGGCCCTCAGCCTGCCACCTCCTCACCCCTGGCAGGCTGTACCCACCCTGTTTTCCCTTGTGGCCCCGAGGGGATGCAGAGCCCTGTGTCCTGTGCAGGGCCGATGGCTGCACTGAAAAGGCTGTTAACTAACTACAGCCTCTGTGTGAGCTCCTTTGCCTGGGGAGAAACCACTGGTACCTTTTTACAGCGAGGATAAATCTGAGAATGGGCTGAAAATCTGCAGGAAATTACTTTTCAAGTGACCGATGAGATGACCTCTAATTTCCTAATGATCTAGGAAGAGTTCAAGCCCAAGTGCTTGTATATGCAGAATGCCAAATTTATATATACAAAACATCATAATTACTGTCATGGAGATTTACAGTGCTTTACAAATCATTAATAATCATAATAATAATATTTACCATAACTCTTTCTGGCAGATTAATTGCAATTCTCTTTGACCATTCTCAAACTACTCTTCTCACAACATCTTTCCCATTGGCATGAGAATGAAGTACACAAAATGTAATTTATTGACATTAAGGGTGGCTTTGTTTCTATGTGTTTATTTGAGACAAAAGGAGATATTTGCTATTGAAGGGAAAGCATAAGCATTAATGAATCAGCAGATCTTTTAAGACAGTGCTGTGTATTGCTCCACTTCAGTCTGGCATTAGCAGGTGATGTGTTGATGACAGACAGGTGGGATTCTTGCTGCTCAGTTAAGGAACCGTTTTCAAAATTAGGTGTATAAAAGAAAGACGTAGCCATTTGCATGAGACTCTTTCAGGTCCTTCACATCTGTTTTAGGAGGGGAAAACATCCACAGATGAAAAATGTCAAGTTTAGGTTACACTGACTGTTGTTTACCTGGTGAGCTGAGGTGATACGAATTTCTCATTCTTTTAAATACCATCAAAATTATGAGATCTGGAGAAAAGAAAAGAGTAAGAAAATATTTTTCCCATTTTCTCTGCTTTACTACTCCTCAGTGCACAAAATTTGTGAGCAGTGTCAGATGGGATAGAAAATGTTGGCATGCAATGGCATTTTGTAGCTTTAACTTTTGTATGCTGTTGTAATCTCTTACATTTCCTTGTATTTTTATAAGATAACAGTCTTTATAAGTGATGTTACTGCAGCAGTTTCATGCGTTTTCCTGCCCTTTTTCAATAGCCTGTACTATTCCTGCCAGTGCCAATGGGTTTCTCTTTAATGAATTGTTCTGTCTAGGTCTGATTTTATCCAGTACTAGAAATTTGGGTTAATCGATCTTTCTTCCCTGAGAGATTCATAGGATCGTAGAATCCTAGAGTTGTTTGGGTTGGAAGGGACAATAAAGCTCATCTCATCCCCCTCTCTGCCATGGGCAGGGACACCTCCCACTGTCCCAGGCTGCTCCAAGCCCTGTCCAGCCTGGCCTTGGGCACTGCCAGGGTTCCAGGGGCAGCCCCAGCTGCTCTGGGCACCCTGTGCCAGGGCCTGCCCATCCTCACAGGGAATATTCTTTTCCATTGCCTAATCTAAGCCTACTCTTTTTTATTAATTCATGAATTTGAAAGGGCAGTTATATTAGTGTTTATGCTTTTTTACATTGTTCTGTTGTCTATTAAAAAAAAAAAAGTCAGGCAATATTAACATTTTGCATCTTAGTTTCATGCTTCTCTTTGTTTACTCCTCCAAAGCACATTTTGGGCATAAAATGACCATTCCATTTATTGTGTTGGCATGACTGGGGGGTAGCAGAAACGATCTGCTGTTGTTCATAAGAATAGCACCCACTGAGTGATGGTTTAAAAAAGTCTGGCTCCAAGACACACCAACCACTCACATCTCTGATTGAACTCATAGTGAGCTGGGAGCACCATGTGTGAGTCAAAGTCACAAAAACACGTAACCTCATGTTGAAATCCTGCTTCAAATGTATTATACAATAATTGAATCATTTTTCAGACCCACACAACCTTTAACTGCATCCAGTGTTGCAGCATCAGACTCCCCACTGAGCTACAACAACCTGGATATTAAGAAAACTTCCACAGGATGACAGGCAGAAACCTCAAACACCCCCAGCCTCGGCTCTGTCTCATCAGACTTTCATCTCTGGGAGACAATTACGAAAGCTCATGTGTTATAATATAAAACACTGAACTATTAGTGCCTGCTGACATGGAGAAAAATGGTAATAGTATTTCTCTCCCACCTGCCTGTCCTTCAATTTAATTTTATAGCGGTTGTCTCATAATTTTTCGAAGTTTCCAAAAAAAAGACTTAATGAACCTTTTCTAAAAGAAAGTGCCAAGCAAGCTAAATGGCGAAGTTCCTGCCAATTCTGCCTTTTTAATACTTTTAAAACAAATACAGATTTAGAGGCACACTCATAGCAAAGCTGTGTGCCAAAGGCCATCGGAACTGAAGACATGTTTTAGAATATATACATATAAAGTGGGTCTGATGAGTCACATAATTTGTTGCCGGGAGACAGCATACATTTACACGATGTTCTTTAATCTATTTCTAATTTATATGATGTTCCTTGGTCTAATGGGCTGGTTCCCTGTGCCGAGTGTCCAGCAATAGACTCCTAACAAGGACCAGTCTATGTTTATTCATATATTCTCCGTTACGTTCTCCGCAATTCCAGAGAGATAATTACCCATGAACCAATTCTCCTTTCTCAAGTAAATTAAAGGGTTTCCCATGCAGGGCGTCCTCCTGGGACCACAAGGAGTTTTCTGAGGATCTGTGACGGTTCAGGTACAAGGAGACTCCCAGCTTAGCTGTAACCTTTGAGGTCCTTCCTATTTTCATACCAACACCTATGTCATCACTCCCATTACAGAGAAATTCCTCTAATCTGAAAAACCCCGCTGGTGGAAAACCTGTCCTCATCCCATGAAAAGCAAGAGGTACCATGGGGATGTTTTTGTTGTCAGTGAATCATATCTGGTAGGAGTTGTTTCTTTTCCTTGTGCCACAGCTCCAGCCCCCTCCGAGCCTCCCAGCCAATTGCTTTGGCTGCAGAAGCCCTTGGAAGCCCAGAGTACAGTAATTGCTTCATTGTGTTGCTTTAAGAGGAAAAGAAAATAGTTATTACTCTGAGCAAGTGCTTCTGTTTTTTTTCCCCTCTTGCAGTTGTGTGTTTTGGTTACGAAACAGACCCTACTCTGAAACGGGTGTTTGGAGACTTTCTCTTGGTGAGGTGGAAGATTGAGAATGGGCATCTGATTATAATGCAGCTGCTGGTAATGACAGAAAACACCGGCTTGGAGAAATGCTCTTCATTTATAAAATGGGAGAGAAACTATTACTGATTAATTTCTGTCCTGATTTGTTTATGGAAGGTAACAAAAAGCAGCACAGTTGTGTTCCTGGAAAGCGTGCCGAGACTTGATGCTGATGTGCTTCCATCTCATCTCCAGTTATAGAAAACTTAATGGAGATTTGACTTTTAAAATGACTGTGCTTACTTGTTTACCCGTCTGGCTATAGGTGTAAATATGGAATTTATAGTTGGTCAGTGGCTGAGATAAAGCTCCCCTAAATTCTTGGTGCTGCCTATGAAGAAGTTGGTTTTCCATAACACTGTTCTGAGAAAAACTAACAGACAAAAGCCCAGCTCCAGTAAACTGAGATATCCCATTATTAGAGATATCTAGAAATTTATGACTGGAAAAGGTATTAGGTGGTGACCCAATGGTCTCCTGCTGCTGAGGCTCCAATGGTGATTAGGAAGAAGTGATTTCATCTCCATGGGAAGGCTGCTGCCCTCATCCCTGTTTTATTTCTCATTGAGAAGCTGAACATGGTATTAAGGACTAAGAGGAAAAAATGCCTCCCCACACATCCACACAGAGTGTTATCACTGCCAGCTCCTCTCTTCAAAGACCCCTGACAGAAGCACTGTGTGACTAAGTCCACTTAATTCCCCCCCTAAGAGAGAAAAAGTAGAGTTCAATAGTTCAAGGAGCTCTCCTGAAAACCACATGGTTGTGGTTGTCTGGGCTGCAGGGGAAGAGTTCGGCTGAATCGCTCGGTGTTGGAGACGTGGTCACACTCATGTGACGCCTTCATTCCAGGCAAGGAATGGCCAGAAAGGTGGAAAGTGTCACACACTGCTGGTGGGACCTGAGCAGTCTTGGAAATGTTGCCTTAGATGTCACCTTGGGAGCTGTTCGAGATGAAGTATCTGGAAGCCTCATCCCAAGTTCTGGGAATGTTTAGCATAAGATTGTACATTCATGGCCTTGACAGGCTCGTATATAACCCTGAATAGCATCTCCCTTTCCTCCCAACTTGTGGAACTGTTAATAGTAGTAGTCTCCTATAAAGCTTAAAGTACATAGAGCATTTAAAGCTTGTAACTTTTATAGATTGCTACAGCAGCAGGAGAATCAAGCTAATGAAAGGATTGGGTGGGTGCCCTGAATTAATATGACCATAATCTAATTCATTTTAACTTCTTTTTGCTGCATATAAAACCTTCCTCTCTCCTCCAGCAGCACAATTAGGACCCAATTCAAGGGCTCGTGGCAGATAATGGGAGGGTTCCTGCATAGTGGGGCTGAGAGGGTTTGAACAGCAGGCTCTGGGCAAGGGCAGGGGGGTGGTGGTAGAGGTGGCAGAAGTCCTCTGTGCAGGATAGCAGGACATCTAGGAAAGAGGGACTCAGAGTCTGAGGAGTCAATAGGAGAATCAGAGCCAGGAGGTGTAGGTAAAGTGCTGGGTTTTGAAAGGGGTGCACTGCTATCATTTAAATTAGAGATTTTTTTTTTCCCCTTAAAAATGTCCATAGTATAGAGCCCACCTGCACCCTGATAGAGGCTGCTCCTTTCCATGTGGCATTTTACACTCCCTTCGCTGCCCTTGCTCTTCCCTGGAGAAAATGTATTTGGAGAATACTTCTTGTAGTTTTTAAGTGCAGTGAAACGCATTTGACCGCGCCGTCTCCTTCCGTTCTTTGTTTCATCTCCATCTCCCATCTGTTTTGTTTCAGCCCAAAAGGAAGGGTTATTGCACGCTCTGTAGCTCATCCCTGGGAAGCTCAGAGGGTGGGGAGGGAGCTGAGGAACTGCAAGTAGTCAGGTGAAGATGCTGGACAAGGGAAAGCAGGATTTGGAGAGCGAGCAACGCATTGTGGATTGTTCTGACAGAGTTTGCTGAACTGTGTTACTGGATCACTGAGGCCAAGAAAATATTACAACACATGTCAGTGTAACAGCCAGTTCATACTTCTGACCTTTTCATTTGCTTCTCAGAAGAGAAGTGTGACTCTGGTTTCTATGTACATGCTCTGACAGCCTTCCTTGTCTACTGGAGAGTTATGGAAAATAATACAATAACATAATAAAGGACTATCAAATCCTTTTTCTTAAACCTGAACCCATGCATTCCATGCTAGGGTTTCAGAAGCTTCTGAGTGCTCACAAGTTAAGGGATGGGCCTGTTCTAGGATGTGGAAAATTCAGTGAAAAACAAGGCGTTAAAGAAGGTAATAGCTGGACACGATTGAATGGGGAGCACTGTTCTCCATGGACCTATCCTGAACCTGTGCACCAGCACAGTTTGAGAGCTGGTGTTGTGCTTGGAGTCAACCTAAAACCAAAGCTGAAGCCACTTGCACTCATTAAAGAACTCGTGGCTGCTTTCACAGTGCTGGATGAGCAAACCTTGCCCTGGTCAGACACATATTCAAGTGAGTCTCTCCTATGTGTTGATGGCAGCTATTTATAGCACCTTATTCAGGAGGCTCTCTCCATCACTTTCTTTCTCCATTGAGTCAATGAAGGGAGAGTCCATCTAAATTAAGCTTCTTTTCTTATTTCCGTCCTGGAAGTTAGTTTTTATTTTCTGATCACTACGTGTACAAGAGTCTAATAAAAGAGGCTAAGGTAGGTATCTAAATGTAAGCAGTGTTTACACACAGGTCTCTAAGAGTGTCCTGCATCCTCATTCAGATAAGATCCCTCTTGACCCTTCCTCCTCAATTGTTGTGTCTTGTTAAAGTGTTTCCAGGGTGGCTGCACATCCATCCTGATTCCATGTGCTTCTGTGAATACCTGGATGTGCATGGGGGTGATAAAATCTGTTTTATCTGAAGGAGCAGGAAAATACTGCTTTAAATAGAAAAATGCTTTCAGGGATTTGTGTATATAAGAGGTGAAGAAATAGCTGCAGTTGAGAAAAATTGTGGATTCCCCCCAGGTAATACAAGGAACAAGCAGTACCTGTAGATTTAGGGCTGAATTAAAGTTTAGGTGGATGAATGCAGTTGTGCTATCCAGAGCTCCTGCTTCCATAAAGCCAGGATCTGCATGATGGGCTCTGCAGGGACAGAGGTGTTTCCCTGCAAACAACAACACTACAGACATACAGCTCACAGAATCACAAATCATTTAGGTTGAAAAAAAAATTCTCTCTCTGCAGCTTCTCCATTTCCCAGCTCCATCTGCTCCATCCAAGATGCCACTGCGAGGTGCCCATGTCAGATTATGCCATCAACTCCTGGAGGGTTCTGTGTGCTGCCTCAGGGGCTGGTGCTGCTCTCAGCCAACCTGCAGAGCAGAGGTGCTCCCGTGCACGTCTGCCTGCTCCATCTGGTTGGAGGGGATGTGGTTTAGGATGCCAGCAGTGCATCCCACAATTATCATTCACTTTGTCAGCCCCTGGTGTAATCCTCCAGATAGTGCAGAGACCTCACTTGGTGCCTGCAGGGGAAAGGAAACCACAGCACTGAAAAGGGCAGTGTCAGGATTCATGGAAGAGTCCCCACAAAAGCTCAATGTGGTGTGGTGAAATGCACCCATACTGGGCTGAAACCTGCTCACATTCCTTGTGCAAGAGCCATATTTCAGAGTCTTCCATTGAACAAAATATCTGCAGGCAAAGCTGATGAGATCCCATCCCTGAGGAGCACCTGCAGGGCCAGGCTTGTGTTCTCCAAGCCACTTCAGGATGAATGGCAGAGCAAAGCTGGGCAGCCTGTAAATGCAATTATTTATTTACACAGAAACTCCCTCCTGTTCCTTGCAGGGCCCTGAATCCAGAGCTTCACCGGGGTCTGTGTGTGCTGGTTTGGGCAGGAAGCATGGCACAGGGGGCACCTGACAGACAGCTCCTCTGACTCATCACCTGAAAGCAAAATGAGCTGTATGTATTTAAAGCAAAGCTCTATTTTAAAAATTAATGATCTGCAAGGGAGAGAGGAGAAACTGCTTCTCTGTAATGCAGAAAAAGGCCCTGATGACCACAGCCTGGGTCCCTTTCCAGATGATGTCATCATCAGTCTAAATAATAAATTTTTAACGATGTGGAAAAAAAAAAAAAAGGAGGAGGAAATAAAAAAAAGAGGGGGACTCTGTTTCAATGAGGAGTAAAAGTAGCTGGTGGCAACAGGGTCTAAGGAAAATATATGGTTGTGTAAGGTTTCTGCCCTGTGTAATTAGATTATCCCAAGTGTAGGAGTGTGCTGCAAAAGGCACATTGAAATGCCACTAATTGAGTGCTCTGTGTCCTCCTCTGCCACGTGCCCATGGAAAGCTGGGGTACTTGGGATATATGAGGCATGGGGGTATCCTATAAATGGGTTTGCTAATAATAGGCAGCCAAGATTAGATGGGAAAGGAGAGGCTCTCATCAGCCCAGAGAATGGGGGGGACTTTTCCCTCATAAATAAAAGGCCTGAAGAAATCCACACAAATGGATTTGTGTTGGGTTGACAAAGGTGAGCAGTGTGCTAGAGTGGAGTGCTCACACGGGCTCTTCAGTGCCGTTCACATTCCGAGCAACACGCTCACCTGAGGGGTGCTGGGTTGTTTCCTGCTGCCCCTGGCTCTGGCTGTGCAGGTGAGAGGGCTCAGGGAGGCACCAGCACGGTGGCTTTGGAGGGCCTGAGGCACCAGTGTGGGCTCAGTGATGATGTTTTTTCACTTCACACTGGCTCCTCATCGTGGGGAGCCCTCAGGCATTTTCCGTGAGACTCCAGCCAGCATTTTCACCAAAATACCCCCTGATCCAAACCTTAGCTAACACTGGAATTCTGTGGGATATCAGAATGTGTCTGAGGTCATTTCAAGCTGTATTTTAAGTGACCTGACTCCCAGATCCTCCCGTTCAGGGCTTGAGCTCCAGTGCCTGTGTATTCCTGTAGGGATGAACTGTCCATGAAGAACTTGGGAGCTAAGGAGACAAGACAGCAGCTATTCCAACCTGGCAGGCCAGGGGGCTCGCTTGGCCAAAAGCAACACAAGATTCATGCCAAAACTGTGGACCAAAACTGCGTTTCTTGAATCTCAGTCTCGTATTTTCCAAAAGTATTAACTCAAATTAAGTTTTGTGTGGACCTCAGCGATCTGAAAGTCAGGCCCTGAGAGGAACAGATGTGTTTCATGAGGCTTGGGGGTCTCTAATGGGGGATTTCAATGGTTTTAATGCCCAAATCCACACCTTCTCCTCAGATTGTAAGGGACAGATTTATGCCATGTTTTGTAGTGGGCTGATCCTAATACCCTTGTCGTGAGACAGATTTACTGGAGTTGTCAGGGCTGATTTGCTGTAGAAGTCAATGCCTCAGCCCGCCAGAGCCTGAAGGAAAAAAGGCCTGGGCGTTTAACACCGTAAATATTTTATTCTTGCTCTGCCATACAAACCTTGCATGGCCTTTCAAAAACAACTTACTTCTATTACGCCCCAGTTTCTCACGAGTTAAGTGGGGATAACAACATTTCTGAGAGTAGAGTGAGTAAGGCCGATGAAATAAGGAGAATTCTGCCCAGGAAGATGGAAAAATTTGTATTTTCTCTCCTAGGCCCTGTTATTTTGTTTAAATGAATTTGTTCCTTTTTGCTGTTTTCATTGCTCCTGAAATAGTGACTGAATTTCCTTTCAGTTGTGTTCTGGTATGCAAGGGCACACACACCTATTAGACAACCTCCAGCTTTGTGGGTTGTTTAGTGGCTCTCTGTGTTGATGCTACTATTCCCATAGTGAGGGGAAAAAGTCACCTGGGACAGTGTTTGTTGGGGGTTGAGGGTGACATTTCTAGGGCCAAGAGGAGATGCTGAATTTAACAAGCACAACATGGGTCTTTCTGCAGTTACCTGGTGATGATGCAGAGGAAGACAATAAATATTCAGCTTTTACTGTCAAGGGGTTTTGTCTGCTCTGGGTCCCTGATGAGAAGAGCAGACACTGCTGGGTTTTTCTCTTCTGCTGGCCAGGCAGGAAGGGACCAAGCAGCATCTGAATCCTCAGGTCACTGATACATCCTGTGTATTCCCATGTTTCTTCCACCACTGGGAAGGACGCATTGAGCGTGCTACAGTCTAAACAAAACTCACATTTTACTGCTCCAATACAGGCATTTAAGGGCTGTTTTTTGTTATGAGCTTGCCCAGAGTTTGCCATGGATGGACAGCTTGTTAAACTTTGGCTCAGCTTGTGTGTGCTGAGCCTTTAGTCTGGTTTTGTCCCCATCACAGGGTACACGTGTCTCTCTTTGTACAGGGTGACAGAGCAGGCTGATGAAAAAGATGAGCAATTTGGATAGGAAAAGGACACCAAGCTGGCAGTGAAAGCTGACACTCCAAGCTGCCCCTGTTTGGTGGAGACAAATAATGCTGCTGGGAGGACTGGAGACACCTCGCCATCCCTTGTGTGCATGGCACTGGCTGCAGTGGAGATTTTTTGGCAGCACACTGGATGAAGAGCTGGGAGAAAAAGGGAAGGAGCTGCCAGGGGCTGTGTGGAGGGGCTGAGTCCTCAGAGGAAGTGTGAACCATCACACCCGTCTGCAGGAACCAGGCCTGCTCCAAAATGTGAGTTACACCATTTCTCAAATGCTGGATGTAGCAAGAAATGACTGGGAGGCCAGTGATTCATTCTGGGTTAATGTAAAGGTACCACAGGGGCTAATAGAGAGGAAGAAAATTGATACTGGTTTTGCAGTGTTTGTGGTGCAGAAATGTGTACAAGTGCTTCCCAGGGAAAGAGTGAAACAATCTGATCCAATATTAAAGCCAAAAAAACCCACCCAACAACAAACAAACAGCCATGGGGACACAGGGGCTGGTAACAGTTGTTTGCATGGCTGTAAATCAGAGCAGACTGCACAGGTATTTGTCCTTAGTGCTACATTTCACTGCAGCTGAGAGGAAAGGACCCCTGTGAGATGGTAGGAATTGTATGGGAGAATTTTGTTTGAATTGTAGCAACATGATTATTGTGTCAAATACACTTTGGTGTTCATCCATTGAGTCACAGGAGGGACAGATTTGACCCTTTGGGATGAATACTCTGGGGAAATTAAAACTGGCTATCAAAGCTATATATAGTTGAAAAGGCAATGGTAACTTTTTATACACTATGAGCATGTTCTATTCTTTACAGAAACCCATATCTGTAAAAAAGCAATTAGAAGTGCTTCCCTTAAAAAAAAGGCAATTGAGCACAGTGAATGAACTGCAGGAATTGTACACTTTCCAGAAAATGGTGGTAGTGAAGCATTTGTGGGATCCATAAAGTCACCATAAATTCCTAACTGAATATGGATTCACTCTCCAACTCTAAAACCACAAGATTTATTTCCTGCTGGCAGGGGAGGTGAAGTTCTCAGAGCTGGATCTGCCTGGAGCATGCCAGCAGGTGGGGGAAGCACCGGGCTGCTCCCAAATGTTCAGTGTTCCCAACACCACCTTGATTGGCCACAGCCTTTCAAGATGAGAAGACAGGGCTGGGGTTTGGTTTTGTTTGAAGACCTGTCTGTGCTCTCAATACTTACATGGGAAGTTTGTTAATGCACAACACGTGCTGTTGGGGAAGAGGAGGAGGTAGTGGGACACCACTGGTTTCACTCAGGAAGATCAAGTTTTGGCACCAGTGCTGACTTTGAAGTCACACGAGCTCTCCCTGCACATGGGGGTGCTCGAAGGTGCTTTCCATGTTGTGTGGTGCAAGCCTGAGGTGTCCCATTCACCAGGGCATGAGGTGACAGGACAAGGGGGAATGGCCTCAGCTGAAGGAGGGCAGGGTTAGATGGGATATTAGAGGAAATAGGAGTGGTGAGGTCCTGGCACAGGTTGCCCAGAGCAACCTGGTCTAGTGGAAAGTGTCCCTGCCCATGGCAGGGGTTGGACCCAGATGGTCTTTAAGGTCCCTTCTGACCCAAACCATTCTGGGATTCTATGAATGTGGTAATGGTTGCTTTGTTTCCTTTCCATGTAATTCCCTTTGTCCCCAAGACTGGAAGTTTCATGGACACATGATCTCAGGAGGGAAGGTGGAGGCTTCCCTTGGGGTTTTTGCCCCTCTCTGCACATTCCCACTGGCCTACTCAGCTCACTTCACACTCCTCTTCTAACTGTGCTGTGCTTCTACTACAGAAGGTGAAAAGGACACCAACTGTGACAGACAGAGCTTTTAGTCTCGGACTGCATACACTAGTGATGAAAATATGCATATTCCTGTGGATTGGGGGTGGGAGAACTGGAGAATAACTCACCACTTCAGGCTGGAAGAAGTGAGACAGGGAGATATGGACTAGGAGTTGCTGGACTGCAGTGGAGCATTCTGGGGCTGCAGAAATGTGTAATTATTTGCTCCCTGTCAGAGATGAATGGCCGTGTCTCTCTCTGAAGTCATTTGCATAGTTGGGTGAATGAGATTGCACTGATTTAATGTGTCTTCATGAGTCTTTTTACAACCACGGGAGCCAGAAATGGCTTTTGTTGTTGTTGCTTTTTTTAATGAAAGCTGACATTCTGGAGCACAAGTCAGCAGGAAGTGGGGGTAAGTTTATTGGCTGTTTTGGTGGGGCCTGGAGAATAATTTTGCTTTTCTCCTGCCTTTTGTCTATTCAGACTGTAAATTCATTGATGCAAGGACTGCTTTCTACTGTGTCTTTATAGCACTTGCTGCAATGGATCTGTGCTCTCAGCTAAATCCCCTAAGGCTTAACAAAATATAAATTAGGATAATGGTATAATAAGTTAAATGTTAAATGGTCATGAGGGGTGGCTTATTTACATGAATTATCACCTTAAAAAAACAAACAAAGTCCTTCTGAAATCCTGGTGGGAGTTTTAGCTTTGTGGCAAAAACTGTTCATTATTCTACAGTGTTGAGAAGACAGGGCAGTCTTACAGAGGTTGTGCCCTGTTTTAAGGAAGAGGTTATGGGCTGGTTTCTTATACCTTGGAGCACTTTTCAGTACTTAAAAGGGCTACAGGAGAGCCTGAAAGGGATGTTTAACAAGGACATGGAGTGATGGGACAAGGAGGAATGGCTTCAAATTGACAGAGGGCAGGTTTAGATTGGATATCAGGAAGAAATCCTTCCCTGTGAGGGTGGGGAGGCCCTGGCACAGGGTGCCCGGAGAAGCTGTGGCTGCCCCTGGATCCCAGGAAGTGCCCAAGGCCAGGCTGGACGGGGCTTGGAGCAACCTGGGCTAGTGGAAGGTGTCCCTGCCCATGGCAGGGGGTGGAATGGGATGAGCTTTAAGGTCCCTTCCAACCCAAACAATTCCATGGTTCTATGATGATTTCAGACTTCCTGTACTCCAAACTTCTCTAAGCTGAGTTTTCTGTTAGCAGTGGGATATTACTCCTTACAATTCTTTTCCACAGATTTGAGTGATTGCTTTGTGCTCAACAGTACCTTGGGCAGAGCTTTGACACCCAGGAATATATCCTGGAAACATAAAATAAATTCTCCCTCCTTCAGGCTCCTATGCAGAGTAATCTTCCATCTGTTTTATTAAGACACAATGCAGTGATCAGCTGGGCAGATGTGACAGAGATGTGCAAGAAAGTCCCCAAAGATCTAGAGCAGATTTGCTCATCTGTGTTGTGTGAAAAATGATAATCCTAACCCTGTTCCACAATCTGCCAAATCTGAGCCCCCACCAGCAGCTCGTTCTCCTGCAGGCAAACCCACAGTCTGTCCCCTGCAGCCCCTCAGGAGCTTTGCCTGGGGCAGTGCTGGCACCGGTGGGCCCACCCATAGGTGAAGGAAAACTGGTCTCCAGGTCTTGTTTTTAGTGTAGTTAATGTCTTAAAGGAGATGATCAAGAAGGGATGACTGAGAGGGGGCCTCATCAATGTCTGTCAGTGTCTGCAGGGAGGGCTCAGAGCAGGGACCAGGCTCTGCTCTGTGGGGCCCAGCAGTGGGACAAGAGGAACCAGCAGGAAACTATACCCAGGGAGTTTCACCTGAACAAGAGGCAGAACTTCTTCCCTGTGCAGTGCCCGAGGCCTGAACAGGCTGCCCAGAGAGGGTGTGGAGTCTCCCTCACTGAAATATTCCAGAACCATCTGGACTCAGCCCTGTACCGTGTGCTCTGGGGTGACCCTGCCTTCACGGAGTGTTTGGGCCAGATGACCCATTGCAGTCCCTTCCAGACTGACCCATCCAGGGATTCTGTGATCAGCACAAACCTTTCTCCTATACCCAGATATTCTAAGTCCTCGTACAAATGAGTGGCCTGTGTGTCTGTCAGTGCTGCTGTCACTGGCACCACTGGCTGCTTCGAGGTGACCTGCCAGCTGTGTTGTCAGAGCAGCTGGGGGCCTGCTCGAGGCTTTGCAGTGTGAAGCAGCCCTAAAGCTGGTGACTTTTCCTACCACAAACCAGCCCTATTTGCAGGTTTCACAGTGATGGGGTGCACATCCTGCATCCTTCCCTGCTCCTTGATGGTTCCTGGAGGCCAGAATGCCCTGGCTGCTTTCTAACACTTTGATCCCAACATTTGTGTACCTGCCTCTCTGAAGCACTCGCTTCTGTGATAGATCACCCTTGTTTTTCCATTTCCAGAGCAGACAGCACAGTTCAGACATGCCAGAGAGCCTCACTCCAAATATAGACCAGTGTAAGAGAGCCAGACTGGGGCCAGGGGTCTGTCAACAGATAGTCCAGCTTGGGAGGAGGCAGGAACAGGATTTGCTGTCAGCTCCATGCCAGTGACAGCACCACGACGTTACTTGTTGTAGATTAATGTGGGAGAAGGTCTTTGCCGACAACCCCTGCAAAACAGCTCAACTTCAAGTGGAATTACAGTGGTCCTTTTAGATCAGTGTACTTTTGCCAGCTGATCCCCAACAGCACTCCCAGCGGTGGGGAAAGCTGAGACTATTACTGTAAATACAAAAGGAAGACATACTTGGCACCCCTTTACATTAGAGCTGGCTCAGAAGAACGTCTGCGTAGCTGCTCCACTGCCAAGATGGATTGTAGTCAGATAGTACACATTGCAAAGGAACCAGAGCACACACTGAGATCTGTTGGGGTTTTTTAACAATAGTTTATTTGTGTTTCAAAGGGATAGTTACAGGAATCCAGATCAATATGCTTGTCCAGAACTGTGCCTTCCTATTTTAGGGCCTGGATGAATAGGAGGTTACTTGAGTTCACATGCATATTGAGGGACCCGTGCCTGCGGTAATGCAGCTTCCCAGGCTTGTTACTTTTCCTTTTTGAAAGTGAACGTGAAAGAGCTGCAAGGCTGAAGTTGGCATTGTTCTGGTTCCTGAAGTTTTATATTTTTTTTTCCAGCAAAGTCCGTGTGGCATTGCATGTTTGAGGCTCTTTATGAACGTGAGGTCGTGTCTCAACGGGAGGTGGCAGGAGCTGAGCCGGCCGGTTTGGACCGGATCAAACACTTCTGAAAGGGAAGGAAGATGGGGGGTTTCAGCTTAAAGTTCTGATTATTTCTTCTTTTTAAAGGGAAAATTATAAAAGTTCAACTGCTTTGATGAAAATAAGTTTGGCGTTCCCCAACCCTATGTTCTGAAACCATCCGTGTGTTTTCATGGTTTCAGCACTCTACACCATTTGGTAGGACAAGAAAAATGGTTGGTCAATGGAGTTGCTTTCATGGGACCAAAAAAGTTATGTCTGGTTGTTTATGTTTCTGAGATCTTTTGAAAAAGCAAACAATGAGTTATAACTTCTTGAAATTAGACCTGGAAGAGCTTTGAAAATCTGGTTTGTGCCCTGTTTTTCCTCTTCTGATCCTGATATATTTTTAAGGGACACAGGCAAACCAGGAGTTTTAATAGACAGAGGTTCTTAGATGCTCAGTGTAAGAGTAAGATATTTTTCTATCTAGAATTTCAAGCCCTGATTTATAGCAGGCAGTACATTTCTGACAGATTTAAGCAAGTGTGTGCCACTGCTGCACCTGGGTTTGTGGGGGCAAAATCATCTCCTTTACTCGAGCATATGCTAATGATGGATTACATGGATTACTCTGCTCGTGCTTTGAATGGTGCCACTGCATATTTTGTAAAGTGTAGACTCAACAAAGGGTATCAACACACGGAGCCAGTTTCTTCTGAATTTCAACCTATGACAACTTTCTCAGCACACACTGAGCTATGTTGGTCCAAGGGACCGTCTTGAGGGGTGCGTGCCAGTGCTTGAGAGGTCGAATTCTGGTGTCATCTGGCACATTTCTGATGTCTCTGCCCTTGCTGATGACATCCTGTTACGTGAAGAATTTTGGCTGGTGCATGGTGTTCTCCTTTCAACTGTTTTGCATAGCTGAGGAAGACACCATCCTGACTGAGTGCAGTTGGCAGCAGTGTCTGGTCTTTGTGGGAGAAGGGCTTCTTGGCTTATTTTTCTGCATTTTTTTCCTCCTTCCCCCATGTGTTTGTGCACTGTTGATGGATGATGGGGCAGTCACTTGTGGTGACAGCGTTGGAGGAGCAAGAAGCACCTTGACAGTCCCAGGGGAAAGCAAGAGAAAGGAGTTGTGGTTCAACAGCCCTCACTGTTAATAGCATTAAAAGGTGAATTATTGGGAAAATTATGAAAAGGATGTGGATTGATTTCTTCAGTTTGTCACTGATTTTATTGGTCTGCTTTTACCTGAGCTGATGGCATGGGGAGAGTGTGGAAGTCCTCTTAGGCACCCCAGCACTGTGAGGGAAAACAATGGCATTACAGGCTTTAAGGAAGCAAGGGAAGATTTCCAGAGATGCAGGGATTAGGAACCAGGCATAATTATGGGGGAAACTATGGGGGTGCAGCTCTTCCCAGATCCAGGTCGCTTTAAAAAGAAACTTATAGCATATTTCTGACCCCAAAGAAATCAGGGGCTGGTCCACCAGTGCTGTGATGAGAGGCACAAAGTGAGCACGGTCCAGAGGACTCTTGCACAATCCTTCCTGGCCCTGGCTTAGGACTTGAAGTCCCTTGCTGTCCTGAGCACAGTAGAAAACTTTGTGCACTGACATTTCCTCACAGATAGCTGGCTGGGAAAGGATTTCTTTAGGGCTTATTCTCCACCTCCACCCACACTTTGCAGTCCCAGAGTCACCAAAGAAAGTTTTAAAATATTCTGCCAAATGTTTTCTCAGTTAATTTCTTTAGGCCATTTGGTATTTAACCCCTGTTTCGATTATTGATTTGCTTTGTCCCTTAAGAAAATTTCCCTTCTGGGGGATGATCCTTAGGCATTGGATGTACAGGAGACTTGTCCAGAGACTGCCTTAGCACTTGTCACCTTGCAGGTACTCACAGGCAGTGAGTACTTTTCTCTGTGCACAGTTGTGACCTGGGAGTTCTATTTAGCACTTCTGTATAGGAATCAAATCAGGCTGGATTTCAGCACCTCTTGAAGAGAGGGAAGGCACAGCACTGACTGCATTGCAGGGAAAAATCCCAGCATGTCACGTGCCTGCTCACTCCTTGTTCCTCACTTTGTTTTTACTGTTCCTTGACTCAAAGGACCAACCTCCATCTGCCCCTGTTCTGGGGTAATATCACTGAACCAGAGCAGTGACTAAAAGTCAGAGGAGTTCTTGCTTTGATGTAATAAGAAACCTTTTGCCTCTGCTTTCTTATGCTTTGCACAACTTTTGGAATAAACAGTGGCTCGAGATTTGTGTGTTGAGTCCTTTGGTGCTTTTGGTTGAAGAATGGGAGCGAGGACATTGTGCCACCTCAGGCTCAGCCCAGGTCACTTAATCAGCCCCTCACCCTCAGAGAAACCTGCTTGGGACATGTTTCCAGCCCCTCCTGGCTTCTGGATGTAGAGGAACATGCTCTGGCCCAACACGGGCTCCTGCCACCCTGGGGTGATGAAGTACAATAACTTTGATGTACATGCAGCAGTTCTTGCAGGAAGTTTACAACAACATACCCATTTATCAAGATTTCCTACGTGTGTGTGGCTGGAGAGGGATAAACCCAACACATTTGTTCCTTTAGGAGTTAATCTTGCCTCAGCAAGGGGGGAAAGCAGGAGAGCTGCTCCTGATGAGCTTCACCTCGGCACTGCAAAGCCTTGGCTTCCTTAGCAGCTCTGCTCTTCAGCATCCCAGGAGAACCCCCAAATAAATTACCAATTACATTTTGTGCCTTAATTAAACAGAAAGGTGGGCATATGCTCCAGCTTCGCTGGGAACCACAGCATTAACTAATCTGAATGATGTCAGAGTCAGCAAACTGGGACACTGCTCTCTGCTTTTCTTCACACAGCAGTGATTTACATCACAGATCCCCCTGTGAACAGGGAGTTCTGTGTCCTCCTGTCCTGCCCAAGAGAAGTTTTAAGGCTTGGGGATGGTATGAGGAGCCTTGAGCACCTGGTGAAGTCACAGGGAGCCCCATGCCATTAAGGGCTGGCTTGGAGATGCTCAGAATGCTGAGCCCTGTGTGTAAGACCTGATATTAAAGCAAGGAGTGTATCCAAAATTTGCACCACAGAGGGAAGCATTGGCAACATGACAGGAGCCCAAAGGTTGTGTTTCATTTGCATGTGTATTTGCATAATTGCAAATGCATGAGATGCACGTTAATAATCACTCTTGCATCTTTATCATTCTCAATAAGTACAGAGAAAATTTCTTGCTCTTGGAGTGCATCAGCAATAAAAAGCTGCAGTGTCCTCATTCTGTAATCGCAGGGAATTAGGGACACCTTGGGAGGGACATGTTTTATCATTCTGTTGATGTATTTGCCCTTAAACCTGTAGTCCATAAAATTTAACTCTGGACTTGTTTGGAGAAGAGAAATTAACTGTGAAGGAAAAAATACATTGACTTTTTAATACTTAGAGGGGGTATTTTGAGGAGCCTAAAGAAGCTGGGACCTGGATCCTAATGAACTTTAGTGGAAGTTCCACTGTCTCTGTTCAAAGTCTTAGCAAAACCTCATGGGGCACAACCAAGGATGTGTGTGTATCTTTTTGGACGTATGAAGACTTTTTGGGACTGACTCAGAGTGTTGAGCTGGATGGAGCTGTTTGCTCCAGATGTATGGTCTGATACTGTCCCTGCCACAAAGACTTTATTTCTCAAGGAGGAAGAACCCAAAAAAGATTGGAAGAGTGAATGCAAAGTCAGAGGGTTTTGCATGTTGGACAAAGCTCTTTACGAGCTTGCCTTTTTTTTTTTTTTTCTTTTTAACCTTATCAACTAAATTCCTCTAATTCTTGAGCCTGTATTTACTGTGCAGTCCTTCCTTCTGACACCTCTGCTCTGCATTTCACCGTGATGGCATCACTTAGCTGCTGAAAATCACAGTGGCTGTCATTTGGAGAAGGGTAGATTTCTGCAGGTGAGTAAAAGGTGCAGGTGTTGCAGGAGGGACTGGACTCTGATGGCCTGGATTTGATGGACCAGTGCAGTGTTCCAGCCTGAGAAGTCTGGGCTTTGCTCATGTGCTTCTGCAATGTTTTTGTTACAGTTGGCCCAAAAATGGGAACTCAGTTCAACAGAAAACATTTTTTGACTTTCTAATGTTTGTTTTCATTTTTTCACAGATTTAGATCTTTCAACATTTTTCAGGTTGGGGGAGATGGAAGGATCCAATTACATCCATCCAAAACCATCACTGTCCAATGGCTTGGATTGAGATAACTCAAATTCAGAGTCTTCCTTTTCTTTATCTGGGCCTTTAGTCAAATCTAGGTGGGTACCTTAATCATGTTAGAGGGCATTCTGGAATAGATTTATGACTTATATCTTGGTCTTCTTTTAAAACAATAGTGTAGCTGCAAATTACAGTGTTTGTTTCAAGAAATCAAGATTTTCTCTAAAAAACAAATAAATACCAATAGGAATCATTGATATTCTTCCTTTATATTCTCTGCTGTAGATGTTGTAATTATGGAATATCAGCTTAATTGGTAGAGACAGGATAGGTTATGAATTTACTGCTGCAGCATCTCAGTCTAATTTCTCTCTTGGGATGTTGGCTCCAGAGTTTTCTCAGTGAAAAAGGAAATCTTCATTAATTTGTCCAAGGAAGCAACAGCCTGTGCAGAAGGGGACAAGCCACTCTCAGGCCTTGTTCCACATGAGAGGAGTCCCATGATTTTTCAACAAGCAATGCCATGTTTCAGGCACCTGCTTTTCTTCAGGAAGATGAATTTGTTGCTGTTGATCGACTGTTCCACTGCACAGTCTCTCAGGGATCTGGGAAACTGCTGAGCTTTGGCAGAATTGTCTTTGCACTTCCATTTCAGATGTCTTCAAATGTTTCTAAACTTAACACATAGGAGACTGAGAAGGCATTGATTGGTTTCTGTGAGGCAGAGATCTCTCATTTTCCTTCAATGGGATTTCGCTTTACCCTTCAAATAATGTTTGTGCCCTCAGAGTCATTGTGGCTTCCGTGCTTACTTTGAAACTGTATTGATCATGTAATTAAAGTGTCTTCTGCCCACCTCAGGAATCCAACAAGATTGAGACCTAGGCTCCCTTGTCTGGTTTCAGAAACCTCAATCTGTCCTTCATTTTAATCTTAACTCCCAAAGCAATTCTTGCAGTTACTTGCAGGTCTTGCAGCCTCCTCAGAGTCTACAACTTTGCAGAATTTAGTCAGATTTAGATGGAGCTCGGTCTGCTCTGTGTCAATTCCAGCCTTGCATTGCAACTGCCTCATTTTAGTGGTAGTAGACTGCTGTCCAAGGGAGATTTGAAGAACCATTGTGCCAAATGCGTGAAGATTCATTCCCTTGGCTTTCACTCACTTCCAGCAATGCAATAGGAACGGTTCTAGTACTTTGTATTTATAATTATGCATCTGATGGAAAGATGAGTGCAATAATCATCATTCACTGTTCAAACCCATCATTGGGTCACTTTATATTATCTGTGGATGATGCCAAAGTTGTTTGGACAAAAATCCCTGTGGAAAGATGTCTGGATGATTGAATTAAGTACAAAGTGGGCCAATTAAAAAAAAAGGAAAAAAAAAGCAAGACAGTCAATCATACAATCTCTTTTCATCTCTGCAATATCTTTCACAGCTGCTACTTCAAAGCCCTTCACAAAGTTATCAATATTTCTAAGAGCTGTTAGGGATAGATAGCACAATTCCAGATGCAACAAAATTATTTTGGGAAAGAAAGGGTTTAAAAAAGATGTTTTAAGGAATCAAATACGCAGTAGTAAGTAGAGCAGGCAAGTCCAGAGTGAATGTGAGTACACTCTGGCAGAGAGCTGAGGAATATAATGCAAAAAGCCTATTGGCCAAAAGTTTTTTGTCCAAGACTTCCAAAGTCCAGCATTACCTATAATCATGTCCAATCTCTTGCTGATCCAAAAGTCAATTTTTCAACTCAATTCCGAATGAAATTAGAAACCCATGTAGAGATCTCAGATTGGTGAAAAAAGCCTGTTACCATGCATGCCAGAGATCATTCCTGCTGCCACATTCTGGACCAAGTGCAATTTCTTCTAATAAAAACATTTCTGGCAAAGCTGTGCATTCAGAGTTAGTGTAATCGAATCTGGATGTGAGGAAAGCATGCAAACTTGCTTCCAAGTCAGCAAGAGTTAGGCAGGATTTAATACTCCATGTATTTTTATTATGATATAAAAAGCTGTTATATTGGTATTTTTAATACATTTATCAAAAGGAAACTGCAAATCCAAAGTCACTTCCAAATTTCCCACTGATACAGGAATGAGTAGCTGAGACAATTCTAAAGTGAACTGAGGCAATGGGATTTTGTAATCCATGTTCAGCTGCCAGGAGAGCAGTACTTGGGTTTGACTTTTAACCAGTTCTCATTAGACCTGTGCAAACATTTTCCCTGAGCATTTGCTGTAGCGTGAAGCTGATTTTTTCCCCCCGTCTGCTCCGTTCGTGCACATTTTTGTTGGGTTTTTTTCTTTCATGAATGTTTTAGCAACCCAGGAGAACTCCTGGGATGACAAAGCCAGTCACCAGTCATGCACCAGCAGCTCCCACCACAGCCAGCACCACTTACTTAGGGGCCTAAGAATAGGAGGCGGCAGACATTTCTATTAAACCCTCTTTTTTAAAAAGAGCTTGGCTCTCATTTACTCGTCTAAATAAAGTCCAGATTTTCAGAAGAGCTCCGCAGATTGCGTGCTGAACACTTGTGAAAATAGAGTCTACATTTCACGTCTACTCTGGGGCTCGAGGCTCGCAGAAAACTGGCCTCAAATTTCTTGTTCTTGGACAAACAGGAATGTTTGGGGATACCTTGGGGTTGGTTCTGCATGCCCGTGTCGTGGGGTTGCCACGGGTGTGACGCCGTGAGGGCGAGTGGCGGGGCTGGCGCGGCGGCCCGCGGGAGCCGCGGCAGGAAGTGGTGAGGGGCCTCCCGTGTGGGAGACGGCCTCTTCCTTCCTTGTTCTCTCACAGCGGCCTGCAGGGTCCTTGGCTGCGAGTGTCAGGCTGCTCAAGGGGTGTTTGAAGGTCAGAAGGAATAGATGCGGCTTTTGAGTCCCAAAAGTAAGATTTTAGGCTCTGAATGCTCTGAAAGGACCTGGTTTTGAGACCTACCTCTGCTCTTTGATGCATCTCCCAAATGAGGTGGGGAGAGTGAAGGCACATGGACATTCCTCGGTCTCCTTCTCAGGTGGTTTGTTCTGACTTCCTGGGTTGTTTGTTTGGCTTCTAAAATTCTTGCCTCTGATTGATTTGTGAAGGCAAATGCATTGATGCTATAAATGGTGTTCGGGAACTAAGCTAATAGAGAGTGTAAATCCCACGCATCCACTTTGGGGCAGCCATGGGGTATCTCCAGCTTTTTATTCCTCCTCAGTGCCAACTACTTTTGGGTGCTAAACTACCTGTCCAAAAAGGCTGACTGTACTCCAGTAACTTTCATCCTGAAAATGCTAAAACTACACAGCAAATATATTACATAAACCATAGAGGGATCGTTTTACCCATCTTTAGAAAGCAGCCTTTGTGGGTTTGGAAACTGTGAGCTGAGAACAGCAGTATTATGCAGTATTAAACATCATTTTTAATCAGGATGTTTCATCTACAAAGTGAAAGTCCCTTGCCAAAAGCACTCTCATCTCTGACCCCTTATGCAGTGATATAATGGAGTTCCTCCTGGGGCATGAGAGATGCTGAGGTCAGCCTTGCCATGTAGTCTGAATTACTGATATTAAAGAGGATTAAATGGTATTTCTACCACCTGGTACAGTTAATAAGACAGCATCCAGATCAACTGTCTTGAGCCCTGTAAAATAATCATAAGGAGTATACAGTTCTTTAATGGCAATAAAAGTATAATAAGGTCTTCTAAATAGAGCAACAAAAGTTGAACAAACACAGTATTAAAACCTTCTATATTATTAGATTTTTTTTTAGAAGTCCATAACAAGGAGATCCTTTGGCACACAAGTACAAAATCAAATTTAACAAGCAAGTTAAATAAGCAATTAGGAGTGGGGATTTTAAACGCCTTTTCAGTCTCAGTTGCTCTAATTCAGCACAAGTGGAAATCTGCCTTGTGTTTTGCAAACTCTCACTGGTGATGGCTTAGACCAAACAGTTACCAGAAATTGATGTTTTTAGAACAAAAGAGAAGACCTGATTCTCACGGTGGGTCAGATTCCCCAAAGTGACCCTTCCTCCCATACCAGCCTTGTGTCTGAGTGCTTACCCAAGAGGTTGGTGTCCTCCATTCAGCTTTCTCTTTTGCTTGGGAGAATTCAGACCTAAATCTCCTTCTTTCTAGAAAGATCTTTGACCAGAGAGATGGTTCCTCTGCACTGGGTGAGTTTTCCAGCATGGCAGTGGGTTTTACTGGTCTCTGAATCAGAATGCAGGTGTCATTGGATAAGGAGGAGGGGGAAAAAACAAAAACTGAGGCCTTGTAAAAGTGTCTTTGCCAATGACAGGAGACCTGAGTTCCTGCTGTAAGTCAAAGGTTGTTAAAGCATTTTCCATGGCACAGCAGAGCAAGTAAAGAAGCAAAACCAACAGGAGCTTGGGGAGTTGAAAGAAGCTGAGTGAGATGCCTTTAGGATTGGCAGAAATGTTTTGTGCATAGGAATCCAAATTCAGAATCGAAATCTGAAGATCCAAGTCCTATTTTGGCCTCATCCTGACACGCTCAAAAAAATTACCTTGGTCTTAAAAAATGCATATACAGCAAGACATATTTTCTGTTGGATGAACTCTCCCAGGAAACCATAGTGTCTTCCTAGCTCAGCCACTGGGATTTTACTGGCAAATTGCAACTCAATGTGTGAGGTCCTCAGATGCTGCAAGTTGGAGCAGCTCCATGACTGATACTGCTGGTATTTGTGTTTGCACCACTGCCATCTGAAGAATTTGGTCGCTTGTATCCATAAAGAAGATGAGCTGTCTTCTCAGCTTTTCTAACTGCTGAATCTGTTGTGGACGTCCTTAAAATAAGGTGGGAGTTTTAAACCATTCTCTTCAAATGTTGTTAAAAGAGGGATTTTAGAGGGATTTTGCAAAGCTGGACTGGTGTGCTGCCATCCCTGGCAATTCTTTGTTGATAATGGACTCTGCCACCTCTAAAGTCTCTGTTTCTGCAATTATTGGAAATGTCATGGATGGCAACTGACAGACAAAGTAAAGACAACCAACTGTTTTGGAGGAGTGTGGTGCTTCAGCCACATTTTTGCTTTGCCATTTTCATACAGCATCTGTCTTGCTCAGGAGCAAGTCCTCATTTAACTCTCTGCTCAACAGCAGCATAGCAGCAATGCTGGCCCTACACTCAGCATTAGATGTGTCCCTTTTCGTTCTCCTTTGTGTGACTGAATATTTCCCTTCAGTTATTTTATTTTTCCTAAAGAAACTTTTATCTGTAGCCACATGTGCAAAACTCTCAAATGGACTGTTTCAAATCTACTCAAGGTCACCGAAAAAAGATATTTTTAAAGTGGCTAGGGCTCTTAAAAGTCCTTTTGGATTCCCCAGAAGCAAAAAAAGCAGCATTTACCCTGTAAGCCTTATAGATCAAGGACTCGAGTATCTTTCAACATCCTAAGGCCCGTGCAGACTTTAAACTGGTATTCCCAGCTCATTTGCCAAAAGAAGAAGAAGAAAATGAAATGAACTGAAAGCTTTAGCCTTGAGGTCTGCTGCAATGGGCCTTCTGAAGTCTGGAGTCGGAATTGTTTCAATCTATGTAAATATCGGGAAATTAAATTCCATATGTCCCATGCCAGATGCTCCCAGCTGCTGCTGCTGTGTGGGGAACGGTAAGTAGACAGTTTAGCCTCGTCAAGGAAGGGGGGAATGAAAAATAAAAGGGGAGGAATTGTTATTTTGGGGTCGGGAGGGTAATGTGCACAAGTGGCTATGCCAGTGAGCTGACAAGCCAAATCACTGCACAGTTGTAAGTGCTGTGTGAGCCTTAAAACTGGGAGATCCCAGTGAGAACGTTGCAGTTCTTGGCGTGAGAGCTCGGGCCTAATGTACATTGTTTATTTCAAACTGTACAGAAATCATGTGCATATGGGAAACAGTCAGGTTTGGACTGTGAGTGGGTAAATCTGACTTTATTATGGCCTGGGAAAAACAGGGAAAGGTCCATCACTGAACCAACCGGCCATGGCCGGGGACTGCACATGCCACCCATCATCAGCCCCTGCCACCCTGTGCCTGTGCCAGGCCATACACCACTGTCACCCTCATTCTTCACCCTGGTTTCAGCCTTTAAGCCAGGCCTTATCCCTGCTCTACGCTGGGCTCACACGTTGATTTCATCAGTTTGTTATTTCTATTCCGAGCCTTGCGCCGTGGAAGGGAAAGAAGTAGAACGACGCAACCACAACTTTAAACGACCTGTTCTTAAAAAAGCCCCACACACCCTAATGAAACTAGAGATTTAGGAATCCTCGTGGAAACTCCAGCTGCCTAAAAATAGGCCGTGCCCCTCTTGTGTCCACAGGGATCCTTTGCCGCACTCCTTGCTGGCAGTGCCGCCGTGCCCCATCGCGGCTGGAGGCGTGTGGAAGGGCTGGGCTCTGGCTGGCTGCTCCTGCCTCCCTCCCCCTTTTTGTGTTTTTTCTAACGTGGTGACAAAGTGGAACGGGCTCCAAGAGAGAGCAGCCTTGTGGCTTTGCCCCGCCATGGCTGCAGACGTTCAGTAAACACGAGGGAAGTCGGAGCCCCACGGCCGGGGCGCGGGAGGGAGCAGGCGAGGAGGGCTGAGCGGTTACTCAGCATTTGCTGTCTGAGGTGAGAGTTACTGTGGAAAAAACCGGCCGTTTTATTGTTCTAACCTTTATTTAAACATAGAATCTATAACCTGTTTTTCCACAGAATTTAAAATAGCGGGTTTTTTCTGCCTTGCAACCTCCCCGTCCAAATTCTGAGGTATCACATACTCATATGTTACTTTATGGAGGTGACAGAGGGGGAGTCTAGGGGGACAAAATAGCCAAAATAGCCAAAGGCAGCATATGGAATGAACCCATGTGTGTGTGGGTCTCGGGAGGAAGGTCAGCTGCCACGAGCCTGCCAAAACCTGCACTGGCTTTTGACTTCTCTCTCCATCCTCCTCCCAGCACAAGGGGCTCAGACCTTGGGGCTGCCAACAAAAAACACTATTTGCCCACATGGTGCCCATGAGAAGGGCTTGGGGTAGCCGCTGTCTCACCTGAAAGAATGATTTGTAACCTTCTGTAGCAGAGGAATATCGTGCAGTGATGTTTTGTAATGGTGTGCCTGGAAGAAGAAATGTGTGTGTGGCAGGGAAGAGAGGATGTCAGGTGAGGGTATTTCCTCGGTGCTGCTGGAGTTGCTGGGCCTGGCATGGCTGTGATGCTCTGTGGGGGGGGTTTGCTGCGTTCAGGGATGCAGAACCTCCCCACCACTGCCCTACCCAAAACGGGCAGCAGAGCTTTGGCTTCTGCCACATCAATGGGAACTGATGTCTTGGTGTAAAATAGCAAGGGAAGGTAAAATCAAAGTAAAATTACCAATCCTTTGGCAGTCTGTTTGATGGATGAAGTTGAGGCAGAGGGTTGTTCGTGTTTATTATTCATTGACCTCTTGTATTGCGTAGTAAGAAAATACAATTTCTTCAATGCTCCCAGAGTGAACTTTCAAACTGTTTCAAATAGAAACCAAGGCAGCAGGTTAATCAATATATTCTGGTGCAGATTCTTAGATCAATCATGATTTATGATGGGAATATACAGAAGGGTTATGAGACTACCATGTGCTTTTATGAGGGACAACAATCAGGCAATGAATCAAAGGAGATTGCTAAGGATCTAAATTGAACAGAAGTAGAGAGATGGGAATGATATCTGAAGGTCTCTCCCTCTGTGTTTCCTCTGCTGCTGCCCAGTACGGCATCTAGGGTATTCACAGGAAAATTTGACTTTTTTTTAGGTGTCCTTGTGTGAACATAAGTTGCTCCAAATGTGAGTGTCCTTCTGACCAATGTCTCTAAACTTGTGGAATGTTAACTGAGCTTTTTTCAACCTCTGTAATCACACGGTATTTAGGTTTCCTTTGAAGTCCTCAGTGAAAGTTCAGGTTGGTTTTTATTTACCATAATTTATTTACCTACTTTTAACTGTGAAAAAAGGGCACTTCTACCATGATGTCAGGGGCCCTGCCTTCCTCTCTGCTCCCCTCCCACAATGTGACCATTATATCAACATATGGCAAACATTTCTCCTATTCTGTGTTTACTCCCAGCAGTAAAAATTCAGTAAAAAGCCAAGGGCCTTCCATAGAGAGAGGAAAACTCAGCTACAACCTTCAGGACAGGAAAGGCAAATACACTTTTAACAAGAAAGTTATTGGGACGTTGCTAAATATTTCCAAGAAATAAAATAACAAAGGAGCTTGTATCCAAGAGGAGTCACATATCTTCAGAAAGTATAAGCATCATGGAAAAAAAATCCTGAAGGATTACTATTGAAAGGTTAGCTGAAATTAAAAGCATGTTTATGCAGCCAAAGGAGTTTTTGGGCTTTAATTCATTAGCTCAGGTTTCATCTACCAGGATTCCGCCCCCGGCACGTGTAATAAGATTAGTTCATTAATCGTTCAGTCCTTGGGAATGAACATACTAGAGGTGCTTTTCTCCCCCTCTGAAAAGTCCCCCTGGATATATAAACACAGCAGAGATTTTGTTGAACGTGGGATCAGAGTTAGTCGTGCCAGGTTTGGCTCTATGAGAATGACTGAATCCTATAAACAAGTGAACAGTGGGAGAAATGTATTAAGAGAAAAAAAAACAAACCCTTGTTTTGTCTTTAGAGTTGTACTGCAATGTTTGGCTGATGGCAGATGGAAATCCAGTGAACTAACTCTTTAAAAAGGGAGGGAGTGGGGGGAAAAGGAAGGATAGAGTGATTTGTTTTACTGAATAATTACCCTGGGAACTCAGCTCCCTACCTGCCATCCCAGGAGAGAAGTGATGCTGAAAGGTGGGAAGCAGCAGTGGGGCAGTGTGTGGTGTGGGTGTGTGTGGGTGCCCGGGCTGGGATCGGGCAGAGCAGTGCAGAAGCATTTCTGCCTCCCAGACGTGTTGTGGACACTGGTGGAAGGGACAGCAGCAGTGCCAGTGTCCTGGGGCAGCACTGGCCTTGCCCCGGGGGCAGGACAGAGCCAGAGCCTACAGCAAATCCCAGGGAAGGTGGAGGCAGCACATGGTCAGCAATGTGAACAAAGGATTTGGGGACTTGACTTTCCTTCCCTCACTCAGACCCTAAACAAGGTCGAGGCAAGATGTGGCCCAATCCATCTCGCTGACCCAGAGGGAAAGAGCCACCTTTGTAATAAAGCCTTTAAAAAATCCCCTGGGCCGGGCGCCCATTCACACTGGGCCATGTTTTCATGCAATTTAAGCAGATTAAAAACACATTTAACAAAGTGCAAGGAAGGAAGTGCCCTGATCTCAAGTGGCAAGGGTCAGAAGTGACATGAATGATTAGGTGCCTTATTGGGTATTTTGAGATGCCAGTGCGTAGTTCTGAGGTTCTTTAAGGATTTTGAAGCAGGGAACATAAGGCATGAGGCTCTGGGCTCCTGGGAATTTTACCTGCCAGAGGATATTCAGCTTTCCTTTTCTTGTAATTTCTGAATTGATTTTTTCTTCTTGCTGCAATCAGATATAAACTGTTTTGTAACAGGGACATATTTCTCTCCTGGAACTGTAGGAAAACATTCCTGACATTGGCAAAGGAGACGAGGGAGGGATGATTTATGAGTAGAAGATTAAAAAGAGTTAAATATTGTTAAATTTGGTTTAAAATGACTAAGTAGGTATATGATATGTGTGTGGAAACACATAAATTCTAGAGAGAAACAGAAATGTCTCATTTGAGCCAACAGAAGCAAATCTGTAGGCAGCGGAAGGAAAATAAGTAAAACTCAGGCCAAATATCAAGAGAAAATTCCTTGTAGTGAGACCTCTCTAAAAAAATCTCAAGGTAACAACAATGCTCCAGTTGTAATAATGTCGTAAAAGTGTCCCACTACTACAAGTATTGTAAAGAGAGCTGGGGATTTCCCATTTATTATGCCCAGGTGGGATTAAATAACCCAGGCAAAGGAAAGCTTGATTCAGTCATTAGCCCCCACAAGGATCTGGAGGCAGTGCAGCAGAAAATGGGGTAAAACCTCTCAGTGCCAATAAGTGGAGGGAGACGATGACCACAGGAAAGGTGAATGTGAGATTATCCTATTTGGGCTCCAAGTGCCCCGTGAATGGTGAATGCTCTTAATGAAAGTGTGGCTGCTTTAGTAACCCGATCCCTCCATTACTATTTTAGGCTGTAATTGTAGCTAATAGGAGGAAATGGATTTATATTTTGCTGGGATGCATTATTTATCAGAGTCTGAGGAATCATACAGCCTTGTGGTGAGAACTGCTTGATAAAGTGCCTGAGGAAGCTGCACTGTGTGCACTGGCCTTTTGGGTGTGAACTCAAAATCCAGAGCAAAATGAAAAAAAAGAATAGTTTAGGAATGACATGGCCAAAGGAGGCTTTGCCAAGTAAAGGCAGCAAGAAGTATAAGGTGAGAGTGTAATGTCCCTGTGGGATATGGATATATTGGGAAGAGAGGGAAAAGCTCTCAACCATTCTTAAAATCAAGGGGGCAAGGTGTCGAGTAGGACTGAAGAAAGCAATTGCAGCAACCTTTTCCAGACCTGTTGAGCTGATGACCAAGCTCTACTAAGATCATAAAAGTTCAGGAGACATCTGCTTTCCTGGAGAAAAATCTTGTATATATTTCCTTAAAAGAGAACTTTGTCACCACAGGATAAAATGCTGTTATCCCAACCAGGTGACTCCTGAAGGATTTTTTTTTCTGTGCCATGCCCTTGGCAGAGAGGGACAGTCAATAAAGGAGCAAAGTAGGGGAGAAACACAATTTTGGTTATTGGGAAATATTTACAAGCGAAGGGTGCTGGGCTATGAAGCCGTCACTGCAGCGCCCTGGTGGAATCCCACTGTTTAGGACTTCTTTAGAGCAGCTGGACAAAATCCGGGAAAACGTCCTTAAAGACAAAACCTGCGCTGGCAGAGAAGCGGGCTGGATGCTCGTCCAGCTCCAGGAGGGGAGCTGAGGCCCCTGCCGGGGTCACTGCAGGCTGGGGCAGACCCAGAGCTGCCCACGCTGCTGGCAGGTTCCTCCCAGCCCTGCCGAGGGGACACGGCTGTGCTGGGAACCCTTCCCTGGCTGAGGAGTCATTGCACAACCTGGCCCTCCCCTTGGGAAGTGAGCCACCCCCATGAACAGTCAGCCCTGCACGCACTGGATGTGATTTCTACCCCGTCACCGCGGGTTTATCATCCCTACCGACGTGTTTGTGGCTGCTGCTTCTTTCAGGAACCTAAGGAGACAAAGCCAGCCTTTCTATATTTTGTTTTTCTTCGTAATTTATGATTAATGGGGTAAATCTTGGAATCTCTGCTCAGGGGTTTTCACATTGCATTACCCAGGCCTTCTGTTTATACATGTTTTGTAACAGAAATAAAAAGTATTTCCTCTTAGCCCAAGGCACCTAATCAGGATTAGGCCTGGAGCAGAATATTTGGCATTCTTTCATTCCAGGACCTTGATGTGGAGTTATCTTTTGTCAACTGTAGATTGAATATTCAATTACACGGCTCCTTTTTTTTTAAAAGGTATTTTAGGGCCTATCTGATCAACTGATACTGAATACAATTATTCTCTGCCCTGCATTTTGTGGATTTAGGTCATCCTATGAGTTTTTTCGTTGAAAGTTGATAATTGTAGAAGAACTTGGTTTGTGAAGCTGCCTTGCTGAGGGACTGAGGGATTTGGTGTGTATATAGTACAAGCTGTGCAGCATTCTGCTCATGTCTGGCACTTAAGTTCTGAGTCTCAGTCATGCACTGAGCTCAGAACAAGTCAAGTTTTAGTCCCTGGTTTACCCAATATCTGCAGCACAGCAGGGCCCTTATCCCCTCCTACCTGTTGGCTCTGACTCCTTCTCTGCAGACCAAAGGGCACTAAAATATTCACAAGGAGGTGTGATTTATGTCCAAAATCAAAGCTCTTTTGCAACAGCATCTAATTTGCAGTTGCTTGAGATAGCAGTCTTGTTCTTATTCTGAAGGGGCTACAAGGAAGCTGAAGAGGGATTCTGCATCAGGAATTGCAGTGACAGGACAAGGAGTAATGGGCTTGAACTGGAAGAGGGGAAGTCGATGTTAGATATTAGGAAGGAGTTCTCCCCTGTGAGGGTGCTGAGGCCCTGGCACAGGGTTTTCCAGAGCAGCTCTGGTTGCCCCTGGACGTCTGCAAGTGCCCAAGGCCAGGTTGGATGGGGCTTGGAGCAGCCTGGGACAGTGGGAGGTGTCCCTGCCCATGGCAGGGGTGGGTCTGGATGATCTTTAAGGTCCCTTCCAACTCAAACCATTTTATGATTCTGTTCTGCAGTGAGTGAAGATGAGTGACTGGGAGCAAGACAGATGTCAAATCAAGGCAGTGTGCCCTGGGTACTTCTCAGGCAGAGAGTCTTTATCAAAGCCAAGCTGCATTGTAGAGCTTTTCTGCAATTACAATAATAAGCAGCTTTATTTAAGTGTAATTGCCTTAACTGAAAATATCTTAATGTGGGGTTCTTTGTTCCGTCTGGTGTTTGGAAAATTCTCCATAGCTTTGAGTCACCTATTTTGAATTTTAAAAGGTTTATGTCTAGTTACAGTGCAAACATATTATTACACATCAGAGTCTTAGTCATTTTGTTCTGCTCTTGCGTCCTGGTGAGCTTATTCACTTCGGGTTATCTGAATAGGGAGGGAGGGAGCCTGGAGGGAGTGGGAAGGGTACCCAGATTGAAGGGAAGGACCTGCTTATGTTTAGAAACCATTGGACTTTATTTTTTTAGATTTTTACTTCATGGACTTATTTTAAATAGCAATATGATTGTGAAATGATGAAAAGTCGAGGAAAAAGCCTCTTTTTCCTAAGAAGTTTTGTGAGTTCTACACTGGGCTGCAGGATCCCACTGAGTTATAACATCAGATCTCACCTCACCAAATAGCTTCTACAGTGCATTTTTTGCTGTTATTTTTATATGAAGGGATTCCTTGTTTCTGTTTTATTAATATTGGTTTCCTTTTTGCATTACTGTTCCTGCAACATCCTCAGAAAGCAGCGTTGTTACAGCAGTGCTTGGCAGACCTCAGTAGGAGCCGAGCAAAACTTCCAATCCCTTGACCTTTGGGTTTCCAAAATTAAAATTTGCAGCAGAAGTGTGTACCTTGGGCTTATCACTTAAAAACCCAGGCTGGTGCTGCTGGGTCTGGGCTGCAGTGAAACTCCTTCTGTGCTCTGTCACTTCTGCTCCCCACCCTTCCTGTTTGAGCTGTGGTCTGGTCAGCCACACAAGAGATCTTGAATCAGGGCTCCTGAACCTCCCTTTGACCCTGTGCAGGACTCTCTGTACAATGTGAGTCACTTCACCATCAGCAAAGTTTGGCCCCATTTTGTCTGAATTTCGGGCAAATTATATCAAATGACATCACTGAGCTCTTGATGGGATTGCTGTGGTCTCTGGGTGTTCCTGGCCTGGTGAGAGGACATGGGGGTGACACTGCTCAGCACGGCAGTGGCCCTGAGGCAGCCTGTGTACCTGTGTGCTCCTTGTCATGTCATCTGCAGGCAGTGGCAAAATTACTAAGTGCAAAAAAATATATTATTAAACAAATCTCATGTGTCAGGAGAACGATTTAAGTGCACTGTATGGAGGAAAAACATTGGCCAGGTACAAGGATAGGGCATAGGAAAATGGGGAAGGACACATTGTAAATTAGTATGAAGAAAGGAAGCTGAAATTCCTTGCAGCCTGTGCTGAGCACAGCTCTCTGTTTGCTTGTTGTTGCTTTTACCAACAGAGAAGTCCATCTTTTAAATCTCTCTGCTTTGCAGGTGGCAGTGTAAGTAGAATAAAACAGAACTTGTCAAGTCCAGGAATCTGACTTGTGGAGAGCAGATCCCAGAAAGAGTGAAAAAAACCCAAACCCCTCAACCCCCAAACAAAACAAAAACACAATACCTAAACCAGACTTCCACTTCTGGGATCAGATCAAAACAATAAAAAGCCCAGAAAGATTACACTAAGCTCAACTCAAATTAGTTTATTGTGTTGCATGTTTCTCGAGGCAAAAGAGTTTACTTTGGAATTAAAGCACACCCAGAGAACACAGCCCTCGACTGGACATTCAGAGCTAATAGCTTGCAGAGGAGTTCAGGCCAGTTGACTCTAAAAAACAGATGGGTGTCGAGAGGCACCGTCGAGGTCTCCGCATTCCTCCCCGCGCATTGACTTGGGCTTGTTATGCTGAGATGGTCAGAAACTCTGCAGCTGTTTGATTCCTCTGCCTGAGCAGCTCTGACACCCCCAAGGGCCCTACAGCCCGTGGAACACAGCCTGTGCCACGGCCCATCCCGCTGCAAACGGGGGGACAGGAGAGGGAGGGCACTCCAGGGGCTGGGGACCTGCTCTGGAGAGGTGTCCACCAGGTGGTCTGGGTGGCTCTTTGAAAGTGTGTCTGCCTTCATTGTTCCTTGTGGCTGAGGGGCGTGTAGTGAGAATTCCCCTCCAAGATTTCTCTCGTAGCATCGGTTGGTAGCGTTTTGTAACGTCTTGGCAGGCAGCATCCTGGCCACAAGCAATTAGTGGAGAGGTGGCATGAAATTGAAAAATGAATTCTGAAAATATTTGCTTTTAAACTTTCAGTGGGAGCTTTGGTGTCGTGTTTGGGAATAGTTCCTGGTTTATCCCAGCTGGGCTGAAGTTTTTGTGCTTTTCTGGTTCATTCCTCTTTCGAGGTGAGAGAAGGGAATTTCTTTATGCTCGGGGTGTCCCCACAAGTCCTTCTTGAACAGGGAATGGGATGCCACGATAAGAAAGGATCACTGCAAACTCCCTGTGCACTGGTGCCAGGGGAGGTTGGTGTGTTCTCAGCAGATCTGTCACAATGGGTGCTCATAAATCTGGGACACGTTCACATGAAATGATGCTTCCAGGTGGAAGTGAAGCCAATGGCAAAACATCTGGAAACTGCTGCCCCAGTGACCCTCTTCTACAGCATGAAACCTTCTCTGTTACTCTGAGAACTGGCCAAGGAATGGAGATATGGCCAGTCTCAGGTTTTTATTTTATTTACTTATTCATCAGGCTGCAGCCCTGGTGATAGGAAAAAGTAGCTGTTTGTACAGGAGCCTTCCAGAGCATCTTTAGGCTGTCTGCCCTGGGAAGGGCATTTCTTTCAAGGCCATCTCCTGAGGACCAAGGATTGCTGTGTTCAGATGAGGACAGTCTCTTCTCTTTCCTCCTCCAAGGCTGCTTGGCTGGAGGCAGTGCACAGAGAGCTCCCCAGTTTGGCTTACTGATAGGCCTGGGACATGATGGATGTGAACTCAAGGACACTTTGAGGAGCTGGAAAAGTGACTGAGATGGAGAACCAGCTGCTCTTTCATACTACTTCTACTCCAAGCTCCTCCTTTCCCTCGTAACATCACCCAGGACACAGCTGTAATCCCTTTGGAGAAGGCACAGAAAGGATTACAGGGCTCTCTGGGAGCAATTAGAGGCAGCCCTGAGGTCTCTGACACTCTTCTCTGTTGCCTGCAGGAGCAAATCTCCTTGCAGCTCCAGCTTCTCCAGGTCTGGGAGTGCCTGGGCAGCTGTCTGTGCTGGCTGGCAGCTGGAAGGAAGGTAAGAACCAGGGAGTGAGCAGAGGGTTGCTGGGAGAAGAGCTGCTGAGGAAAAGAGCAGTTTAGAGTCCAAGAAGAAGGTGTCAGAGCAGTGGGATGCTTGAGGAAAGTTCAGCCTGGTTTTCCTTAGTTTATTTTCACATTTGACCTTTTGGTTGAGGCATCCAGTCAGTCCAATTCGTTCCAGCATAAGGAAAAGACGCTGAATTTAATTGATGACTGGCAGTGGAAAGTGGCATTTTTGGGCTGGGGTTGTACACTGAGGGAACCTATTCATTAGCTCTCCTAATATTCTGACTATTAGCTGCTGCTGCTGCTGCTGCTCTCTGATTCTGGTTTCGTGTCAGCAGTGTTTATGTGAGCTCTCTGCTTTGATGGCATTGGATGTATTCCCCAGGAGCAGCCCCTGAGGTGCAGTGAAACAAGGTGGAACAAGCACATGATAAACACCACCACCTGACTCTGCTCTGGCCTCACATGCCCTCGCCTCTCTTTGCAGTCAGATGAGGTGTGAGGTGGGGTTTCCCTTGCACTGAGTCTTTGTGCCTTTATGCAGAGTTTGAGGTAAGAAGGGGAAAACTTCTTGGTTGGGTTTGTTTGTGGCTTTTTGGTTTTTCTCTCTAAAGGTCTCTCTCGAAATAACACATGAGAGTCAATAGAGCTGTTAGTAGCTGCAGTTGGGACTATTAATCCCACTTTTGCAGAGCAGTGGCAACTGTTAAGGATGGGTGCATGGCTGGATCCTTTCTAAACTGCAGCTGGGATAATCAAGAACTTAAATTCTCCCCAGAGGTCCGCAGTGTTTTTGATGTTTTCTCCATGGTTTTGTTCCTTGCTAGGACTTGGCCACACAAAGGGCTGCACTTACTAACTGCTGTGTCCAGTCCTAATGGAAACAGAAAATTTTGAGGAATCACAAGAAATTCACCCAAATCTCCTCCATTAAATGAAAATCAAGCTAGTGAGAAGCAAGCCTAATGATTCTTCCTAATATCACATGGCTGCTGGAGAGGTGGTCGCTGAAATCAGCCAGAAGTTGATAAAAACTGGTGGACTTGAAGCTGGAAAGGGGCTTTAGTGGGGCTCCAGGGAGCAAGGATGAAATGTTTCTTTCTCCTTCATGTATCTATTTGCTGTATATTCAAAATATCTCCATGTGCCATAGCGTGGCATCAGGGTTTTTCTAATTCCTCATTGATTTGAGGGAGGGCTTCTGTTTGAAAACCTCTGGTTCAGGGTGGCTTATGAGGAACAGAGAAGGAAAACCCGTTTTGTGTTTGTGTAACATTTGCTAGAATTGGTTAAACAGACACACATCAAAATAAATGCTGTAACCTTTCAATAATGTTTAGTCTCCCAGAGAATGAACATACTGTAAGTATGTGTGTTAAGTACACACCATTAATAGTCTCAGTGACATTTGGGCTGGCTCCACAGGGGAGATGAAGGGCATGCACTGAAAATGGTATCAAAAGGGAAAAAAATAATCACCTCAAGACACAGAAATAAAATTTAGCAGAGGTTACAGGAATAAAAATAGGGGCTTTTTGGGTTCCCTTAATTGAGTTTGATCTCTGTGATGTCGCCATCAGAGGTCACAGCTTTGGTCCTTTCATAGCCTGGGTTTCTTCTCCAAAGTTGTTAGAGGAATGAGTCCAGAAATTCCTGGAGGAGCATCACAGGTGATGGATCATTTTGATTTAAGTTGCTATCACTACTTAAAGGCACTTGTTTATTTGTTATTTTTCATTCTGGCTCTCTCTGTTGGTCTTTTCTGTCTGTTTGGAATTATATAACTGCAAGCAGAAATACCTAAGGGTGAATTCCCACCCTGGTGGTCTTCATCCCCAGCTCATTCCCCATGTCCAAGCAACCCAGTGGTCTGCCAGTGGAAAGAATCTTATGCCCTAAAATGAACAACATCAGGAGGTGAGGCTGGCCTGGGTGCCAATTAGGTAATTCCATGAAGGAAAGGCAATTGTGAAAGAAAGGATGATAAAGTCAGTGAAGATTCTGTTAACATCAATGGACTTAAATGCAGTCTTTAAGGAGCAAAAATAGGATTTTGGGCTTTTTTTAGTTGCTTTTTCTTTAAGAATCAGGCTTTACTGTGCTCTGCAAAACATCCTCTGTTCCGATGGTTTTGGTTTTTATTAACTCAATGGCACTCGGGTTTATTTTCACTTAGACTAAAGCCGAAAAAAACATGACTTAACTGAAACTCTGAGTGGTATCAAGCTTTGCTTAGGTTCCAGAAACCCTGGTTATCCTCTTATTATCTTTTCTTGTCTCCCTTTATCTCTCAGTGATAAGAATGGTTATTATTCCTGGACCGTTGAGCTAAGAATATTTCAATTGTTTATTGGTCTATGAGGGCTGCTGTGATTTTTGTAGTGGATCACATCATCCTACAATAAACAGATGAAGAAAGATGGGAGCCTCAGTGTGGTGGGTTACTGGTGAGTTTTAGCAGAACAAGAGATCCACGTGATGTTTTTGGACAGTCTCTAGAGATAAGACCATGAAGGTTTCTCCTCAGAGTGGTTACACATTTACTTTGGAGAAAAACTTCTTCTCATGGTGCACTGCCCAGCCCTGGGGTGTAGTTGGGGTGAATGTAGCTGCTCATCACTTTATGTAACTCTCTCACATCTACATCTTGCATCAGCCACAAGGTTTGATTTGATTTTTTTTTTTTTTCTGTGGCTCTTAACATAAACTGAACTGACAGAGGTGCTGCAGGTGAAATCTTAGGGCCTTTCTGGAATACCCCTGGTGACAGCAGGACTGGGGAGTCCAATGCAGATCTATTAATTTTGTATCACCTCTGCATCAGCCACAGCCTTGGGGATTGTTCCAGGGTGGACTGGAATAGGCTGAGATGGGATCAACCCGGGGCATGGCTCAGACAGACCTCATTTGGATGTGCCTCTGCCGACAGATGAAAGTGGTTTTCTAGAAGATTTTATCATTGGTGTGACTCAGCATCATTAAACTTGAAAGCAATGGCCAAACTGGTGATCAGAAAGAACTTGAGGGCCATCTCTCAAAGTTTGATGGTCTATAATAAGTCAGGGTGACATCCAGATGACTCATGTTCTTGTAGGTTTTCAAGCCAATGTTTTTCAAACACAGAAGGCGTTTGGATAAGCTTCTGAATTGGACCCAACCTTCCAATGGTTTGAGGTTCACCTCTTACTATTTTCTGTCTAACTTAGGCAAATGCTTAAATTTAGGGGAAAAAAAAAAAGGAACTTAGTGTGTAAACATTGAACGCTTAGTTTAAATATTAGGCATTAAAGTTACATGTTGGTTTTCTCACTTAAGCATGGAAATACGTAACTTAATTTGCAAAAGTGTGGAGGCCAGATCAATTTTGGGACTGGATTGAGCTCAGCTCATTGCTCTTATGCTGTGTGTGTTCTTGAGAGTTATAACTCCAATGTTTGCAATTTCACTCTGTGCCTTGAAATAGTCAATATTTGGGATGAAAGAGAAATTATTTGCAATTGTAATGTTCCAGTGGTAGGAAATGAAACTGATAATGTCTGATTGCATTTGAATAAGCACAGAAGAACGCAAACCCCCAATTCTGTAAAGGCTTTTGTGTGTAAACAAAGCTCTGCACCCTGGGAATTGATGCAAGAAGCAGCAATCATAAGGTACATATGAAGGATGTACATACACCTTTACAAGACTGGGGACGTAGATATTCCCCCTCTGAGAGCCAAAAGAGTATGAAATGAAAGTATAGACTTTGCCACTGCGATGTTTGTTTGGGGGAATTTTGGAAAACAAGGAACTATTGCATAAACCCTTTCTCCTTGTTGAGGCTTGTGGTTTATCCTCCTCCCTTCTCCAACAATTACAGTTTCTCAAGAGCAACCTAAGAATTGTTGAGTGAAGGTCATTTGTCTGGCATGGCTTTCCCTAGAATTGCTTTTCACCCTGGCTGTCAGAAGGATTTGATGCCGGAAACTGCCATAATTCATTACAGAAATGACTTGCTAACACTGAGCTTGGATGTGGATGCTTGGAGGCAGCTGGCTCAAGAGAGGAAAAGCCTTGTCCTCTGTGAAGAAGCCATAGCCTTGTTCAGTTCATCACCTCCTTGCTTGCCATGTCAGTATCCAAAGCGAGAAAACATTTCTACAAATGAGAACAGGAATGACAGCAAAATGAAAAATCCCCCTCATTTAGTTGGAATAGCACCCAGATCTACCCAATTTGCTTAGATGTGCTGCTTTCTTAGCCTGTTTGCTGCATGCTCTGCATGGATTCAATCTAACTGACTGTATGATGGAGTAGGATTTGCCAAAGCAGAACTTCCAGTGCTGCCAGCAGGAGAAAATGTGTTGGTGCAATTTGTAAAGAGGACTTTTCCAGCTCAATGCATTTTCCAGAGGTGCCTTTTCTACCTTTCACCCTTAACCAAGTGCTTTCCCACAAGCTGTTGTGTCTCCTGCAGGCTGATATTGTTCTCATGAGTGCATCCATCTTTCAGTATGTGGGAATGCCCAGGAATGAGAGCTGAATGGGGAGTGAGGTTATGAGTCAAGGACTTGGACAGCTTTAGCAGCACATACCATTAGGTTTCCTGTAACCAGTTTGTCATTCAAAGGCATCTTGGGTTGTTGGTGTCTGAATGCTGTTGCCAGCAGATGATTGTCCAGGCACCCAGGTGGTTTCAGCTCTGGATGTGTCAGAAGCAAACAAATCCCCTGTCATTTGTCTGGCTGCGGTTGTTGCACTTTTAGGCAGCTTTAACCAAAGACTCTTTTCCAGCTTTTAGGCAGTTTTGACCAAAGTCTGTTTTCCATGCCTTTGCCCATTCTCAGCTGCAGGTGCTCCTCAAGTTCTGGGCTTCAAGACTGCTTTGAGGTCGTGGCTGTTTGCTTGCAAATGGTGAAAGGCACAAAAGCTGTCAGTCCCCAGATGGTCAGTGAGCCACAGATTCTCCCTGTGAGCATCTGAGTGAGCCATGTAGATGGCTTCAGCTTTGTGAGCCTGAAGTCCCAAGGCTCCCACAGTCGTCAAAAGGAGATGGATAAGACAAAGTTAGGCTCCTGCTGGCTTTTCTGGGGGGCGAATAATTTTATAAATATATACATATATATATAAATGTCTGTAAAGGAAACCCAAGAAGATTAACCTGACAAAACCATGGATGCCCTGTGTGAGCACCCATCTCCACCACCTATCCAGCAGTGCCTTGAAGCCACTCTCCAGTGTTCAGGATGACTCTGCAAGGTGCAGGGACCAGAGCCTGTCGCTGGGAGGGAGCCATGGGTGCACTGCAGCTGTCGGGGCCGTACCTATTATGTGGATAAGCAATCAGCTCCTGTCTCCAGGGCTGTCAATCTGGAACCTTTCACCAGCACTAAATTCACTTTAGAAAAATAAAATAGAGAGACAGCGAGATTAGTCAGACTTCTAAAATGCTTCGAGAAACTTTAATGTTATTATCTAAGCAGAAAGTTATCCAGCAATTCCTCAGCTATTTAACATAATAGGCAGTTGCTGACAAACGACGTTATCGAGAATACACTCCTGAGTGAGGAAGAATGATATGATCTTGCCTAAATTGTATTTTAACAAACATGCCTATCTAACAATTAAGCTGGAGCAATTTTACTTTAATAGATGCTTTTGCTGCTTAATATAGAAATTTACATGTTCATTTGTAGCCTCCAGAGATCACACAGCTGCCAGACTCCCAGCTGCCACCACCCCTTTCCTCCCCCTCCGACTTCTCTCGGCTTTGGCTACGAGCACTTGATCTAACGAAGCACTTTAAAATACAAATCCCACTGTTTTCTTGGCTGTGGAGCTGAGCTCACTGGGCTGTATTTGAAATAGGCTGCCTGCCAGCCAGACACCCTTACTCACCTAAGCTAATTTTATTCCATGTGATGGCAAAATGGCCATTCCCCCTCCCTCCTTATCGGAATTCTGGTACGTTACACATAAAGCTACAAAAGCCCAGAAAGGGCAATCCTCCTCCACAGAGCTGTCCCTTCACCCTAACCCTCCTCCTGAGGGGCTGTGGGGTCAGGACTGTCCCTCCTGGGGTCAGCTCTGGTGCCTTGGGGGTGGTTTTGGGCAGGATGGGCACAAGAAGGGGCAGTGGCTCCTCAGTTGAAACTGTGCCATGCGATTCACGAGGCATTTCCCAGATAAGGAGCTTCCAGTGGGAGGTGGCAACAGGCAACTTGGGCACTGGCAGCGTTTTTCCATTCTCCAGTTACTCTGTAGTTCAGCCTGGGACAGGCGCGAGCCTGGTGTAATACCCGCGTGCTATTTCAAGGGATGGAGCCCGTGTCCTCAGGCCAGGCCTCGGAATGTTTGGGAGATAAGAAATCCCACTCTGAGCTTTCCTTGCAGTCCCAGATGAGAGAAGTAGGCAGTGCTTTCTTTTAGCTCTGCCAGTGAAATACGGGTGTTCCATCTAAGCTCCCAGAAGTGAGGGCCCATGGCATTCCATGGGTGCACACACAGACTTTTTGGGCGTGGATCTAGCAGAAGGTGACAGGTAGGAATGGATGCATGACTGGTGAAGGAAAGTTGGTGGGGAAACATGGAATCCATTCCCTGGGGGCTGGCACCCCAAAAGCCACACTGTGTGGCAGGTACTTGGCTCATTTTCCTTTGGGATAAACAGCAGAGGGCTTTGGTTTACCTTTTTGGTTTACCTTTGGTCTCACCTGTTCTGTCACGTGGATGAACCTTCTGGTCCTTGTGCTGGGCACAGCTGGATATGAGGTGGAGACTGGCTCTGATGATGAGGTTCCTCTTATGCAGGAACCAGCAAAACTATCCCAAAGTAGCTTGTCCAGCAATGTGAAAAAAAGCCCAAACTTCTCCATGAAATGATTTGGCATGAATAACTGTGAGCTACAGACAAAGGGGCATTTTCTCCAGTATAAATCAATTCATGTTTTCTAGGGACTTGGCCTAGAGCTCTTTTCTGACTTGCATACCATTGTGGCACTTTTGTAAAACATTGTCAGAAATAATTCATTGTGGATTACCTTGTAGCATGATCAGCTGTCCATAGCATAACATGGGGCATCCAAAAAAGTTATTTCATCCCCCTCACCCTTGCTGAGTGATAAACCTCCTACCAAAGGTGCCTGATAAGGCCAGGGAATCTATTATCTATTCCATTTGTTTTTTCATTTGAAACAAAAACACTTTTATATCACCATAATCAAGGAGGGAGGCAACACCACTCCACTTGGCAAACAAACAATAGTAAGTGCAGTTGCTGGAAAAATTTATAGTTTGTCCTGAAAAAGAGACTGAGTGCATTGATAGTGGAGCACAATCTGTGCTTCCTGCAGTGCTTCCTGCATGGCAAAGGGAAGGAGCATCCTCCCTCAGTCTGGAGCTGAGCTCTCTCCTGCAAGGTGACAATAAATAGCTCAAATTAGAACCAGGATGATGGAGATACTCAATGCATTTGGGAAATTTCTACCCTCCCAGAGAGAAAAAAATGAAATAACTTCTGATGTAGCTTTTGGAAGACAAGAAGCTACCCCTGAAAGAACAGATTTCTGGGTTGCTCCAAGCACAGGCCAAACATCACATTGATATGTTTTTAATGAACATCTTTTGCCCAGTCTCCTGGAAGCTTCCCAGAGATGAACCAAAATGCCCTTGCAGAGAACAGTCAGTGCTGCAAGTCATGGAATGGTTTGGGTTGGAAGGGACCTTAAAGATCATCTCATTCCAGCCCGTGCCATGGGCAAAGACACCTTCCCCTGTGGAAGTCAGGAGTGGAAAACTAACTTCCAGAAAGTTCCTTGGACCAGCAATTCAGCCAAATATGGAGGTGTTAATGCAGACAGCAGTGCCTGCAGGATCAAGGAGGATGCCTCTGGAAAACATCTTCCAAACCACACCCAAAGAGGGAAAGCAGAGCCTCAGATAGCCAGAGTCTTGGAAATATTTCTGTCTCCCTAATATGTATGCAAAGAAGAAAGAGGCTCCTGCAGATCTTGAAAAGATTTCAGCCTGCAGAAGAGTTCTGCTGATGTTTGATGCAATGGTCTCTTGTCCTTGCCACCTTGTGAAGTGCCTCTCCCTCAAGATATGGAGGGCATCCCGTTAGACAATAATTTTTATGTAGCTCCAAATAAAGCATTGAATGTAGGTGTTCAGTGCTATAAACATAAATGGAGGTAAATTTGGACTCCAAACTTCATATGGAGTGAAAAACTGATTCCCATCGCTGTGAAAAGTTGGAACTGAAATATTTGGACTCTTTCAAAAGCTTTTGTTTTCTCTTAATTTTCATCTCTTTTGGCCAGAACTATTAGCTTAATATTATATAGCTTCAAGAGGAATTGTGAATGGTCCATAATTCCACTTACAGCTTAAAACTCCCAACAAAACCAAAGCAAACCCCCAAACCTACATTAAAACAAATGCCCTCAGGTGTAGCTTCTGAGCATGGGCCAAGTGCAGGACAATGGCCAAGCTTATGATTTTCTAGTGCTGTCAATAGAAAACTATGACTTTTTTCCAGTTACTCATGCAGGCTGAAACTTTTCCTTCTGGTTCATCTCTTTAAACATTTGAGACAAAGTCATCTTCTCTTTCCAGGAACAAATTGGGAGGAAATTATTTTGTATGACCCATTAAAAAAAAAAAAAAAAAAAAAAAGCCTAAACAAACTCACAGCTGTTTGAATGTGAAACTCTCAAACATCCACACAAAAATACTTGACATTTGTTAATAGGATGTGGGGGCCTCACCCTTGTGACGTGCATTTCTCTCATCCTAAATCTGCAGCTAATCCTCCAACTGTGCATTGCTGCCTGGTTTTGGAGCCCCTGCTCCTGAATTATCAGTGCGTGGCAGAGGAAGAGCCTCCTGTCCGTGTCGGTGTGCCAAACCCAGCTCCATGTGCTCTGCAGTGCCCTCCTGGAGCAGGGCTCTGTGCAGGGAGAGGGGCACCCTGAGGGCGGGGTGGTGACAGAGCACACCGTGGTTGCAGCCCTGGGGACGTTGCTGCGGCGTGGGGAACGAACTTCGGTCGAGCATCATTCAGAGATTTCCTCATCACTGGAATCTTGACTCTGCAGCCTTGTGAATTTTCTCCCATCTGTGGTGGTGTAATTCGGTGCTGTAATTGCAGCAGATGGCTGGGCTTTTAAACCATGATGAGGCAAAATCTGTAAGAGGAAAAAATGGAGAGTCTTGGGGACTGTAACGTTATGCACTGTGGGAAGCGTGATGTAAATATAAGTATGATGTAAATATACATTTGGCATTACCTGGATATAAGATACAGTCTTCTTAACCACTGTTGCAAAAATCTCTGCAGATATTTGTTGATAGCTCACAGTTCCCTACTTTCTCTTAGGAAGTAGCCACTCATTGCTGCAATAACTCCTAGAGCTCTGCCATGGCAGCTTCGTGTGGATCATCATCATCCTTAACCTACCCTGAGCTGACACACAGCACAGGAGGAAGGTCTAAACTTGTCCTTCTTGCAGGCTGTCAGCTAAGGGTAGGTGGTGGAAGTTTGGAGAAAGGAAATTTATCTTTTCCCCACATCTTTGCTTTAATTTACTCTGTGCTTTAGAGGAGATTCACGTTGCCTTTGCAGAAAGCTTCAGCTTCCATAAACCAGTGCAATTCCTGGCTTTTCAGCACCAGGAATGTCAGAAAGTCAGGGGCTGTTTGGATGATGTCAGAGTTAACCAGGGGCAAGGCATAAATCCTAAGAAAAGTTTCCTGCCCTCCTTTGAATGTTGGAGAATTGTGTAGAGCCTATAGCAGAGGCAGCAAAATATATTGGGGATGGTCCTTCAAACAAAATTCTGAACTTCTAGGAGGTTCTAAATGATCTGAGCAAAATGTCCTTATTCTCATATAAGGATAAACAAGCCAGAGAAAACTAGAACAAAGGTAGGGAGCAACCCCTCACTCCCATGTGTTGGGAAGAAATGTTCCTGCCCCAAATTATGTCTGCCCATCATAATTATGATTAAAATACACTTTGCAGAAAGGGACTGCATTTTACCTTCGCAGAGCAATTACTGAGAAGTGACAAATTGATTAAAGATTACACTTTTTCTTAACATTAATGAATCTTCTCCCAGGCAACTAGTGATGGACAATGGAAGTGACCTCAGATTGCACCAGGGAGGTTCAGGTTGGATATTAGGAAATTTTTCTTCACTGAAGGAATGGTTAAACATTGGAAAGGCTGCCCAGGGAGGTGGTGAGGTCACAATCTTTGGAAATGTTCAAAAAAATGAGTGGATGTGGCACTTTGGGATATGGTGTAGTGGGCAAGGGAATGTTTGGTCAAAGGTTGGACTTGACCTTGGAGGTCTTTTCCAACCGTAATGATTCTGTGATTCTAAGAGAAGCTTTGGGCTGACATTACCCACCTTCTGATATGGCTCTATCCTGCTCTCTGCCACAACTGCAGAGAATAGTGTTATAAAGCCAGCATCATTATTTTAAAGAGGTTTTTTTAGTTAATACAATCATTTGAATTTATCGTCAAAGTTGCCTGTGACATCCTTTTAATCTAGTAATGGTATAACTCTCTAACAGCCTGTTTGGAACATCAGCATTAGGGAAGGAGGGAGAGCTGGAGAGCTGGAAAATGTGCTCATCCCTAATGCAATTATTAGTACTTCTAAATAACTCATTCAAACAGAGGGAGAGTCAGTTGCTGACTACATGTTCCAAGATTTTTTCGCACCTTGGGATCCATTTTCCTCCCTGGTGGAGGTGTGGAAGGAAGGAAGTCAAAGCAATGACATAACTTCTGCCTTTAGCCCTTTCTGGGAAAACATCCTGTCACACCTAACACCCTTCACAGCAATCCCTGCGTTGGCCACAACCCAGACAGCTCCTGCTGAGGCCAGAGCCTTGGGCACAGCAGTGGAAGAGGTTGGGGACACCCCCTGTGAGGTGTGGCCGTGACTCACCCGTGGTGTTTGTGTCACTTGCTGCTGCTCACCCATCCCCAAACACATCCATGCAGGGTTGCCTTTGGCCCCCTGCTCCTGAGGCCAAGCCTGGGGCCTGTCCCAGCCCTGTCCTCTGTGCCTGAAGCTGCTCCTGTGCTTGCTTTCTTTTTGCAGTTCTTGAGTCCCTTCCCCTCCCTGATCTCTGGCCAAAAACTGGATGAGTGCCACTCCCAGGTGTCCTGGTGGGAGGCAGAGATTTGGCTGGACACCTCTGTGGTGCAGGACAAGGGGAGAGGTTGGGAGTGTTTTATCTGCTCCCTGTTTGGGGCAAGGGCTGGTAATCACCATGATGGATTCAGGAGTTGACCTGGAGGCTCTGTTCTCCCTTCCCCTGTCCCCTTCAGGCACTGCTCTCAAATTTGGGGACAGAGTGCTTCTTAGATGTTGATTTTTTTTTTTTTTTTTTAACCAGTTAAGAAGCACAGGAGGAAATCAGAAATGGGAGACAGTTGGGATTATTTTTGAACCATGTTTTATTCCCTCAGTCAACTATAATGGGACTGCAGGAGGCTTTATGAGGAGCTGTAAAAACTCACTGCTGAGTGTGGTGGTTTAATGGTCACAGGGACTTTCAAAAAAGAAGATAGTTTATTTTTATGGAGCATCCTAAAAAAAAAAAAAAAAAAGGAAGGAAAAAAAGTTAGGAAAAATTTTACAGGGAGAAGGCAAAATAGGCAGAGAGTGCTTCCAGGGGCTGGATGCTGATTTGGAGGGAGAAAGGGCAAAGTGGTATCTAAAGAAGGACAGATGCCATTTACGAGTGGGAAGGGTGAGGGGGGTAGAATGGAAAGTGAGAGCAATGGAAGAAGGAAAATGAATGTGGAGGAGTTGGACAATCCAAGAGTTGAAGGATGCAATTAGACAGTAGGAAAGAAGAGGAGAGGTGAATGTTAGATTTGGGGTTGGATGTGGAAGAGCAATTTTTGGCAGGAGTGGAGAAGGATGGGGTTAGTGAGAGGTGGCTGCTGAGAGGGGAGGGAGAGGGGCAGCGGTGTGAGGGAAGGGGGGTGGCTGGGAGAGGGATTTTCCTGACAGAACTGATGGTTTTCTCTGCTTCTTCTGAGGTGATGGCTGTACCCTGGTATGTGATTCATGGGAATTTAAGAATACACAATTGCAATATTAAGTTATTGGTCATGCCACTAGTTTATGTGCCAGGAATGCAGTTTCCAAAGATGATCTCTGTATAGGATTTACATGGAAAGAAAGATTGACAAGCCCAAGACCCCTCAAGTAGACCAAGCTTCCAGAATTTTCTCTCAGAGATAAGAATACCAAAAGTTAGCATTCTCAAAAATAGACCTTTGTGGGTTTAATCCTAAGTGACAGAATGGCTTCTGCAACATGTCTTGTGATGACAAACCTCAAAGAAAGGCAAGAACATTTTTTAGCAAACAAATTTTCTTGTATCCAGAATAAGTGAGAAAGTGGCTCTTGTTATCTCACTAAGCACCCAGGTCAGGAATATCCAGACACACAATCTTAATATGTAGCAGGATTGGAAGGACACAGAGATGTGGTAGCTCCATCTTGGCACTTCCTGCTATTTTATTGGATAAGAAATTTTTTCTTCCCTGTGAGGGTGGGAGGCCCTGGCACAGGGTGCCCAGAGCAGCTGTGGCTGCCCCTGGATCCCTGGCAGTGCCCAAGGCCAGGTTGGATGGGCTTGGAGCAGCCTGGGACAGTGGGAGGGGTCCCTGCCCATGGCAGGGAGCAGAGGGGTTGGAATTAGGTGGTCTTTAAGGTCCCTTCCAACCCAAACCATTTTAGGATTCTGTGAATCTCCCATCATTTTAAAGTCAGCAACCAACAAGTAATCTGAAATCCAGCACCAGAGTATTTCAGTTGCAACCTGTGTCCACTGCTGCTAGAAGCTGGTGTTGAGCCTTGATAGTGCTGCCCCTGTCTTGGAGACCCCACAGGCCTTGAAATGATGTAGAGATAGGGAGGTCTGAAGCCATTGGCAAATTGAGACAAGAAATAATTTCCATTCCCCTGAAGAATGCAAGTGAATGAATTTTATGCAGATTTTATATACTAGGTTGAAAAGAGCAACACAACCCCCTCAACCAACCAACCCAAATCCCCAAACAAACCCCAGGATGTCTCATGAGTGGGGAAGGAAAGAGCGAGAGAAAATACCAAGGAGACTAAAGGCTGAAGAGCTTTTCTTCCTTGCTCTGAAGAAGAGCAGCACAGGTTTAATGGTCTCAGGAGGAGGGATAAGGAAGCTCCAGGCAGCAGAAGTAATTATAGTAAACTGTTGTGGTTTAACCCCAGCCGGAACTCGGCCCCACACAGCCTCTCCCTCCCAGCCCCGTGTGGGGATGGGGGAGAGAATGGGGAGAGGAGAAGTGAGAGTGATGCCTTTTTTGGGTACCTAAAAACAGAGGGCAGACAAGATGAAGGGAATAAAAAGCAGGTGTGTTTATGGAAGGGCCTTCAGGTACATTTAGGGCAGACAAAGCCCCGCAGGAGCTGCACCCAAAATGCACAAAGGGTCACAGGTTTGCACACTTTTATCAGTTTGGGCCATTTGAATATTGGAGGGTAATCTTCCAATTACAGCTTCAGGTAATGAAGTAATTTACCCCCAGTTTGCTGCCCCAAGTCACTTTTGTTTCCATCTCTCAGGCCTGAGGCAGTGAGGGGTCCTTGATTGCCAGGCTGGAGAGGAACTCGTGCGTTGAGATACAGTCAACAGGTAAAGCAAAAGCCATGCAGACAGGCAAAGCAGACTGAGGAATTCATTCCCATCCCAGCAGGGGTTCAGGCATTCCCAGGAAGCAGAGCCCTGATGTGTGTAAGGTGAAGACAAACTCCATTGCTCTGAGTGTTCCCCTCTTCCTCTGTCTGCCCCAGCTCTGTGTGCTGAGCAGGATGCCCTGTGCTGGGGGATGTCCCTTGGGCTGTGCCCCCAACTCCCTGGGCACCCCCAGCCTTTGCACTGCTGGGGTGAGAGGCAGAAAAGGCCTCTGTGGAAAGAGTGAAAGTGTTAAAAGGCCTTGCTGGTAATTGCTGCTCAGTGATAACAAATAAACAAGTTTTCCCTGAATTATTGACACTGTTTCCAGCACACATCCAGAACACGGCCCCACACCAGCTACTATGAGGAAAATAAACTCCTTTCTCAGGCCAAACCAGCACAACTGTGCAGAAAATCAGCTGTTCTGAGAGGGGTTTTGTTTTGACAAATGGTCAGTGAATATACTTAACTTTTCTTTGGATCCTCCCAAGCAGAATGATTTCCTACAAAGTGAAACCCTTGACAGCCCCAAGCTTTCCTTGGGGTCCCACAGGCTCCCTGCCAGCTCTGGGAACCTCTGGGGAGCCTCATGGTGGGACACCCAGCAGGAGCCAGGTGGATGAGGGCTGAGCCGTGGTACAGCCATGGAAGTGCCTCTGTGGATTTCCATTCTGTGCCATTTTGCCTGAGATCAACCACTGGGAAAGCAAATTAAAGAAAAAGATTGAAACAAAACCCAACTAACCAACAACAACAACAACAACAAACTAAAACAAAATGTGAAAAAACCCACAAAAACAAAAAAGACCAGAACAAAAAAGAAAAAAAAACAACACCCGAAAACAAAACCAAAAACACCCCAGAAACCCAAAACAAAAACAACACCAAAAAAAAAAAAAAGGGAAGAAACTATCCAGGAGAGCAGCACTGTATTCCTCTGACCTGCTTCCCACCCCGGTGTGTGCCTCCTGCTACCATAGGCATTAAGGCTTCAAAAGCTTATTGTCAAACCAATTCTGCTCCTACCGAGCCCAGGAGACCAGGAGTGTGCCTTGAAATGCCTCAAATCTTGCCCCTCCCTGATGATTTGCAAAGTTTAATTTCTGTAATGGGCTCTGGTGACAGAGGCATTCACTGTTTTTCCAACAGGAATTGCTGAATGTATGAATGACTCATTCTGGAGGCGGGAGATATAATGGCAGCCTTCGATATCCTGATCTAAGGGTGGGGAGCTTGTGTGGGAGGGGAGGAATGGGATACTTTAAGTTAAATTATCCACCTTGCTTCCCCTTCATCAGGCAGCCCCTCCTTCTCTCCAAGTCCCTTCCTGGCCCGGGATCAGGATAATGCTGAAAGAAGGAGAGGGAAGGCTGAGGGACCTCCTGTGGGAGATGAAGTTTATAATATATGCATTTGCCTGGAAATGCCATAAGAAATTAATATTACAGAAACAGTGAGACTGCATTAATATTTTAATATTAAATGAATATTTAATTTGAAAGCTTTGATTTGAAAGTGAATGAGACAGCCATGACATGAACAGTCGTGCTGTTCCTGTTAAGAAATGTTAATGATTTATTGACAATGTCGGTAGCAATAACTTTACACTGTTTCAGTTACATAATGCCTTTGAAATATTGGTAAAGTGATTACTGAGAACAAAAAGCAGGCTGGCTTCTGCAGCCCTTTTGGGAAGGGCTTCTGTTAGAGAACAGTTGTATTTCCTGTGGAAGGAGGATCCTGCCCGTCCCTCGGGGCTCTTGGGCCTCCCTCTCCCAGCATCAGCATCCGACACCACTTTGGGGCATCCCTCTTGTCTGGGGTGCCCCAAACCACCACGGTGCTCTGACAGGGCTGATCCTGGACGAGCTGAGAGCTTCCCAGCACCAGTTTCCTCAGGCAGCTTCCCACAGTCCCTCCCGCCGTGGACCTTGGTGTCTCTGAAAGCCAAAAACGCCTCGCTCCAGGGTTTCTTAGGGCTGTTCTGGCCCAAGACAACTCAGGGCTATCTGTTAACTTCCATGCACTCAGTGATCTTCAACATCAAAAACATCTGAATAGCTCAAGCAGTTTTATTTTGTACATTTTAAAGGGCTCTTGAAGCTGTACCTGTAGTTTCTGGGAGCTCTCTTAGGGTTTTACTTTGGCAACAGGAACACAGACAGGGGTGTTGCCTCATGAGCATCCCGAGTTTAATCTTAAATTGCAGCTGAAATGAGAAGTTCTGGGCTGAATGGGGCTCCAGTGAACCTGAAGTAGGTGCCTACAGCCTGCAGGCATTTGTTCCAAGCAGTCTGCCTGTGTTTTTTAGACCCCTTGAAAACTCTTAGAAGAAGCTCTCCTCTGCTGAATAAATAGGGATGTGGAATATTTTTGTGACAAGGTCTGTTACCCATTAGTTCAGAACAAGGAAAATTCATTTAAAAAATAATTAAAGAGACACTTTGGCATGGTGTCTTGAAAGCTGTACCATGCTGTAGGTTTTCCCAATTCCAGAAATGTGTTTCTTCTTAAGACCAAACTTTGCAAAAAATTAAGAGAAAAATGAAACCTAAATTCACAATGTGACCCAATCTAAACAGACAGACTGCTTTTTCTTCCTTTTTCCCCCCCCTTTTCCCCCATCCCTCTCTTAATTTCATGCTGTTGTTACAATCAGCCTTAGTAAAAGTGAGCTGGTGGAATGGGGAAACAAAACCCCAACAGAGGACGCGGTTTAAAGAACTGGTTCTCGAGCCTGCTAATCTTTCTCAGTTTTCAATTGCATTTCTCTGATGGCAGCCTTGGTGAATTTTGTGTTGGCAGAAGATGCCACAGATGAGATGGAGGCTGTAAATTGTGTCATAAATGTCAGCACAGGTTTTTGTCTGTTGCATCTCTGCCCTGGTCCCTCTGAATCGCAGAACGGTTTGGGTTGGAAGAGACCTTAAAGGTTATCTACTCCCAACCCCTCTGCCATGTGCAGGGACACCTTCCACTATCCCAAATTGCTCCAAGCCCCATCCAGCCTGGCCTTAGACACTTCCAGGGATCCAGGGGCAGCCACAGCTGCTCTGGGCAACCTGTGCCAGGGCTTCACTACTCTCTAAATAAATAATTTCTTCCTAATATCTGATCTAACCCTATTCTCTGTCAGTGGGAAGCCAAACCCCTTGTCCTGTCACCCCAGGCCCTTGTCAAAAGTCTCTCCCTGTTCCTTTTTGGCTCCTTCAGGCACTGCAAGGCCACAATTTGGTCACTCCAAAGCTTCTCCTCTCCAGGCTGAACAATCCCAACTGTACCAGCCTTTCCTCCCAGCAGAGCTGCTCCATCCCCCTGATCCCCCTGGTGCCTCCTCTGGATGTCTCCAGCAGCTCCAGGTCCTTCCCATGTTCAGGTGGATTCTAGGTTTTCCAACAAATGGGGTCACATGAGGCAATCAAAAAGGATCAGCTCCATCCCCTTATCAAGTATAGCCATGGTTAGCAAACACCAGCTCTCACTGTGACCTGGTAGAAAATTAACATGGAATATGTAAATGTCACTTCCCATTTAAATGCTTCACTTCCACTGACATAACTGGAAAAGCAGGCACCAGCATACCTTGATTTTGTTTGATTTGTCCCAACCTGTGCAGCAGGACTCATCACCCCATTCACCTTTGGCGAGAAAGTTCCCCACATTCCCCATGAAGTCATTGCTGTAAATTCCACAGTCAACGTTTCCTATTAAAAGCTGGCAATACACTCTTTGCCACAAAGCTTGCACTGAATTGGAGCACATGACATTTTAAGGGCTGAAATATTGTGAATACTCCTAACAAAATTGATTTCATTTGTCAATAAAAAGCCTCACTGTTTTTCATAGGAACCGCTCAGTAAACTATTCTGACAACAACTCAAGGCTGATCAAATTAAAATCAGCCCTGGCTTTTTTTAGAGATGAGCTGATCTGAAGAGTTTTGGTATCCTAGAAAGAGTCACTAACCTTTCTAGGCAGGTCCTATAGCATTTAATAACAAAGGGTACCTTCTTGTATAAATATTATGAACTATGGAATTTAATGAGATTTGTATTGCACTATAGAAATGTACTTTGGAGAATTAATTTTGAAGTCTGTAGGTTTAAATGTTTTCTAAAAATAGTACTGAATATATACAGGGCTTTGTGCTTCTATGTCTATTTAGTTGGGGAGAATGTTTTCATGTATTATTTGGTGCACTTTTCATTTTCCTCATCCTTTTTTAAAGCACTGGTGGCAAAGGAATGAAAAGAGGCTATTTTTTGCTCCAGGATAAATTTTGATATTTCAATTCCAGTTTTTGCCTCCTGAGGAATTTTCTATTTTCTTGAGATTCTTAACCAGGTCATTCACTCACTGATGGGTTTAATTACCTGCCTGAGCAGTGGAGCTGAGCTGCCTTTTCAGCAGCACAGCCCGTGCAGCGTGTCCAGTTCTGCACACAGATGGGCTCGTGCAGTGACCATCAGCTTTAAAAGAAGGATACAGGAGATCTCCTCCAACACAAACAGGGCTGTAGCTCTCTCAGATCCAGTTCTCTGCAGCTTTTATAGCTGTCCACATGATGTTTTCTGCTTTGCTATGCTGGTGGGCAAACAGGGGCTGACACTCACTGGTGAGCTGTGCTGCATCAGAGGGATCTGCCACGTCCCACTGGAGAGCCGGGCATCACCTCCGAGAGCAAAGGGACTTTGTGAAAATGCTGTTAAATGCATTAACAATGAGCTGGGGATAAAGCTGAAACCCTCCTTTAGACATCTCGACTGAGAGTTGCTGTACAACTGCAGCCAGTGGTGGGTCTTGGCTGAAAATGTATTTATACATTTAGACAGATGGAGATGGACTTCACTTGTTTAAACTCAGCTTTAGTGCAGACGAAAGCAATAGGGGGTGGCGGGGAAAGCACAGGCTGCCACCACCCTCACATATGGCAATTGTTTCCTGTAAAGCTTGCTATATTGTATTTATTTCATCCCCTGACATATCAGGGGAAGCCGCCGATGCCAAACTTTTGGCCAAAAAATCCCCAACCTGCAGCTTTTAGTGAGGGCTGTCCTCCAATTTATTTGTGTTTTGTTGTTGGTTTTCTTTTTTCCTTCTGCTTTTCATCTGTCTGGTTTCTATTTCCACTCTTTCTGTTCTTCCCTCCTCCGTTTTGTTTTGTCTTGTTTTGTTTTTTTACCATGTTTGAGGAATCTCAGTTGCACTGGGAAGCCCGGGAGGTATGAGTGGAATGCTCAGATTTAATACATCCTTGCCTGAACTCTCCTTTGACAAATCAATTAATATTTGTGGGTTCTGGGGGCAGAGCATCGAGGGGCACAGGAAGATGAAGCAGCTGGGGTGCAAGGCTGGAATGAGGCTGGGGAAGCTTGGCTCGGATCAGGAAGGGAGGACTGGGGAGGGGCTGCTTCAGGTGCAAGGGGAGGACACAGAAAGTTATGAGATTTTTCAAATTCTGGAGCTAAGCACATGACTGCAGAGACTGGCTATACCTTCCAGGCAGGCAGGCAGGCAAGCACCTCGCTCTGCAGTGCCAGACCCTGCCTTGCTCTGAGCTCCAGGCCCAAGGGATGATCCACAGCTGGCAGAGGTTGGTTCTGATGCCAGGAGTGCTGTTTGGTCCGAGGGAGCCTCCTGTGCCAGCTTGGGGCAGAAGCTGCCCTGTGCTGATTTATGGGGGATCTCAGGGTGCCGAGTGTTGCTGGGGATCCAGTGCCTGTAAAGGTCTGGGAAGGTTTCAGGGAAAGGCTTGACTTGTGCTCTGTGTGCTGTGAATTCAGGACAAACTTCTCCCTTCAGATCTGCTGCTGAGGGCGGGGAGGGTTCCCCTCTTGGCTCCATCCCTGGTGTGCAGGGGACTCTGCAGCTGTGTTTTTCAAATGCCATTCAAATGAAAGCAGAGGGGAAATCCCGTTTCACTGGGAATAGCTCTCAAATGCCGAGCAGCTTTTCCTCCGAATTCTGTCTTTTGGCTTCCTTGCTGCAGACTGACACATGGTGTCTTTCTCTTGATCAATTTGTTTGTCATTTGCTTGATAATCATCTCCAACAGCAAGACATGGCAGGTCTCTTTTGTTAATCCTGTTAGTACTGGCTTTGGAGGAGAAATCTGGTTTAGAAAAAATATTTGGGTATGTTAAACTTTCTTGAAGATGCTGCCTGTGAATACCAAATCATGCATGGCCTGATGTATTTGAATTTTCTAGATTATTCCTTACATTTTCATTGTTCCTGAGCCTTACATTTCCATCTGTTTGGGTCCTGCTCCTTGTCTCTCATGTGTGTACGTACATGCCAGCACCAAACTTCCCTTCTGGCTTTCAGAGCAGCTTGTGTGGCTTTCTGAGAGAAGAACAGAACCCTCTTGTCCATCCCCATCTCCTGGACCCACCTCTCCCCCAGTGATGCCACTCAGCCCGAGGGAGCCCACCCTGGTGTGGGGGGCTGGAGAGCCACCCCATTCCTCCTCCTGGGGAGCTGCTGCTGAGCTCGCTCTCATTAATGTTTTTGAAGTGATGTATGGTTCGAGGAAGATGTCAGAGCAAAGCCCTGAAGAGTGATAACCTCCCATGTATCTTCTGCTCAGGTACCCAGACAGCAGAGGCCCCCTGTGCCTTCCCAAGGCAGCCCCCCTCCTCCCTCTGCACCCGTGCAGGCTATTTATCTTGTGGGGAAGGCATCAGGAGGTCTAGGAGAAGAGTTTGGGCTCCAGAGCTCAGCCAGTCCTTGACCCCTGGGCTGCCACTTGCTGTGGGGAGGCGGCTGATGAACAGTGACTGCCGTGGTGTGGGCTGTGTGTGATACACGGGTGGAACATCTGCTGATGCACCCCGTGCTTACAAAGCCAGGGCACCCCTGGGGAAAAAGCAAAACCACGTTTTTCCAGTTGCAGACTGACTTGGCTGCCTGGTGCTGTCAGATACATCTTTGGTTCAGTGAAATTGGCTTTTCTCTGACAAATCCTCACGGTTTGGTCCTGGCTGCTGTGGGAGCCTGGCTACTCCTGTGCATTCCAGAGGTGGATTTGAGGTGGCCCCAGCAGATGTCAGGGTGGGTTTTTGGGTCCTGTCATGGACACAGCTCTCTCAAGGGAGCCCAAACACAGTGGCAGTGCTCAGGGACGAGTAAAGCAATGGCTCTGTCCCTCTCCTGGCAGCCAGAACCAGCTACCAGTGTTTGCAAATCGCCAGGAGATGGAAATCACCAGGAGATTTTTTTCTCCTTCCTGGGCAGTTGAGTGCTTGTCTTGTTCCCAATTCTTTCCCAACCAGGTCCTATTCTCTTCCAGCTTTTGATCCAACCCCAGAAATACCAGAGGATGTAGGGCTTTTAGGTAAGATGGTTTGGGACCCACATAGCACACCTTGCATTATGGAAAACCAGAGTATCTCCTCATGCATTCCACAGGGTTTTCCCATTTTTTTTTTCATGGCTTCTCCAGAATTTCTCATGGGGCAAACAGTGCAGAAGAGATAGACACAGTGTTCTGCAGCTCTGGCTCTTGCCATCATGATTTCATACGGGAATCCTAAATCTCTGGGTGAGCAGACTTTTAGAAGAAGCATTATTTTAGGCTTCTTAACTGAGAGGGGAAAGCGAGGCAAAGAGGTTTTGTGTTCTTCTTGGGATTTTAAACTTGTGTGAGAGGGGCAGGTGCCCCACTTCATATCCAAACAGTGCTTTTGATCGAGGGGCAATGCCAGGAAGGGCTGGGGAGGGTGCTGAGAGCTTGTCCCTGCCAAGGGCACACAGGGATGTCCTGGCCTGGGGGGTGTGTGGCTGGCTGGGCAGGGTGCTGGGGGCACTTGCCGAGACCCACGAGGTCCTTCCTCCTCTCAGCACCTTTTTTCTTTAGGCTGTGATTTTGCTGCCCCCAACAGTCTGCTGGTTTTGAACCTGCCTGGTGCTCTCCCACATCAAGGTGTGGCCCTGGAGAGCTGGGATGTGAAGGGTCTGGTCCAGAACTCACCCTGTGAGACCCACTGGGGCTGCTCCCATAAACCTGGGGCTTCCCATGTGCATGTTTGGGGTCCCAGGGACATGGCCTTGGAGGGACACCATGCAGGTGAGGTCACATTTGTTCTCTCTTCATGCCTGAGCAAGGATTTCAATCAGGGCAGGATTTCACTTGGACAGCCCATCCTGAGCACCCAGAATTAGAGTACTCAGTCCAAATCAAAATGGGTCCACTAATTTAATCAGTGTTTACATGGTTTAATTGAAGATTGTGCCCCTTTGCTTACATCATCTACTGTGGCTTATCACTCTCACCACATGTAGAACAGAGATTTTTGGCCCACCCCCCAGAATGTATTTCAAGAATGTGGTGAAAAAAAAGCAAAGAATATGTAACTTTTTCTGGAAATACAATATTTCATGAGGGAAATTTGAAGGATAAAGTAACTGAATTCCAGGCAAACAGGCATTAGTATTGTTAGGAAATACAGCTCTCTGCAGGGCAAAAAAGAGTTGTATGCTAGGTTTAAATAGGAATTTATAGCCACTGACTGCAAATTACCTTATAAAATTACTGAAACCTTCATAAAGTCATCAATTATGTGTTTAGTCTTGATTGTCATTTATTACACTTCTTAATTGTTCAGTAAACTTTTCTGGATTAAAGGGTGTGTTTCAAATTGACATGAGGCTGTTTTATTGATGTAAATTAACAGAGTATTTTACATAAGGGGCAGCTGAGGAGTCTCTTATCCACTAATAAAGGCAACACAGAGCTGGTGTTGTGATATCAAGTGAGAGGAGTTGTGTGGAATGATCAGTGTGCAGGCAATAGTTATAAATCCCTAAAATCAGGATTGTTATCAGTGTGGAGTGTGACAGTGGAGGCAGAACACAGACTGTTAATCACTGTTTAAAACAAGAGGAGGAACAACTGCTGGAGAAAACATTGAAAAATCTGGTGGATTTACACTGAGTCCACATTAGGTCTTCTGTTAAGTCTGTTCCAAGACAGAACATGCTTCACATGTTTTCACTCTTGTTTTTTTTCAGTTATTAGCATTTCATTCATTAGTGCTTCCTCAGGCTGACGAGGAGCTGTGGCCACATTCCACACAGTGCGACCCCCGTACCACCGTGCTGTCACCAAGCGAGAGGCTCTATTTCCCCTAAAAGGTGCTGGACTTCATGGGATTCACAACCCAGGATGCCCAAATCCCCTTTTCTTTGGAGCTTTTCTCGGCTCTTTGGGTTTCATTCCATGCTGTTCTGTGGAGGCACCGTGATTCCAATCATACCATTGCTGATTGCATAAAATATGCCCTGAATCCAACATGTTGTGTTAGAATCTGGTGTCTGGGGCCTGTCTGATTCTGAGCAGAGTAGCTGTTGGATTGTGTTCCAGCCATCCTCAACCCAAGCCAAGTTGGGAGAGACTTGATTGGGATATCGGTGAGGGGTAAAAACCATGAAAGCTCTGCTGTGATTGATGGAGTTGTGCACGGAGAGGACAAACATGCACAAATACTTACCCAGAATAGTAGGGCCTCAATTCAGCTGTATCTGGCAGACTTTTCAGCTCAACTTTCAAGAAATATTGTTTTTAATTGACCTTCGTGTGAGTAATTTGAAGAGCCAGCACTGCTTTTCGCAAGGAGAGTTCCAAGCATGGAAACTCCCATCGTATGTAAAATTAGTAATTTTACTGTATCATGACTGATTAAACCTGACCCCCAGGGAGCCAAAAATAATGCTGTGTGACTTCCTTGCCCAATTAACACAGAACAAATGTGAAAATGTGTACATTACAGCAAATTGTGTGCTAATTGGCCTCGGAGAAATACTAACGACGAGGAAGAAATGGGCATGTAATTTCAAACATATTTGAGAGGTTTCACAGTCTGCTTGCAAATAGGAGGGAAAAAAGTTGAAATTTGACAAAACCATTATTTGTTATGATTTATTCTCTCAGCTCCAGTCTTGAACCTGGGAGTTATTGGCAGCTTCAGCTAAGATTCCTGCTGAGTATTTCTCCTTATAATGACTGCATACAGCATTTAGCTCAGTGCTATTTTTTGGCATAGTGTCATAAATATCTATTCTAATTCTTCTCTCTATATGTGTAACTAGGGTTAGATACTTCTTTTTTTTTTTTGCCTTTTTCTCATGAAAATACCCCTAGATGCAAGACAACCTCCTGCTCCCTTTCCTGAGGAGAATATTCCACTGAAGTGCAGCAGCAGGATTATTCTCCTTGGGCAGGAACCTCTCTGCCAGGTTTGTACATCATTTAAGTACTGGCTTAAGCAGAGAATAAATGTCCATCTGTGCAGGGGAGAATTTCATCTGGTCAGGGAAGTTAGATATGACTCGCAGACTTTAGGAGTCCAAGATTTGCTCACTATTCCTAAGATCAAATCTCTTCCACTTCATTTTCTATCACATCTAGGGTTTAGATATTACATCTTCTCTATGGGTTCACTATGTCTTCGGAATAAAGCTGATTGAAGATGTAATTTGTGGGCTAGAGGTAAATCTCATCTTTCCATACTTTCTTCTGTCTTCCATTAGTACAGAAAGAAGAGCTCTGGGCTTTTCCTCTGCAGCAAAAATATCCCAGAATTTGTTACTGGAGCTGCAGGCTGATGCATTGAGGTGTGATTTGGTCACAGTGAAACCCTTTTGTAAGAGATAGAAGGTCAAGTATGTCCAAAATTAAATGATGCAGTGCCATCAAATTGAAGTGTTTCAGTAATTTTCCTTGATGATTTCAGCCAAATCATGATGTCCCTAAGAAACACCACGATTTCACAGAATTAGCTTTTTCTCCTGGAACAACTGGAACCAGCATTATTTTAAGAGCCTGCTCTCCCTTGACATGTGCAAAGTTCCCAGGGACCTGAGAGGAGTTGTCATGTGAAGAAAGCAGTGTCCTGGCAGCAGGATTCCTCCTGGTTTAGCTCTTGCTGAAGTTGAACAGGCTCACTTTAAATTTTTGGATTTTTTGGTTGATTTGCAGTGTCCTCTACGAGCCAAGTTAGAACAGTGCAGTGCAGCACTTAGCTCTGATCTTAAATTGTTCCTGCTGAGCAGGCACAGGGACAGAAGTGTCTTTTTCACATCCCTGCGAGTTCTTTGGGACATTTATATGAGTTTGTACCGTTTATTTCCCAGTTAAATATTTCCTCTCAGTTGTTGAGAGGCTTAATGGCTTGGAGGTCTTGTATTAAAAACTTTGTAGGTGCTACCAGTATTTTGTCTTTCGTGTAAGAGGAGCTGTGGTGGAGGGATGGGCTGGAGAATAGAGAGGGGCTCTAAGGCTGTGCTTCTGGTTAACTTCTGGTGGGACTTTGTGGATAAACCCAGCACCACTGAAAGTGCCAATTGTGTATCGTGGAGAGTTCAAATTCAAAAGAAACTTAAAAATAACATCTTTTGGAAGGCTTGTCAGCGTGCAACAACCCTTTGTCATTGGAAAAAGTGATTTTCCTGATGTTATAATATATATTTTAAGTGGAAGTTGTCAGAATTAAGTGATGCTAACAGGGGAGTCTGCAGAAGCAGAAAGATGCCAGTCCCAGGAAAACTCTTGTGCATGATTCCTGTTCAAAATGTATGGGAAAGATGTGACAATCACTAGTTCAGAGATGGAAGAAGAGGATGATGTGAGTGGCGTGAGAGTTAAATCGCAGTGGGTTCGGTGTGATTCAGCTTGGTTTCACTGGATTTCTTCAGAGGGGAGCAGTGGCCCGGACACTCCGTGAGCGCCACTGCCAAGTCATTTCCACCGGTTAAGGACTTGGAAAAATCCTTTTTGTTGCCATCAGGGGGAGCTTTTGAGATCTTTCAAGAGTGAAAAAAAAAATTAAAAAAAAAAAAAAAAGAAAGGAGGAAAAAAAAAAAGAAACGTCCCAGCTCAGAAACAGAGATCTACAAACCAGCAAGCAGCCAGGAGCTTACCTGTGGCTACAACCAAGCCAAGGAAACCAGGGGAGCTGAATTCCTTAAGCTGAAAAATTAGCAATATTGAGAGAGGATTTTTTGACTCAATCCACCAATAAAATTAATAATTGATTTTTTTTTTAAATTATTATTTCAAAAAAATAACCCAGGAGTCTTTGGAGCACTCAAAAGCCAAATCCTACTCTGTTGCTACAGCTTCTGGAAGGCAAATGCTCTTCAAAAAGCTTCTCTCCTTTTAGCTCCTGATGATTCGATGGGGACCTTTGATGCAACATTTGGATTAGCTGCACACAACTGCACTGAGGGGGACCACAAAAGGGGGAGCCTGGCTGATTGCATAACTTTGAGAAAATAATAAGAGGAAAAGAAGGAATTAGAAAAAGAAAGAGAGAGAGAGAGAGAGAGTGGAAAAGAGAGAAAGAAAGAAAGCAATTAAAAAAAAAATATCTGAGACTCAAGTTTCAAGACTCTTTATGTGCTGCAGAGGAGCATAAGGTTTACCAGCAAAGTGCAACGGGGAGTCTGAGAGGAGAAATAGCTTTCTCTTTTGCCAAGAAAAAAAAAAATAGGAATGTGTGTTTTGGACTGGACTGAGAAAGAAAGCTGGGGAGATTGCAAAAAGAGGGGTGTAGGATTTTTGTCACATTGATCCATTCATCTTGATTGTCTTCTTTAAAAGAAATAAATAAGGGGGGAAGTGATAGGGGGAAAGAGGAAGAGAGGAAAAGAAGGGGGGAAAAGGAAAACAGCAAAAGTGTTTGAACCTCTGGAGCTATCTGCTCCTTCAAGCTGATTGATTAGTCATGATCCCTGCAGTTTTAATGGGAATCATTCAATTGGGAAGGTGGAGCACCCTAGAGTAGATTAGCATATTCTTGTTTACTCATCTTCTGAGGGGCTTTTTCTCTTTTCTTTCATTTTGTGGAGAAGAAGGGAGGGGGGGAGGTTGGGGGAAAGGAGGGGGTTGTGGCTTATGTTATAAAGGAGGCCAAAAAAATAAATAGATTAGAGCATCTTTTGGGGGGAGGGAAATCAGTGGGTCTGAGTCTTGGAGAAAGCTGGGGGGTTGTTTTGGTTTTTTGTTTTGGTTTGTGTGTGTGTGTGTGAGTGAGTGAGTGTGTGTGTTTTTTTTAAGAAGAAAAAAAATAAAGGGAAGAAAATTCAGCAGAGAAAAGAAGAGAGAGAGGAGTTCCAGCTGTGGAGGAATAGAGAAGAAGAAGACAGATAGAGAAGGAAGAACAGAGAAATACATTTCAACCAAGAAGGAGTTTTGATTTATTTGATTTTTATTTGTTTTAAGGAGAAAAAAATCTATAAGCAGGAAAAAGAAAGAAAGAAAAAGAAAAAAAGAAAAGAAAAAGCAACTGAGAAGGGTTATAAAAAGAGCAAATACCAAGAAGGGTGAACAAGAGAAGAAAGTCAAGGCAAGGAGGAGCCCAAAGCTGGCAGATCGGGAGGATTTGCAGGGGAGAAGGGGGGGGAAGATTGGAAATGCAGCTCTGGAGTTTGCTGCTGCCTCTTGCGCTTCTCTGTACAGCCCTAGCCAGTGGACCCGAATGTGGGATGGACGAGCGCTCCCGCAGGGCACGAAGGGACACCAGGCACAGCCGCCAGCTCCTCCACACTGCCCCGGGCACCTGTGCCACCAGGTTAGCCCGAGGAAGGCGCTCCACTGCTGGGCTGGAGCCTGGGCATGTCCCCCGCAGGAGGCAACAGCGGGAGGTAAAGGACGAAGAGGAGTCCCTTACCCCGAGCAGGGCGCTCTATTTCAGTGGCCAAGGTGATCAGCTGCGGCTGAAGGCAGACGTTGAGCTGCCCCGAGACGCCTTCACTTTGCAAGTGTGGCTGAAAGCCGAAGGCGGACAGAGATCTCCGGCTGTCATTGCAGGTAGGTCTGGCCGTGCCTGTGGCTGCAGCATCCCCGCTCCGTGCCGGGAGCCGGCGGAGCGGGCGGCTGGAGGCGGGCGTGTGTCCGGGAGCGGGGTGTGCACACCCGGCCCCGCGGGAGCGCCCCGCAGCACTCCGGGGATGGCAGCGCCTCTGCCAGCACGCCGGGCTCGCCCTCGCCCCGCCAGATATCCCGGGAGATCCCGGAGCTCTGCGGACCGGCTGGAAGTATAGGCTGGCAGGAAAAGTTATGTAAACTTTTGCATAGGGGAAATGGCAGTGCCCTGGGGTGGTTTCTGTCTTTCTGGGTGTGCGGATTGAGGTGCAGGTAGAAGAGCCAGCTCTTACGGTGGGGTTTTGTCTAATTTTCGGGTTGGAAAACTGTAAGTAGAGCATTTGAAAGTGGCTTGTTTGTATGTATGGAAAGAAACGTATGTGACTGGTGTGTGGCTGCAATGAAACGCATATCTAAGGTCCCCCTACGATTTCCTTGGTTTTATTGGCTTTTTAGTGTACTCCACTGTTCGCTCTTTAGATGCAGTGTTAGCATGTGGTTTCCAAACAGCTATAAAGGAACTTTTTGGCTATTGTGAAACCTCAAATGAATCAAATGAGTTTATAAAGTTCCCAACCCCTCGACACTCAGCTACGGCTGGGACTCGCACTGCAGCTAGAGGATGTGTGGAGTATTTTTGTCTCCCCTTAGAAATGGCAAGTGTAACATCAATGATTCTAAGGTCAAACAGCCCTATAAAATCATTTAGTACTCAAAGCAGCTACCAGTCTAAGCTGTCTGAGCTGGACAATAACAAGGAGTATTGCACTTTTCTTATTTAAATTTTATGAGCCCATCCTGAATTTGGGTCCCGCTCCCCGCGTTCGCTCCCTCTCCCTCTCCCCCCCCCCCCCCCCCCCCCCCCCCCCCCCCTTCCCCCCCTTTTTTAATNTAGTGTACTCCACTGTTCGCTCTTTAGATGCAGTGTTAGCATGTGGTTTCCAAACAGCTATAAAGGAACTTTTTGGCTATTGTGAAACCTCAAATGAATCAAATGAGTTTATAAAGTTCCCAACCCCTCGACACTCAGCTACGGCTGGGACTCGCACTGCAGCTAGAGGATGTGTGGAGTATTTTTGTCTCCCCTTAGAAATGGCAAGTGTAACATCAATGATTCTAAGGTCAAACAGCCCTATAAAATCATTTAGTACTCAAAGCAGCTACCAGTCTAAGCTGTCTGAGCTGGACAATAACAAGGAGTATTGCACTTTTCTTATTTAAATTTTATGAGCCCATCCTGAATTTGGGTCCCGCTCCCCGCGTTCGCTCCCTCTCCCTCTCCCCCTCCCTCCCTCCCGCCACCTCCCGCCCTTTCCTCGCTTTAGTGATAAAGTGCAGCGAAGTTGTCGTGAAATCGGATACTTTTCGGAGGGTTACAAACCCTTATAAATGTCGCCACATCCATCTTTGCTCTGAAGGAAGTCATAGAAAATGGAAATGCCTTAAAAAAAAAAAAAAGTCAGAAAGAGAAACGGGTATTGGGGGGCGGGGGGAAGGCATGTTTTACAGTTCTTTTGGCAAGGAGATTCCCTGAAAGTACAAAGTTTCCATGTCCTAGGATGCCTTAAAGAGACAGGGAGGATTTCCCCTTTCCCTTTAAGTGGAGTCACTTCCTCGCAGGAGGCAGCGCTGCCTGTGCCGGTGGCGCGGCTGCCCCGCCAGCCCCGCTCGCTGTCCCCTGCCGCCCTCCCTCCCTCCTGCCTCCCTCCTCCGGGATCCCCGGCTCCTCTGCCCCATCCCTGACCGCCCCGGCTGCCGTCTCGCAAGAAAGTTGCTTTGTCCTAAAGAAAACAAAAACTGAGATGAACTCAGCCGTGCTTTTCCTAAACTTTCCCTAATGCCTGCCGCTCGTGAGGAGGGAGGCGCGGTGTGTGCGGGGCTGCCGGGGTGGGCAGGGGGTGCCGGGCGTGGGCTGGTCCTGTGTGCTTTCAGAGCAGTGAGTTCATAGATGAACCACGTTATTCCTTGCTTTATTCCCTCTGGCTTTCTCACACTCTGCTCCTCTGGTTCCCAACCCTAACTTAAACCCCAGGGCTCTAAGTGCTTCCCTTTCAAGTTAGGAAAGGCAGGATCGGGGTTTACACAGATCTCATCAGTACCAAAACAGGGTCAGTGCGTTTTTTAATGTGTTTAATCCAACACCTAGGACCCCATGTCTGTCTTCGGTGCAAGTATCTCTAATTCTCACAACAGGGAACCTAGACAAACACACACAGAGATCATTTGTAGTAAAATGCTTTAATTGGATGGGGGAGGTTGGGTTGTTGCCTGTATAAAACACTTGACCCATTTTGTGCATGGAAATAACATTGCACTGTGAAAAATGAAGAGAAATGCCCCAGTTTTGCACTGTAGAGTTTCAGTGCAGCTCAGGAGGACTTTGTGATTTTTATTTTATTTTTAAGCTCCCCCTGCCCCCCTCGCACGCACTCTTGAAGAGGAGCCAGGTTTGGCTCTGTGTGTAAACACCTGGAAGAGGTCCAAGAGGAACTCACTTGGAGTATCCTCTGCACACCACAGCCTCCCAGACCTGCAGCAAGCTTAGGGAGAGATTACGCTTCCCTCAATGAGGAAATCAAGGGTTCTGGCTGCCAAAACTCTTGGCTTTCACATTTTCACTGTTTTGGGATGTGACAGACTGAGGAGCTCAGTTCTGCTGCAGAATTTGCATCTGTAGGACCCCGCTGAAATCAAGAGCCCATCTGGGTGTTTGGAGGGGAAGGGACTGGGGCACATTTTCTGGCAGTGCCAGAAGTGAGTTTCTCCCCAACTTTCATCCCAGTTGCAAAGGGGGAAGCTGTGTGGCTGCACAGATCTGAGGGAAGGGCTGGGATTGACTGGAATACACCTCTTTTTCAGAGTTGCTCTTGTGTCTTCACCTACTTTCTGCCCCCGCTTTCTGCCCGTGATGACTGCTCCCCTTGCACCCCTCCCTGCTGGCATATAAGAAATTACTGCAAGTCGTACAGGAGGAGCCCCATGTGTGGCTATAGGGGAAACCTGTTGTGTCTGTTAAAAATCTCACGTAGGGACCCAAGTTGTTATCAGCTTCCGCGCCTGAGCCCTGACATAACGGAGTTCTTCTGCTAATCCAGGCTTCAGGAGTTTCTGTCTGGAGCCAACTCTCCTTACGTCACCCTCTGCTGCAGTATTCAATTTGTTTTCATAAATGGCTAATTTTACAGCGCTGTTAAGTGGGTTCGTCATTGTGCCGGGCCATGCCCTGTCTCTGATGAGAGGCAGTCCTGGTGCCAGGCTCTGCCAATTTTCACGCTGCTTGGCAGCGATGTTATTGCCGCCCTGTTTGACTCCACTGATATCTGCTCTGGCATTTGTCAGACGGAAAGCTGTTGGGAAACTGGAAGTCTGACCCATTGATCTGCGTTACGCAAAAGCTCCGGAGCCCTGTCGGGGCTGGGCTGCGCTCCTGGGAGCGGCTCCCGCGGTGCGGCTCCCGGAGCAGCTCCCGGCCCCTGCGCACTCGCCCTCCCTCCTTTCACCCCTCCCTCCCTTCCTGCCTCCCCGGGCCGCAGAGTTCTTGCACAAACCCTGCTGGGATGTGCGCACCTAGCCCGCAGCACAGCACATCCCTCTTGTAAACACGCACATGTGCACATGGAATCAATCAGGCGGCTCGGGCACCTTCCCCCGCGCAGCCTGGGGATGCTGGTGCAGGAAAGGGTTAAGGTGGGGCTGGCTTAGGTAATGCACACACACCACGCGAAATGAGGGGCTTCAAAGCGCTGCTGACCTTGCTGCTGTTGTAATCAAAGATATTTCAGTTCCACTGTGGAAACGCAACCCCATCCTAAGGAACAGGATCCTCCCGAGTCCCTGCCAGGGTGTTTTCTGCTGTGTGGGGTGGCTCATGTTTTCACGGGAGATGTTGACTCTTTACTGGCTTGGAGCTGAGAGGAGCGGGATGAATGATCGGCAGCGGGAGCCGGAGTAAGAAGGCGTGCCTGCTCCGAAGAGTGAAAGTTATTTGTATTTTGGTTTGGTTTGGGGGGGGTTGTTTGTTTGTTTGTTTGTTCCCACTTCTTGGTTTCATTCCCCTCTGTCTCTCTATTCCTCAGCCTGCCAACAGGGAGCATGATACCAACTTAATAAAGCTTCATATGTAAGGGAGTGCCTATGTTTTCCCAACTTCAGTCCTTGATGAACATAAAGCTGCAGCAGAATCCAAGGGGAGAGAAAAGACAAAATCAGCACGGTGGAGCTGACTTAAAGCCACAGCTTTTGCATGTAAGAGACTGAGAAACATCCATGCCAGGGTCCAATAACTGGGCAATTATACAGATATGTAATTGACACTGCATAGGTCTAGTCCCTCTATGGAGTTAAAGAATATATGTTTACTTTGAGGAGTTGTTTCCTTCTAAAGTTTTGAGCCTGATATTGGTTCAATACAATTCAGGTAGAATTGGTGAGCTGGGTCCTATCTCCAGAGCTGATCCTCGTGCTGGGTGTGCTGGGAACTTGAGGATGTTTTCAACAGAGAGTTAACTCAGAGTTTCACTGGTGTTAAAACAATAGGCAGGTAGAGAACGTGGCATTTTCAACAGCCTGTTGTCTTTCAATGGTATGAATTTTATAGTTGTGTTCTGTAATGAAGAACTACAATGAAGGAGTAAGTCAAATATAAAAATTTAGTTCTGCTGTTTAATTAGTGCTTGTGCAAGGTCCCGGGGTGCTGGCCATGGTGGGCAGAGGGGAGTGACAGGAGCTGGAATACCTGCACAGATGTTCCTGCAAGGTGACAAGTCTCTAAAACACCGTTGCTGAAGGGTGGGGGAAGCTGTGTGGGTCTGGCTTCCCTGTGGATGGGTTCAAATTATTATCCACTTCATGCCTATGGATCTGGACATGGCTTGACTCATAGGTCACTGAACAAAATACCCTCACAGCTTGTCATTTACTAAATATTTGCATTTGAACAGCACATTTCCTTCAGCCTGTGGAAGCTGGGACAAGAATCAGAAACTGATTTTTCTTTCCATAACATTTCCATTTTAATCTGGTCTCATTCTTTTGACCAGCTACACTCTAGAGTCAGAACAGCGCCGTTAGGAGAAAGTTGCAGGTTGTTTTTCCCCTTAAAGCACTTACCATAGGCTGCTCTAATTAATTGAACACTAATAAGACAGTGAGGGCAATTTGACTCTGTATGTGTGAAGGATGGCAAATTTAGATTCCTAAATGATGTACGGCTTCTCCTGTAGGCACAGAGTTGTGTCCCAGGCCGAGTTTGCCTCTCCAAGCTCCAGTTCAGCCTGATTTATTTCCAGCCAGCCTGTTTCGGTTAGAGGAACTCGCGTGAGGCAGAGAGCAAGCGGCGAGGATGGTGTTTGGAGAGAGAGCAGGAGCAGGGCTGTCCTCAGGGACCCTGGAGATGTCTGGAGGAGCGCAGAGCGGAGCTGTGCAGGGCGGGCGCGGGGCTGCGGGAGAGGGGAAGCCCTTGGAGAGCCTTTGCACGCAAAGCCATCACCAAAGGCAGCCCTGGGCGGGGTTGGAGCATCCTGGGAATCAGGCTGGAGCTGCTCTGCAGGCCCCTGCTCCCACCCCACGTGGTGCCAGCAGGGGGTTCTAGGTGGCCAAGGGGTGCTGAGGCTGTGGCTGCACCGAGCACAGGTGTCCCCTGTCAGCCCCAGCCACACGTGGCACGGGGGGGGATGAGCTTCAATCCCAAATGCCACAGGGTCCCACTGCTGCTGGCTCCCCGGGGACCCTAACCCAGACCCTCCACACAGGGAGGTGCCGCTTTCCAGTGCCAAACAGGACAGGTCCCTGCTTGCACAGCTGCCCCAGGTGTTTGCTGAGGCAGCTCCATGATCTTGGAGTCCACTCACCTTTGCCAAGGGTGGGAGAGATCCTTGGCTGAGCACACTGAACAGCAGAGATCTGACTGCCAGGGGACACCTCGCTGGTCACTTACGGGCAGCCAGCTGAGGGGAGCAGGGACTCCTGTGGAGAAAAGCCTTCTTTGGAGCCTGGATCTGGCTCTGCCAGGGCATGGGTCTGTCGTAAGAGTGGTGAAGCCACAATGCATGCAGGAGCACTTTTAACTCAGAAGTGTTTGTGCCCTGGCAGCCCCGAAAGCCAACTGTGTGCTGGGGTGTGTCAGGAGGAGCCTGGGCAGCAGGGGAGGGGGATTCTGCCCCTCTGCCCTGAGCTCAGCTGAGAGCCCACCTGCAGAGCTGCCCCAGCCCTGGGCCCAGCACTGCAAGGACCTGGAGCTGCTGGGGAGATCCAGAGGAGGCTCCAGGGGGATCAGGGGGATGGAGCAGCTCTGCTGGGAGGAAAGGCTGGCACAGCTGGGGTTGTTCAGCCTGGAGAGGAGAAGCTTTGGGGTGAGCTCAGGGTGGCCTTGCAGGGCCTGAGGAGGTTCTACAGGAGAGCTGGAGAAGGACTTCTGACAAAGGCCTGGAGGGCCAGGACAAGAGGGAATGGCTTCACACTGAAAGAGATTAGGTTTGGATCAGATATTGGGAAATTCTTCCCTGTGAGGGTGGGCAGGCCCTGGCACAGGGTGCCCAGAGCAGCTGTGGCTGCCCCTGGATCCCTGGCAGTGCCCAAGGCCAGGCTGGATGGGGCTTGGAGCAGCCTGGGACAGTGGGAGGTGTCCCTGCCATGGCACGGAGTGGGATGGGATGACTTTTAAAGGTCCCTTCCAACCCAAACCATTCTATGAAAAATCTTGCAGGACCAACAGGATTTAGGTGGTCTCAAGGCCAAAGGATTAACCAAGTGATTTCACATTGGACTTTCATGATGGCCCGAGGTTGGTAAAAAATAAAAAAAAACAAAACAAAAAAAAAAAAAAAAAACAAACCCCAAAACCCAAAAAACCAACACCAAAAACCCCAACCAAAGTATAGTGTCTTTTATCAAAAAGACATATTGAAAAAAAACAAAAATAAACTGTTCCATGACTGGGGTCAGCGGAAATGCTCCCATATAATAGTTTTGCTTCTAATTTTATCTGTTGCTTTTTCAGCTCCTCTTTTCTTTTCTCCTATAGAAATTACAGGAGCAGAAGCAGAGAAGGGACCACCTGGGTTGCCAAATTCAGTCCCCTGCAGTGTCAGGGATATAAGAGCAGATAATTAGTCCAAACATTCACAGAAAATCCACTTTGTAGGTTCTGATGTAGCAGAGGCCACAGAAGATTTCCCAGTGCTCTACTATAAACCAAAGCTCTTTAGCTAAGACTGAGAGTCACCATTTTAATGTAAGACAGGAAAAGAGAAGGACAGATCGACAACATCTTAAGTACCTAAAATCCAAAACATTGGTTTCAAAAACTGTTAAGTATGAGAAAGAAAAACATTGGCTGGTAAAAGGTATCAGCTTTCTTATTTTCAGAGAGTTAAAATGAATCAGGTGTTTTGACAGTTATGAAACTTCTATTGAAATTTTAAGTTGGAATATTTGCCAAAACTGATCCTTTCCCACAGATAGTCTGTTTTGATTAATTTCCCTTTTTCCTGAGAAAAATATTTTATCAAACATTTCCCACCCTTCTCTGGTCTTAGCCTGTGTGGTAGTTCCTACATCCCAAGCAGGAATGAATGCTTGATTGCATTTTTACTTCTTTGCATCCTATATTCCAGATGATTGAGAAAATGCATCAGAAAATACTTGTTTGATCAAAATAATCTATTTTTTTTCTCAGATGTATCATCAAGTCTCATATAATCTTTTTCTTCATTTATCCTCCTCTCTCAGTGCTACCAAATTTTTCACCTAGTACTGTTTACATGGACAGTGTATATTAATCTTCCTATTTCATATATGCAAAATATATTGGACCCTTCTGTTTCCTGGGTTCTGGGCATTTGCTTCATGCAATGTTCTGGGCACAGTTGCTGTGTGTTTTGTTTCTTTGTTTTCCCAAAAAAGAGGCTTCTGAAGATGAAGATTTACCTTTTCCCTGACCTCACCCTTCAATTGCTCTGTGCCCATTTCCCACCAGGGGGTTGCTGACATCTGGATATGATTCTTGATTTTATTTCACCTTTCTGTGGAGAAGGAATACTTGGTTGTTGTGCTGTTTTCTCTGTCTCTCCACATTTCTCTTCATTTTCTCTGCTGTGAGCATGCATGCACACACACACCATTTCCAAAGCACCTTTGATTTTCTTCCCAGATCAATAGAGCATTTAAACTCCAATGATCAAGGAGGAGCAGCTTGTTTATTTCCCCACATATTCTGACACAAGTGGCACATCTTGTAAACTGCTTTGATTTGATGTTAGTGCCTATTATAAAGTTTACTCTCCCCAAAGCCATCCATGAAGTTAAAGTACTCTCACTCTGAGCAGGAGCAGAGCAGAACTCAATAAGGCAAGGTAAAAAGAGAACAGGAGTGAATATCCTACCACAGAAATTTGCTTTCTGCTATCCTTGTTGACAGTGATCAGAACAATCTGAGGACTGTTGAGCATCCATAAGTTTGGCAGCCCCAAGGGAGGGTACATTGTATATCATAGTTAAAAGTGAACAAATAAGAATACAGGTGAATTATCTCTTGGCAGAATGGGGCTGGATTTGTGGTTGCACAGGAAGCGTGGACTTGATCCTAAACTTGGTCAAGATCATGAAAAACATCACTGAGCTTGGCTGAATCTGGCAAAGACTGTGATTTCAGAGTTTTCCACACCCCTTCTCTACAGCCTGGACCTGTCTGTGGTCCTTGCTTCAGTGTCCTTTCTTTTGCAGGCTTTTATTGCTTTGGGCATAAGAGAAGAAACACTGTGAAGCCCTAACATCAGAGGAAGGGGACATGTCTGTTTGGTTTTGCTGTACTCCAAATCTCAAATTGACCTCTGTCTCTGCCAACCTTTCTTCTTTTTTTCCCCTCTCTTTTTCCTTTTTATTTTTTTTTTTTAATGTGAAAATCTCCCCTGTTCCAAACCCGCTCTCCCGTTTTCTGTTCTGCGGGTGATGTAAGTGTGTGACTTTCCCGTCCAATCCCTCCACCCTCTCTTATCACCATCCCAGCCTCAGTTTTTCCCCTGCTGTCTGGTGTCCTTGATTCCCCTGCTTTCCCTCCTTCCTGCTCTGCACAGTCGCTGCTTTGCTGCTCCTCTCCCGTCGCCTGTGCCGCGGGAGGGTGGTGTCCCCTCCCAGGGTGGCCACAGGCTGGTGGCTTCAGCCAGCTGCTGCTGGAAGCGCTGTGGGAACACAGGGTAAGCAGGCGGTGTGCTCGTGTGCTCAGCCAGGCTCACGGGCTTGCCTATTTTCCGGGAATTATTGATATTGTTCTGTTTAATATCCATCCTCGCCGTGCACAAACAAGGAGCGAGCGCTCGCTCTCGCAGAGAGGGAGCGAGGGGGAAGTGAAACTGAGAAGCATCTGGAGTTGGCCTGGTGAAGCAGCAGCTGAGAGATGTGATACCAGCTCATGAAAGCAAAAGAGTTGCTGTGTTAGAGAAACAAACCACTCTGTTCTGTGCTGGGCACCTCCTGGGGCCTGGTGGGCTCTCAAGTCTTCCTTTTGGGTGATATTTAAGGGCTTTTTCATCTCTTCCCCTTCCTTCCCTCTGTCGTGTTTTTCCTTCTTTTCTTTATCTAATTTATTATCTCTCTGTTTGCTTTAAATCACTTTCCCATATGGATTTCTCTCTTCTGACCCATCTTCCCCTCCCTCATCTGATTCCCAGGAGTCTTCTGTCGTCATGGAATTGGGAGAAGAGCAGCCCTGTTCCTGACACCAAGCATCAGCTGCAGGCTCCTTTCCTCCTTCGTTTGCTTCCTTGTCTGTTCTCTGCTGTTAGTGTTGGAAACATATTCACAAAGATCATCCACTGGATTGAGGAAACAGATTTTATCACCATTATTTTGTTTGTTTTATTTAAGACAGGGATAGAAATGGGAAGGAAAGGCCTTTGCTGTTACCAGTGTTACTTAGTTTTGAGTGGAGTTTTCTTCTCCTGTACTAATGTATCCTGATGCTGTTATTTTTCTCTATCATTGCAGCAAGATTATGGTTTTATAGTCTTGAACTTGCCACAAACCTTCCTGCTGATGGTGATAAATGTCAGGTGTGAGAGAATATGTCCCTTAAAATCAGGGAAATTGAGGAACAGGGGGATGCTCTGATTTGTCCTGGATGTGGCAGCCTGCTGGTGACAAAGTCAGCAATCAAACCCACCAGCAGCTCTTTTACTTCTTTTTATTATTGTTTTTAGGGATGATGATGGTTATTCCTCAGCTGAGATTGTTCTCCACGTGCAGTCACATGCCCTAATTCCTGTAGGATGTTTCCTTTCAGCTGTTGATGGTTCTTCAGTGGATAATGGCAGTACTGAGCCAGTGGTGGTGATGGAGTCTGTCACCTGCCAGGTGACATCCTGCTGTGACAACGTAGGGGCTGGGGGAAGAAGGCACTTGGAGTTTGTGACAAGAGCTCTTTGGAGATGGCAGATAATCAGATGGTCTGGAATTCATATCTCTGAGTCAGACATGCTGGTGATGGTTGAATCTACACAAATTATTGTGTTTCTCAGATGGAGCAGTGTGTGCAGCCCACAATGGGAGAGAAAAGCAAATATCAGCAAAGCCCCTTAGTTCAGAGTACTCCTATTTAAATTGGAATACTTTGATGTTTTTTATCCATCTGCACATTGATTATTGTATCGACTTGCTGAAATGGCTTGTAAAACATGGAAGCTGTAACTGCTTATCTTCCTAGGAAATGCTGAAAATCTATCTCTGTATATCTCAAGTTATTAAATTAAGGACAAAAGCAACTCGCTTACCCCGTAGTTAAATCCAGACCAGGTGAGAGGTTGCAGAAGGGGCCCCAGAGGATTTTTGGGGAGGGATGACCCAGTGCACACCCTCATGGCTGAACAACCATTGTTTCTGTCGGGAGCATCACCAGGGAGGTTGTACATCCAATCCACGGGAGTTTGTTCTGAATGCAGCAGCATCTGTGCTTGTAAAGTCTGAGGTGCTAAAGTTGAAATCTGGAGCTTGCATTACTACTGTCTTACATGTCATCTGTCTTGTGGATAAACAGAGCAGCCCCTTGGAGGTCAAAACAGCACCTTTCACCAGTGATAATTTAATGAGAATTATTTTCAGCGTAAACTAGACAAGAATTGGAAGCCTTCTGTGCTGTAGCTCATGAATGGAGATGTTCAGGGAGAAAAGGAGTACTGGGAGAAAAAGCAAATGTTAACTAAATGCATTACACACACGGTTTTGAAACATACTTGGCAGAGGAAAGGGCGAGCAATACAAGCCAGATTCTGCTGTTGAACACACCAATGTAAACCTAGAGTAACTCCTTTGGAGAGGAAATCAGGGGGGGCTGCTCCAGACCTGTGAATGTGTACAATTTGGGGCAGAGACAGAGGGCATGCAATGGGGAAAGTGACCAAGCTGAGAGGTGGATGTTGTGGAGAACAACCTCCAGCCACCGTCAGCGCCGTTGGTGGTTTTAGTTGGGTGTGTAATGGTTATGGTGATGCAGAGGGAAACATTTGTACAATGTGGGGTTGTTTTTGCTTTTTGAAGTATTTTCTGCATATACCTATATCGTAATCCCTCCAGACTGTGGAACTGGGCCATGTACCAGTGTTACAGTGAGCCCTTTGTGTTTCCGGCAACAAACCCTCCTGAACTCTGCTCTCCAGGCTTGTGGCCTAAACTCCTTCGCCCCCGCCCGAACTGTCCCATCTCCAGCAAAAATATTCCCTCCTCTGTTTATAAACAAACACCCTCAGAGGAAGTTCACGGGAAGAAAAGTTAGTTAATGAAAATCAACCACGCACCCAGGCCTGGGCTGTGGGTTGGAGCCAGCAGGGTTGCTGCATGTTTCCTACCCTGCATCTGCTAGTAGGAGTTTCTTTGATGAGATGTTTGCCTGTCTTTCTAACTCTGTGTCTTCCTCATCTTTTCCCATCGTCGTGGAAAATATAAAAGAAGTGGGGAAAAATTGTGGTCTGAATTTGCTTTGGAGTCAGCACGGACAGCATTCAGGAACCCCGAGCAGGGAGGTTGACTTCAGTGGCCGTGTAGATTTTCTTCTTGGTAAATCCACTGGTTTTGTCTGTTTTGTTGTTGTTGTTGTTTTAACATCAAAATCTAGATTCTGGCTCCTGGCAAAACTGTTGCTGTTGAGTTGCGCAAAGGCTGTAAAAGGACTAAAATAGCCCAAAGGATAATTGTCCTCTACAGTCTGAGCACAGGGCTGATGGTACATCTGGTGTTGCACACCATTCTCACAGAACCACCCCTTCAGGAGGTAGGAGTGAGCAGGACCCAGGGGAGTGGGTGACACGGGACTGTGGTCACTGTGGCCATGAGCAAAGCATGGTACTGGTGCCAGCAGCTGGAAAACACAGAATGTTTTTTGACTTGTTCCAGAGGTCACAAATCTCTGACAGCACGGGAGCAACTGAAAAAAATAGTCCATTTCCTTGTAGCTGCTCTTGGTTTGCGTGTTTAGCACTGCACCTTGGTCTCAGGTACAAGGTGAGTGGATTATGTGTTTGTTTCCTTCTGGGAGACAATTGGATCCTCTAATAAGTCTTTCTGGCCACTCAAAATGCACAGGAAGATCATCAGATATAGGAAAGCTCTGGCAGTAAAGGGAGGCAGCCTGGTCAGGGCTGTGGTTCCTCACTTGGGCAGAGGTGGGGTGTCAGTACAGTGCTCATGTCACTGTTCCAGGCTCCATAAGGAGTGTGTTTGGAATCTGGGGCTAAGGGAGCTTTTACAGATGTGATAGATGTGGAAATTGTGGTCCCACTTTACGTTCTAAGAGCCTGGAAGTTTTAGAAGTGTACTACAAAAGGTGTCCAGTGCTGGCAGAATCTCCATACCTTAAAATGGGGTGGTTTAAAACAGTCTTATCTATGGCTTTTTGTTGAAAGAGTCGTTTCTCTTACTGAAAACAATATCTGCTGTCAAGTCTTATCTGTAAGGCTACTCCAGTGTGGTCTCTCCACCTCCCATCCCAGTGGGGGGAAGATAATCAGAAGTGAGCATTTTGCACTGCAGCATGGACAGAGTTTATCAGTTGTTGCACAACCCCTTTGCCTGGAAGCAGGTTAAACAAAGGAGCAGGCTGGAGCATGGTGGAAATGGACCTGGTTTATACTGGTGAGCTTCCTCCAAGAATTCCAGCATAACTATCAACAGTTTCTCCTTGCAGGAAAGTTGAGCCATTCATTCTTACCCTTTGAGGAGCTCAGAATTATTGAAGAGCGGAGGATCTTCTGCTGGGAAAGGCTGGAATTCCCCGCAGTCTTCTTGCTAAGGATGGTTTAATCAAACAGACTGTTTACATTCTGTGTCTCAGCAGAGGCAATGCTCAAACAGCAGTGGTCTTCAACTGGACACTGTAGCACTAGGGTTTATTTTATTTTGTTTTAAACGTCAGCATACCACCAGTTTTACTGGGAAATGGCCATCTGCAAACACCTGCAGGCTCCATGGAACAGGCCAGAGAGGGAAGCAACAGCAGCTGTGTCTCAGAGAGGCAAAATGAGACAGCAAGGGGGCCGTGTTTCTTCTCCAGAGGTTTCTGCAGGGTTGGGATTTGGCAGCAAAGGTGGGCTGGGAGCACTTGCACTCCTGGAGGAAGAGACCTTTCAGCAGGAGGAGGCTGAATGTTAGTCCAAACTCTCCTCTGAGCCTCAAACACTGATGGTAGAGGCAGAGAAGCAAAAGTCTTTTTGCCAAAACCTTGTGTTTTGCCTCATGCTGTGAAGGCCAAACTGTTCCATGAGCAGTTTCTGTGCTCTCAGACTTAAGAGGGCTCTGACTGAATGAAATGAGAGTCATGAAGAAGGAAATGAGATTAGGACAGTTCTTCCTACCTCCACCCATCTCTCCACTTCCTCAGGAGGAGCACCTTTTGCACCTATATCAATAAACCAACACTTCATTGCACTTCTGTATGTCCAAAATCGGCCATAAGCCTTGAGACAAGACTTTAACTTGTGTTCAGATACTTTCTTTCTTCATTCCTCTTTGGTGTGTTCTGGAAGTGACGTGTTTCCGCTCCCCATGCGCAGGATCTTCTGTGCCTCGCTGAGGAGGACTCACGCAAGTAGGCGATGTGGCCAACATTCTTCCAAACCCCAGCAATCCAGCCAGCTGTTCAGCAGGGCTGTTATTTATTGAGAACTGTCAATGTGTTCAACACATGGTGTCCTTTGCCCTGTCGAGCCAACAGCCTGGCTTTGGTGGGTTTCTCTGACACTTGTCACACACTGGTGACGGGACAAGCTGGAACAGGCACATGGGTTAATGTGAACATTATTCTAGAAGGGCATTGCAACAAGATGTTCTGTAAGGGAAGGAGGGACAGAGACCAGTTGGCAGAGGAGAAAACAGAGGCTGTTGCAAAGGGTAGAGGATTCCTTTTGGCTGGTGCTTTCAGAAAGAGAACAGAGATTTCCTTCAGCGATAAATTAGCTTGGGGAGAAAGAATGGGTGTTTGTTTCAGCAGTGATGCAACTCCAGTGTGAGAGAAGCAGACTGCCTCTCCTGCTGATCCAGCTGCTGGTTCTGTGGCACAGTGGAAGTGCACAGGTTGCTTTGGGGTTTTAGTTGTTGCTCTGGAATTGCTGCGAGGTGCCTCCAGCTCTGTCCTTTCCATCTCCAAAGGTGGGATAATGTAGCAACCTGCAGAGAGATGCTGTTTGTAAGGATGAGGAGATGTCATTAGTGCAGTGCTTCATGAATGAAGCTGTGAATGGCAAATGCCACCCCTTGGCACCCACAGGTTGGAATGCTCAGCCAAGAAGCCCCGATGGCCAGGGTCGTGCTGGGTTCCTGTGCTGCTGTAAAGGGAAGACTGAGGCTGTGGAATGCCAAAGAGACAGAAAGACAGGGGCCACATCTTGCCAATCTCCTACTTATCTATTTGTCCCATCTTTTTTCTCTTGACTTGTGTAAGCTCGTATTCATGAGTATCACAGGTATTTATTTTCCCCCACTGAAAAACAGAACCATTGCCTGAACAGTGTGACTCTGGCCACATTCCCTCCTATTCAGCACAATGCAATCTTGGCTCTTTACTAGTTAATATTTTCTGTCAACAACCTGCAAGAAAACAAAATCCGTGCTGATAAAATTTGCAGATGTTGCAGAGTGCAGGGAGTGGTAAACAATGACCAGAACAGGACTCTCAGTTGGGTGTTTTCAAAAGCTGAGAACATGCAAACTGTGAATTAGAGTAAAGCCAAATGTGAAGTCATTCATATAGAGAGGGGGGCAGCAGGTCACACACAAAGGATGGAGGGAAAGGATCTTTCACCTGGAAGCTGAATGTGGAGCAGCAACTGCCTGTTGGAATAGATAAAGCATGTAAATGTGAGCTGCCAATGTGAGGCTGTGGCCAAAGGTTTGGAGTCATTGTTGGCTGGGTAAACAAGGAGATATTGAACAGGACTGAGGAGCTTGTGTTACCCCTGTAATGACACTGGAGTAGCTGTTGCCAAAGCACTTTGTCCCATTCTGGTGTCTGCAGTCCAAGAAGGATGTTGTATGGAAGAGGATTTAGAGAGAAAACAATTAGCAGTGACAATAATTACATGATTTGTAACAAGTCTTGAAGTTCTGGACTCAAGAAGATTAGGAGGTGACTTGATCACTATGATCCTTAAATGAATGTTTTGGGAATATTAAACTGATAATTGTGGGTTGGAAATAAATACTAGAGGATATGAGTAAATCCAATGGATCCAGTGGAGACTAAGCAACTTTAGAACAGAGTATTTCAGCAGTGTTTTAGCCTTGAGAGTAGTCAGTAATTGAAAAACCTTTCTGAATAGAGTGGTGGAATATCTGCCACCATAGCTTTCAATATAGAACTAATTGTTTTTCCAAACTGAAAGGTCTTTAATGAGGAATTAATTCAGTGGCCACCCATATTGTGTCTAAGAGCTTCTAATATCAGAAGAAGCTATTATTTTTTTTGCTATTACTGGAAAAACAGTTGAAGCCAACAGTAAAGCACAAGCAGCACTAAGATGCTAATTTCAAATCTTTGAATTTCTCTCTTTTTAATTTCTTTGGGCTCTTCTTGACGCTGGTAGGATATTTCTGATCACCACAATATTTCCAGCTCATTGTAGGTTTCCTCACCATCACTGCAGTTGAATTGTAAGGCTGTGTTTCATGTGATATTTTTAATCGTGTTTAGACTTTGTCAGCTTTTCCAGAATGATGTGCTGAGCAATGACTTGACTTCTCCCCTTTGAAACAGTCCAGTGCACTGTCTGAAAACCACCTGAAAAACAAGACTGAAATCTTTTCTCATTGAAGGTGGTAAGAGCTTTATTGTTGACCTCAATGATGCCGAGAGTCTGCCTCCAGAGCAGACTTAGGGGAGCAAAAATTCAAGTTTCCCTCTGGAAGCAGGACCATTGACAATGCCAGGAATGTGAAGCCAACACAGCAGACCCTTAAAAACAAAGTGGATGAGAAAGCAGAGAATAAGCTGGGGGTGATTTTAGCTTGTCATCCCATTGCTGGGTGGTCTGCCTCAGTCTCAGGGCAGAACAGCAGTCCAGGGCATGCAGGATACTGGAATGACCTATTCCTGTGACTTTAGCTGAGTTGCAAACATTGACCAAAACCCTGTCAAAGGTAATTAGTGTTCTGAGACAGGATTTAATTTCAGCCATCCCCAGCTGGAGACTGTTCCTCAAAACTCAAATTTAAGCCAAGTGCTCCAAATGCCCATGTCTGCTCCCTCCAAGCCATGTGCACATGTATATATAGGCCCCTGCACAGAGAAAATCGTGCCTGTACATGGTATTTTGTTAGTCTTCATTGCTCTGCTTCCAAATTTAACCAGAAGTAGAAGGGCTGAAATAACATAAGAAAGGTTGGACATATGATATTTCCTGCTGCTCAGCTAAATACAAGAATTGCCAAAAATCTTCCAAGGTAGCTTGTTTCTTTTACATTTTTCTCCCAGTTCTGCAGACTTGAGAAGGTCAATTACTTTCGAGAAGGATTTGGCTTTGGCAACACTTATGGAAAGCGAAGCAGAATTATGACCTTTTGGAGGTTTGCCCATCGCTGTCCCATCTTGTCCTTTAAGAACTAAAGGCTGAATTTTCACAGCTACAGCCTTCGGTTTAATAGGTGTGAATTTGTTTCTGTGCACTTCTAAGACATCATGAGCATCTGTGTGAGAATTTGTTTTTAGATGTCTATTTATTTGTGCTCACAGATCAAGTGATCACTGGTATTTGTAGAGCAGAAATACAGGCTCAGGTATTTCCAGGAGGAAAATCATACCAAAACAAATGAAATTGGATTCAAACCGAGCAGAATAATAAAGCTCTAAAATTATATACTTAGGTTAGTATGTGGTGACTCCAGCCTATCTGGAATGCATACTATAATAGTTATATCATGTAAGAGAGGCAGGGGTTTTTTTCAGCAGGACGTTTCCTAGAAAGCAGAAATATCTCTGTGGTTTGTGTATGGGTTTGGAACTTGTGTGCAAGTATGGAGCAGGGAATTTGAGGCATGAAATAGTCAGGATTAGTGAAGGCCCAGATCCCTTTCATGAGTAACAGCAGAAAACAGGCACGATCAGCTCCCTTCTCCCCACTGCTATTGCAGCCTTCTCCTCTGTGGGTTGTTTTGGAGTCAGTTCTTTGAAGGTTGATAAATGCCTCAGTTGTTTCTATTAGTACAGGAAAGATGCAGTCATATGGGAAAGCCAGATGCAATAAGATATTTGAGTCTGGATAAGATCTAAGATATTTTTACAATAAGATATTTAATTTTCACTAGGCAAAGCCTTTGCAGGGTATAAATCAGCATAAATGCACTGGAACTACTCAGTTTTTCACTCACAAGGTGTCTGCCCAAGAATGTTCTCAAAATCCAATTAAATAACTAGAACTGTTTCATGTGGAAATGCCCCTCAATTACAAAGACAAGTCTAAGCTATCATGATGTGATTTTTACAATCTCCTCGCAGGGTGCCCTAGTTTGCATTCATGGAATTTTTTGTTTTTGTTTTGTTTCTGTAATAATGTGGATGTTGGCCATCTGTCTGATCTTGGAAAGGTTGTAAGGTTGTCCCTGCTCCCCAGGTTCTCTTCCCAGTCCCTCATTGATCATAATGTTTGATTTAGGTGCCACTAGATTTCCTCCTTTGTTCTCCAGCCCTAACCTCCCCCCTGCAAACACACATGCATTGTGCAATGGTGTAAAAGCTCTCCTGGCTGCAGCTGGGAGTAGTAACTGCTCAGCTGGTTCCAGCGCTGCCCTAAAGCTGCTGTAAAGGTCAGAGACAAGGGAATTCTGAAAAGCAAAACAAGCTGTGTTGTTGTCCCCCCTTTAATCCTGGCTGTGTGTTTGGATCAGCACCACAAGCCATCTCGTGTGCAGAGCTGCACTTGTCCCAGCCCTGTGTTTGTGGCTGTCCAGGGCGGCGTGTCGGGCGCTTTTCCAGCCCCGCTCCGGGCTCGGGCGCTGCCACAGCTGATTGACTTGCACTGCTTGTCAGACACAAAGCACATTTTGAAAGGAAATGCCATATTGAACTCCCCGTGAGCTGATGGGTATTGTGCACGGTCATCTGATGGCACAGATGTGCCCCTAATAATCCTTCCAGGAGGATATTTCCTCCTGGGATGCTCTGGCCATCTGATCTGCTCTGAGATATGCTGACCTATCTTGACCCAGTTTATGATCAATTCTCTCTGCTGTTTTCTAAAAGGAGCCCAGAAATATCTCTTTATCATTTAGATTGCCTGGAAGTTATGGTATTACGTGTCTGCTCTTTCCACAGAAGATACTCTGCGGTTGCTCTCAAGCACTAACTCTGACAAAGGGGAGGAAGGCCACTCTGTGTTAGAGTGAGCAAGAGTAAATTTCTCTGTAGAGCTTTGATAGCTAATCTGTGTTTGGCAAACAGCACAGAGAGGAAAAGAAGATGTGGAAACAGAGGTGGCTTGTGTTCCACCAAACATTGCTGGGTACCTTCATCTGTGTGAGTCCAGTGACCCTTCTGCTGTTGTGCCTTTATCTTAATGTCCTTTTTCTCAAGTTTGTGTGTGCTGTGCATGTGTCTGTGAAAGATGAATGGTTTCCATGCATTCCTCCTGATGTGTATCCATGTGTTTTGCAACACCTGCTTTTCAAGTGGGAATGGTGTTAATGCTGGTTTTCTCTGGAGGTGAATCAGCTGCCTCAGGTACAATGGGAGGGTTAATTTGTAATCTGGTTCTGCTGAGCAGTGAGCAGAGATAAGTTTGGGAGTTCAGAGGTGTGTGATGATCCCTTTCAGGCAAACCAACAAACTTACTGAGTGCTTTCCATTCCTGATATTTGAAGGTTATCTGGGTTTTCATAAACACTAAACCCAACTTTTTAATAAGGCTACACTAGAGTGTCTAAAATTGGCAGCCAAAAACCTGAATTCTTGTCTGAATCAAGCTGAATGCAAAGTCTCCCCTATTTGTGGCATACAGCAGTGATTCCCTGATGGAACATCAGAGTATGGCTTCGAGCAGGATCCAAGAGAAGCCTGTCTCTACTACCTGCATTATTCCTATGCCTGTGTGTGTTAAAATCATCTCTAATAATGTGGACACATACTAGTTTTCCAAGCTTCATCCAAAAATATTCAGTTGTTTCTCAGAACAAGGCAGGAGAAATAAATAGTTTTGCAGGTATCACAATATCCTTACCCATGTCTGGAATGTTCCCATGATCCCAGACCTCATAGCGGGGACTGAAGTTTGACCCTTGAGAAGGATGTGCATTTTTCTGTCCATCTGAAAGGCTGCCTAAAGCTGGTTATTAGATCATAAACAGTTTATTCACCAAGCACCAGTCTCCACTGGTCCTGCAGCTTTATTGTGAAATGCTCAAGGAGATCTAGATAAGGAGCAAACCTTCCCACTAACCCTTGTTTACGCTGAGGCTGTAGATGAAGGAGCCCTTGGAAAAGCCATACCCAGCCCTGAGCTGGCCCTGTTGTAACACTGCAAGGACTCAGCTCCTTCTCTGTCCTGTGGTTACAGAGCTGTGTGTTCACTTACACCTCAAACCCCTCACAATCTGTGATTTCTCACTAAGCCCAGCCTACCAGATGTATTTGCAGTAAGCTCCTCTATACTGTTAGCGGGTGTATCCCCACAATAGGCTCACTGGAGTGTCACTAATATGATTGTCCATGCCAGTGGCTGCTCTCTTGCAGCCCACATGATTTTGTTATCAACAGGGAAGGATTTATGTAATGTTCAGAACTAACCAACCACTATAAATTCATGTCTTGCTGTTGTGGTTGTTCTCACCTCCCTGTTTTCAGACTTCAAGGTATCTCATTGAGCAAATGAGTGACTGGGAATTTGAGAAACAGTACCCAATGTATGCTTAATTTGATGCTAAATTGCACTGATATAAAGATTTTGATTTTAAAGGGCCTTGGGCTAAATTCTCAATGTTAATTAGGCATGGCTGTATTAGACTCTGTATTTCTACACGATGAAGTTCTTGTCTTTCATGGCAGAACAAAAAGAACTCCGTTCTTTTCTCTCAGGTCTGAATCCACTGGCATAGCTTGTAAGGGATAAAATCTGGTGTGAATTCAGCTAGATTGATAGCAGCAGCAAACATCCCCTTTTTGCTCTTTAAGTAGTACATTGCCACCTGAGCAAGCCTTAGGTGGTTTTCTTGAACCACTCCTTGTCTCAGGGGGTGACCTCAGGAGGCCTCTCAGCTGTGCTGGAAATGGTATAGACAGAGATGTTGCCTTAAGTACTCTGGACTTTGAATTATTTAGCTGTTGTGAAGGAAGTGGGGCTGGGGGAAGCACAGCAAAGGAGAGAGATTATTTCTCCCCTTTGTAAAACTATATTGGGTTCAACGTCATACCATGAAATATCCAGTGCAGAACTCAAGAACTGCTCCAGTGGATCTTCACTGACTTATCCAATTGCATGGAACATGGGGATACTTAACCCAAATCTGTCGGTTTTAATTATTTTCCTCTGGACAGATAAAAGCTTTCTATAGGTTCCTGTAGAATATTTGCTCTTTCAAGCGTTCTTCTGCGCTTTGATACTGAACGATTAAAGCATGCTAAAGAAAAAAACAGCCCCAACCTTTAGCTCCCTCTTCTTGGGCCCCCTGACTGCAGCTTTGATTGTTGACCTAAATTCCCCTTTCATAACTGAATCCTGTCACCTCTGGTTGGAGTCTCCCAGCAAAACAGGCACGGCCAACTTTCAGAAGTGCAGGGCACTGTTTTCTGTTCTGCCTCGCGTGGCTCCGACGGCTCCGCAGCACCTGATGTGTTCAAAGACAAACTGACCTCCCTCTTCCCCTTCCCCCACCTCGCCCTCCTGGAAACGAAACCAGGAGGTTTGTTTTTTCACTTTTGCCTTCCCCCCTCTCCCTCTCCCTCCACTTCCCATTGCTCAGCAAAGCGAGGAAACTTTTCCTGCATGAAGAATGAAATCCTCAGTTCATTCTATGGCTGGGTCGGTTGCTGCGAGGATTGCTGTTATCCAGACACAAGAAATGGCACTGAAGGGAGGGAAGGAGGCCCTGGAGGATGTTAATTATAACATTGCAGTGGGTTACAGCAACTTGTATGGGCTACTCCAGCCTCTCTTCTGTCAAACTCTGCCCACAGAGCTGCTTCTGGCTCCAGCAGCCTCCAGCTGTGAGTTCCTGTTCCTCTGCTCCCACCCCCGTTACAGCAATGTCTCCTGTCCTCACCCAGGGCTGTCTCCCACAAGTTCAGCAGCTGATGTTCCGTGCTGTGCTCATGCTGCCAAACCCTGCCCAGGGCATAGAGCCCACATAAGGATGTGGCTCTATTGAAGTCCCAGAGAAGTCCTGAAAACGAAGTGGGTCATAAATGATGGCCTTGGTTAGGGGGTCCTGGAAAAGGTCAGATGGACAGCGATGGTGGAGCTGTTGTGGAGCAGTAGCCAAAGAGCCGAGATTTTGCTTGTAAAAGAAAAGAGAGAGACTTCTTTCTCATTTTCCATGTTTGGCTTTGAGCTGCTGCAGTTGAATTATCCAGCTTTCCCCACTCTTTTGATGCCTAGGAATTTACTTTTCCTATAAGGGACAAACATAGGACTGGAATAAGCCTTGTGGGCCATTGGAGTCTGCCTCTGGCCAAGTATAAAGGAATGTGGCATCTTCCTCTGTTCGTGCACTTCTCCAGAGTCCTCTGAGAAGTGACTCACTCCTTTGTGGGGAAGGGAGGCTTCCAGTGCCTCTTGTTGGAAAGCTGAACTAGCACCTCTTTTTTTTTTTTTTTTTTTTTTCTCTAATTAAATGTAAAATTCCATTTCAATCCCTTGGGCTTCAGGAACAAGAGCTTTAGAAGGAAAAAATCATTCAGACTAAGGAGTAAGAAGAGCTGTCAGTGTTCTCCTCAGCTAGAGCTCCATCCCCTTCTAGCAACTCAGGGCAAGCAGAAGTGAAGAAAACTGTTTGCTGCTGTATGAAACTTGTACATATTTTTTTAATCTAATTGCTGTGGGGAAAACAAACATCAATTTTATTTCACACCATTTCTTGGCTCAGAAACTTCAGGCACATTTGCCAAATTGTGGTTTTTCAGTCATTGGCTGTGTCTCATTTACCATGGGGCCTCTTTGGTTGGTAAAGAGATATTAAGTAGCTAAAAATGTCCTTTACCGCATTATTGTAAAAAATTCTCAGTGTAAATGAGAATTTAAACTCTGTACATTTTTCATGTACATGTTGGTTGTGGTCACAGCTGACTTGAAATTTGGAGTGTCAACCATTACATGGGGTGATTTTGCTCAAAACCAGCCTTGTTTGGGGTAAAAGAGGCCTCTTCTTGTTTAAAATGTTCTTAATTATGTCTGAGAAATAACTCACGGCTATGGAACCTTTTACTAAATTGAAATAAATTGTGAAAACATCAAATTATTCAGTTTTCAGAAGTTCTGGCAATTATTTCACATGTCCCTCTTCCAATGGCTTTGCCCTTATTAGTTGTCATAGAAGAAGTAATAAATTCTTTTATTATGACATCCAGTGTCCCAGCTGAAATTAGTTTCATTGTGCTGGGGACAAAACGGAAAAGTGACACTCCCTTAGCCGGAGGATCCTCAGTCCAAAGCCAAAAGTAAAGTGAAGGATTGGGAAAATAGGTGAAACGTTCAAGCAAAAGAGGCTCATAAGGAACTGCTACAACTTGCAAGGGAGTTGGGTTTCTTATCCCAGCACAAGAGAGTGTGGGTTTCTTGTACCCTTTTCTTTTTACATTTTTTCCTTTCTCTTAAGAATAAAACAACTCTTGCTGCTGAAAGGCTTGTGCTCAATCCATCTTTTCATCAAGAGTTGGATGTCTGCAATAGTAAAAGTTTGAGAAAAGAATACTGTACGTGGCATAAGGATTCAGTAATGACCTTTGCCCTAAACTAGCAAATGCACAGAAGTGGAATAGTAGAGTGGTTTAGTTCAGCAGCTTTCATACTGGTGCGTTCAGTGGTGTCCCTATTGTCACCGGATTTTTTCTTTTCCTGTTCTCCTTTGGCTCCCTGTAAATCTTGAATTGATGGCAGCTGTTTGAGCCCAACTCAAGACACGTTGCATCACATCAGGGTTTAAAGGCTCAAAGGCAAGGGAGGATTGCTACTATTCTGTAGTATTCCTCCAGCAGCTCCTTATGCTCAGCTGAGGTCAATCACCAGCATCATGCAGCACTTCAGACAGAGGAAGATGTTCTTTAAATGCTGCCTGGGAAACTGGATTTCCATTCCACAGTAATTTATCAGTTCTTTGGGGGAAATATTTCTAGCCTTGATCAGTGTAAAGAACAAAAATTCTTGACCCTTAAAGACTGTATGGTGGACTTTCCTGGAACTGGAGACCTGTTCCAGGACTTCCAGCTGTCCATCCAACCGTGGGGATCTTGGATGCCTGAAGAAACAGCTGGAGCAGATTATGTGTGTGCAGCTGCTTTGTGATCCACAGACCTGGAGGGTTTGGTCACTGGATGGCAAAGGAGACTGGAGATGGTGGGGATTGTGGCAGGGATGTGTTGTCCTGTGCCTCAGTCAAAAGAGCCCAGGGAGTCCCTGGGGTTCCCATGACCATGTTGAAGACATGAGGACTCTCAGAGGGATTTGCTGGGACAAGCCCATTTCTGCATCACTTTTTCTTCTCTCACCATGCTGGCATTTCCTGGCAGGCAAAAACTCTCTCACAAAATGCCTGATCAGCTCTAATGGTCTTATTACAATAAGCTGAGATTTTTATGACTTATTTGGGAGAGGGACTTGTCCTGCCAGCTGTCTTCTTATTCATTGCAGTATTATCCACCCACTATCCTTGGACAATACCTTCATTTGAGATGCATAAAAATACAGACTTTTATGGGCTCTCATCCATCTGAAAATGAATGCTTTGTAAAAGTATTTATTTCATAAAGAAAAACTTAAAAACGCTTCAAAAACAGACTCCAGAAGGTTATTGGTAGCTTTGGCTCTCGAATCACAAGTTCCTCCAGTAAATATCCATCCCAGCAAATGTCATTTTTTTTTTAGCACATTTGTTTTTTCCTTGCCTGGTTCTCCTCCTCTCCTTTCTCGTGATCAGAAGTAGCAGTATAAACCAGAAGCTGGTCTTGAAAAGGTTTTGAACTGAGTGCACCATACAGATGAATAAACACATTACCTTCCGAACCCTGGGATCTCTCTTCCAAAGGAAACAGGAAAAGGGGGAGCTCAGAATCCCTAGCAAAATACCAGCATGCAGAAAAAAGGCCCGTTTAAATGTTTTCAACTTTCCCATCAGAAGAGGTTTTTTTACAGGGGGAGGAGGTGGAGAGGGGCAGGGTGTGAGGAGAAGGGGGAAAGTGGGTGCTGGGAGAGGGGAGGAAAAATACAGTGAATGCTCCTGTAACCTTTGGTCTGTTGATACTAGACAAGACTGCACTGTTAATGAGTGATTGTTAACAGATGGCTCTTGAGCAACTTAGTCAGAAGCAGAAGATGTTATTTGGTTGTAGTGAGGGGAGGGTGAGGGTGCAGGGGTGAGGTAAGGGGATATTTAGTCTTTTCACGAGGACTGAACTGTCAGAGATTTATGATTTTCCTTTAGGCTTTTGGAAGTGGAGGCTCTGGGGAAGGATTGTTTTCTATGTGCTGATAGTAGAAAGGCCATTTGGTGCTGAAAGCTCCAATGATTTTGGTTTTGGTGAGGGGTGTCCCTGCAGCCCTTGGCCTTTGAGAACTGCAGGATGAAAATGCCTGTCTTTAACTCGCCGAGCCTTGTGTCCCAAACCAGGGAGGAGCGGGCTCTGTCCACTGCTTGGGGCTGTCTGAGGGCTGGGGGAGAGAGCTCTAAGTGTGGACCTGCACTTTGGGAGAGAAATCTTTCCGTGGTGCACCGAGTTGTTAGGAAGTGTGCCTGTGAGGGGGCAGCAATCTTTCTGAATGTCCATCTTTCTGTGGATGTCCATCTGTGCACATTTCTTGCCCTTTCCCAGTGTGGTGTATACCAGTGTATGCCACGTGCTTGCTGGTTTTTATTGGGTAGGACTTTGAAGGCAGCCCAACCACGTCCCGTTCAGTGTCTGTAGGATTTGCGTGCTTGAACTTATCAAGATGACTGCAACTGCTCAGTGTTTCTCAAAGTGTGCAAAATTGAGATTTTGTATTTTTTTCCCTTCTGGACCTTATTAGATACAGGGTTCAGGGTTATGTGGGATGAGTGACACCAACAGGGATTGGTTCTCAAGACTGTTTTTGTTTTCAACCACTGATGAATGTCTTGAGGGAAGGGAAGAACCCAATGCACAGTCCAACGTTTTGCTGATAGGAATTTGCAGAAAAGTTTTGGGCTTTGGTCAGGAAAAGGAAATCTCATTTATACATGCCACAGGCAAATCTTTACCTTTAATAGGAAACCTTGACATGACCTCCCACAATGGTGCACTAAATGATTTAAAGTCTTCCTTGTGCACTAACTATCTAACAGATGTAGGTGAGTGTGTGTATATACATCAGAGAGATATATTTACACAATTTAAAGACTAACGCCTTCATTCTGTCATCCCTTATTTATTCATATTTCTCTTTTGGGGGCACATAGGACTGTATGACAAATGTTCTTACACCTCCCGTGACCGAGGCTGGGTCCTGGGGATTAACACCGTCAGTGACCAGGGGAACAGAGACCCCCGCTATTTCTTCTCGCTGAAGACGGACCGTGCTCGCAAAGTCACCACCATTGCAGCACACCGCAGCTACCTCCCCAACCAGTGGGTGCACCTGGCCGCCACCTACGACGGGCGCCTGATGAGACTCTACGTGAACGGCGCCCAGGTGGCCACAAGTGGAGAGCAAGTGGGCAGCATCTTCAGTCTGCTGACCTTGAAGTGCAAGGTGCTCATGCTGGGGGGAAACGCCCTGAACCAGAACTATCGGGGTTACGTGGAGCACTTCAGCCTCTGGAGGACAGCCCGGTCTCAAAAGGAGATCTTGTTGGACATGGAGCAGGCGACTCACAGGCAAGACACGCCCCTACCTCAGCTTGTCCTTCAAGACAGTTTACTGAATGTGAAAAGCACCTGGTCTCCCATGAAGGATGGCAGCAGCCCTCAGACCAAGTTCAGCTACCACCACGGCTATTTGCTGGACACCAGCCTGGACCCTCCCCTCTGCGGACAGACGGTGTGTGACAACACGGACGTCATCGCCAGCTACAACAAACTGCCCAGGTTCCGCCGCAACAAGACCGTGCGCTACCGCGTGGTGAATCTGTACGACGACAAACATCAGAACCCCACGGTCAGCCAGCAGCAGATCGAGTTCCAGCACCAGCACCTGAACGAGGCTTTCAGCCGCTACAACATCACCTGGGAGCTGGAGGTGCTGGAGGTGAAGAACTCTTCCCTTCGCCACCGGCTCATCCTGGCCAACTGTGACATCAGCAAGATTGGGGACGAGAACTGTGACCCCGAGTGCAACCACACGCTGACGGGGTACGACGGCGGGGACTGCCGGCACGTCCGCCACGCCTTCTCCAACAAGAAGAAGCAGAACGGGGTGTGTGACATGGATTGTAATTACGAGAGGTACAACTTTGACGGGGGGGAGTGCTGCAACCCAGAGATAACAGAAGTCACCAAGACCTGCTTTGACCCATATTCTCCTTACAGGTAGGCAATTTCTTTTTATGATCACATTGATGAATATCTGTCTAGGTATCGATCATCCTGCTGGCTGTTGAACCTTTTCATTGTTGCTATTATGGGCTTTGGAGTTTAATGATTTTTTTTTTTCTCAGTATTTGGCTCACATTGCAGTTCTCCAAATGCAATCTCAGTAATGGTCTCAGCAGTGTCTTACCCCTGAATTGGTATTCTCCAGCCAGGCTAAGGAAAATCTGTGCTAAAGGCTGAAGCAGCCAATTTTGAGAGACCCATTAGTTGTTGGCTATGAGCAGCGTATTGTAACAGTGCACACTTTATTTTAACTCCAGACTCTGAGGAGTGAATATTGGATGTCACAGAAAGCTCATGTGTATTTGGAGAGGGAAAAAGGCCCTCAGGCATGAAGCAGAACATGAATACTCTTAGGTAGACTTTAATTCTCTAGCACTTCTTTGAAGGTAGGTAGGTAATTCCATACTCTTACTGCTGTGTACAGCTCCCTTTGGGGACTACTGTGGAGAGGCAGCTGAGTCTGGGGGTTGTGAAGAGGGAGGTGGGTTCCAGGTTCCTGTTGCACATGCTGGGTGGGTAATGAAACTCTTCTGTGCCCCTTTCTACATATAAATGACAACAGGGGTAATGCCACTTCATTGCAAGGCAGCTTTCTGTGGGTGGATGTGAGCTCATAAAATCCTCATCTCCTCAGTCTTTGGGCTGCAGTTTGAGGATTGGCATCCTTGAATAACTTGCTTCAGGTGGGTGCCACATGCCCACAATTATTCTAAATTCAGACAAGTTAGTATGTTTAATAAGGTGTTTCTTGTGAATGGGTTAGAAATAGAAGCACAGAAAAATGAAGGTTAAAGCTGAAATTCTGTTATCTGCGTTCCATGTTACAGCTTTTTTAGGGCAATCCATGGAGCCATAGGAGGGAAACTTCTAAATGGTCAGAACATCCAACACTACTAAAGTTCAGGTTAAGAAGGAAAGTATGAGCTCTTCAGGAGTCACTTCCATTGCTGCAATTCAGGCTATATTTATAGCTTCCTTAATAGAGAGAAGTTTTTAAACAACATTATCAGCTCTACTGGAGCTTTAAATACACATAATTAAGTTGGAAAGAAAAGCCAATTTTTTTTTTTTTTGCTCCAGCAAGGTTGTTTAAAAAATCCTTCTAGCTCAGTTTCATTTCAGTGACTTACCAGTGAACAAAGCTCAAATGAGGAAATACTTTAAATATTAATGCTTGAAAACATTGAAAGGAAAAATACCAATTTTTAATACTGTTCAAATGGAGAGGAACTCAACTAAGCAAATATCATCAAAGGCTTAATCCAAATTGGATTGTTTTAACACTGTAGTTCTGAGAACTTGAGGTGTTAGTTATAGCAACTAGTACAATTTTTAGGAAAAAAAATGCATTATTTGTAATCTGATAGTACCCTTTAATCACGTTTTCTGTGACCAGCATGATGCCCATGTAAAATGAAACAAGAGAAAACCTTGTAAATTATAGTTCAGAGATTTAAGGCCGTGTCATAATGTTATTCTGAGGTACAGAAATGTTTCTATTTCAAACGAAGCCTTTTTGCTGCACAGACTGTGCTTGCACAAGCCCAAGCAAGACACTGAGTTGCAAAATTTGAAGTTACCTTAGCACTGTGCAGTTGCTTTTCAGGCACAGTTTTGTGCTCCTGTTGGAGACAACCACCTGGCTGAGCTTGTCCAGAGGTTTTACATCTCATGGCCTTGAGCTCACAGATCTACAGGTTCATTTTGACTTGAGAAAAACTTCCTCTTGACCTGAAATAGTGAGGAAGGCCTGGAGATCCTCTTCCACAGCCTAGAGCCTCAGAAAATCCAGAGACGCTCCAAAGATATGTATTTTTTAACAGACAGATTTAATTTATTTATCTTTGCATAGACATTGTATTGCAGCATTACTCATTGGCAATGAAACCACAGAGGGCAGTAGGAGAAATTCCATGTCTCTGGAGCCTTCATTTGGTGGCTGATGTGCTTTGGCTGAGCTCAAACTCACTGCTCTGAAGGGTGTTTGTACTCAGTAAGGCAAAATAGAGCAGTTAGGCCTGTGGACTTATCACTGGAGTTTGTAAGCCTGACTTACACTGCTTTGGGTATTTAGGTTAACAAATACAGGTTTAGGGCAGTAATTCTGGCAGCAAAGCCTTTACTGACTACAGGGGTGAAGATTCAAACCCTGTGTTTGGCTGTGGTATTTGGTATTTGTCAGCATCAACCCCTGAGAGAGATATCCATGTCAATTAGTGACAAAGTCAAACTCTGGTTGGCACCATCTGGGCCCGTTTTGCATTCCCAGCCCCTCCTGTCACGGCTTTCATTGGCCAAGAGGCCTCAGTCCCCTCTAGTGCAGACCTTGCACCACAGCAGTGCAGACATTCCAGCCATGGAGAACTCACATCCCATTTCAGGTGTTCCCTCTGCCAAAGTTCAGTCCAGCAATAGCAGAAGGGGAAAGATCCTTCAGTCTGGTGAGGAAAGGGAGGGAAGGAAGGAAGATGAAGTGGTATCAATAAAAATTTTCCTGATCTTTATTTATAAAGACTTTTCAGAGTCTTCCTTGGTACTGGGCTTTGTTCCTTCCACACCCTCAGTGTCAGCAGTTGCAGCCAGCTGTTCACCAAGCAGAGCTTATTCATGAGATACTTCTGTCCTCTGGAACCAACCAAAAAGTGCTAATGTTTGATTAATGCTGTAATAAACAGGAATCCTCCTCAGTGCCTCTTTATCCCCAAAAGATGATGTATCTGTTCCCAGCTACTTTCCTTCTCCTGATTATGAGTCCCAGTCCATGAAGCTCTGTCCTGGGAGAGATTTGCTCTGAGCCTTGACACAAAATCACTGTGGGTGCTTTGTGACTAAGGGATACCACTGGAACAATTCCAAGACACCTCTGATCTGTGTTACAACTTTCTTGTGATCCTTTTGGGCACATTAGACAAAGGGCTCAGGTCCTTGGATGGTGTCATTCAGTCACTGTGGTGGTGTAACTGTGGTGACTTCAGAGCTGATCCCAGCAGCACAGCTGGTTGGTTTCTTTTCTGTTTCCTGCCTGTCTTTGTGGCACCTCTCCAAAAATATTTAACTCCAAAAAGCTGCTGTTCTGTGCCACAGTGAGGTGGCAGGGATTTAAGTACATTTAAGTTTATCAAAGGGACAGCAGTAAGAATGGGGACTCTGCTCTCAGAGCTGCTCAGCAGAAAAGCTGTAAACATTGTGCTACCAACTAGATCATCTCTCCTCTTTTTTAATAGCCTGCAGGGAAAAAAACAAAGGGCTGGTTATCATTAGCCACACAGCAGGCTTTATCCAAGAATATCTGCCTCACTTCTTTTTATTAATTTCATGAGAGTGGGACAAAATGTATTTTGTCCCAGCAGAAGGTTTACAAATACTGTTCTGCTTTTCTGCAGTTCCGGGAAATTAGAACATGCTAAGATCATACAGTTTGGCCCAATACAAAGGGAAGGAGCAAGGATAAACACCCTTGCCAGAAAGACTCATTCTTTGTGTTATTTGGTATATTGCTGGTTACAAAACAGGGAAGACTTTGAGCTCATGACACCTACCATGGCTGCTTTTCAAACAACTTGAAAGAAGCAGCAAGGGATCATAGGAAATCATGCTCGGTAAATGCCATTTGATGTGGTGAGTTCTTGCACCATCCTATGGTTGAATGAGACGTTCCTTTTATGTAATATTGGACTTGCACATCAGGCTTCACCACAGGATTTCATGGACAGATAAGGAAGCATTCTCCTCGGTGGCTTCTTAGGAAAATGCTGATGAAATCCCTGAAGCAGTAAAAGTACTGGAGTCCCTTCAAAGTCCCTCGATCCATATGGCCTACCAAATACTTGCTGGAAATCACCCCAGAATAACTGTCCTGGGGACAGACTTTCTCAACATCCACATGTGTGCCCCAAAGGCTCACAGCCCTTCATTTCTGCCTAAATGAGGGGCAGGATGAGCTGTACATGCTCTGGTCCACTTGCAGCAAACTCAGATTGGCACCAAACCAACCTGGAATCACAGAATCACAGGCTGATTTGGGTTAGAAGGAACCTTAAAGATCATCCAGTTCCAACCTTCCCTGAGAGCTGGAGCCCAGTGTCCTGCTGATCCCACCCTCTTCTGTGTCCTTTTCTAGCACTTGATTTGGACAGTTCAGCTCTGTTCATATCGTGTCACACCAGCTCGCTTGGGGTTAAGGGCACTGGCACATTCCAGGCATATGAAAATTAGATTTAAAATACATTCCTGACCCATCTGTAGGAATTTCCATGGTGGTTTTGAGCAGCAGTGGGTGTGACAGAGCAGTGTATGAGCACACTGGGCTAGGGAATGTGGGCCAAAGCAGTAGCATCAGGAGGAGGAGGTGGTGGCTAATCCATAGCCCAGGGCAGCCTCAGACAGGTGACTGAGCTGCACTTCAGGGCTCTTCCATGGAGTATCAGATCAACCTCTTTTCCTTCACTTCTGCTGCAAATCTCTTCATGAGACACACTTGAAAAATATGGTCAGCTTACTCTGGAGGAGGGAGGCACACTGAATGCCCTTTTCCAGGAGCTAGAGTTGTAAGAAACACTCCTTGATTCCCAATAAAGCACTAATTTCCACTTAATCCTAAACACTAAAAAGAACAGAAGAAATTCTTCAAAGCTCTTCAGTTCCGGGAGCTTGAGAACTTAATCCCCTGCCTCGAAGAGACCATTGTGCAGCTCTTGACATCAAGGATTCCTGCATTCACATAGGTATCAGACAGACATATAACAAATACCTGAGTTTTTGTCTAGGGATTCAGTGTTAAATGTCCAGTTCTTTAATTAGCAGCTCCAGGGCTGTTTAGAAGGCGAAGAGTAACGCTGTCAAGGACGGAGCTGCTGTATCTTGGTAGTTGTCACCCAAAAGCCAAGTCCCAACAGGAAATCCTCTGTTCTCTCTGTTTATTCTGTCCTCTGTTCCAGATGTCAGGGATGTTAATCAGCTGGGAGGAGTTGCATCTGTTCCCATGCTAGCAACTGACATTTATAAGTCTAGTATTGAATTCTGATACAGGCAGGACTGCAGTGCTAAAGAAACTATTTCTATACGATTGCACACCCTAGAAACAGTAGGAGTTTGCTCGATTTAGCTTGACCCACAGTCAACTTTTCCAACAGCTTTTTTCAAGAAGCATTTTTTCCCCAAGACTCATAGAACTCATGGTTTCTTTCATGGATGTTATCCATTAAGGAAAAAAGATCACTGTCTGGTCAAACTGCAGGATGCTTGGGATGAAGGGGGCCTATAAAATCCATGGAGTAAACTATCAGAGATCATTAAGAATCCTTGTGGGAGACAACAGATTAAAGTATTATTATACCCCCAGTGCTGATGCAGACCCCTTTGTCTGTGAAACCTCACGTGGAAGACTTGCAAGTGCAGAGTCTGCAGATTTGACAGGGAGTGAATTTGCTCCTTGCTGCTGGGCAACACCACGTGCTCTAGGATCAGCTGCCCCATGGATGCTTTCCAGCAACACCTTACCAGCCTCTGGCCAGCAAATGAGGAGGAGCTCATCCCTTCCCACAGTCTGCAATTTGAAATTAAATTTAATTTGAATTTAAACCTTAAAGTCTGCAATGTGGCCATGTGTATGAGCTGGTTTATTCTCTTTGCTGGTCAATTCAAATTGTACCATCTCTCACACAGGCCCACAGTTTGGCCATGTCCAACAGGCCTCCTTCAAGTGCTGTGGGGCCTTGCATTAATCCCCCTGGTTTTCTCCCACAGCCATTTGTGAACCTCTCTTCAGCTCTGGCTGTGGGGTGACCTTTGCATTTTTAATTAAAGGCAGCTGAACCTCCTGTGTAAATTCAGGAGGATGCACCCTTCACACTGAAAAACATGCATAGGACAGTTCTGTGGCAAGCTTAACCTGGTGCAACACTTACATTTGCAATTCCCATTCTATCCCTCAGACTTCTTTTCTGATAGGGATTTAAGCCCAATTCTTGCAAGCAATAGCTGCTCCTTGGGGAAATACAGAGCAGCCACCTCCACTGTGTTCCATTTACTGCACCCATGAACAGGGCACTTTTGACTTTGCCTCTCTCGTGCATTGCTGGACTTGGGCAAACAGTACTTCAGCTGGCTTTTCTTTTTTTGCAGGGGGCTAGGGAAACTGAGTGGATGTCTTGGTTTATCTTCTCTTAACTGAAATGAATTAATTGTCCCTCAAACACCCCATGATCAGGACAGTGTGGAGCTGTCTCATCACTTTTGTACCTGCCCACCACGAAGACACACCTGTGCAGAGCGACTGGTGAGGCCAATTTCACACTGTATGTGATGTCTTCTCCATTAGATGTAGGTCAAAACACCCACTGGAATCATCATACGCTCCTAAAACTTTGTTTGTGGGTGATTTGAGAAGGACAGAGGGGCTTCAGAGAGATGCTGATCATAACTTCTGCAGAGCTCTGAGGAGATGCCGTGGTGCAGAGCCTCCAACAGACCTGTCAGGGCTACTGAGAGATGCAGGAACCACTTCAATACTTGCAGCGTGTTCGTGAAAGCTGTGCTGTAAAAAAGTGTGGTGCTGATAGGCACAGTCACATTTCCTCCCTTAGAGCCAGATTCCTTGAGAAGCAGGATGGATGTGCCCCCAGCCCTCAGCACAGCAGGGTGTTTAGACCAGGAGTACAAACCACTGCTGTCAGAAGCAATCGTGTGATTGCTCCATCGCAGCCCAAGCTGGCGCAGAGTTCCAGGACCCACAAACTGTGGAGGAAGATTAGGAGCATGTGCTCTGCTGGGGTCAATGAAATCCTGTCCTTCTGCTTGGTTCGGAGTAGATTTGCAATTTTGAACTTTCTCAGGGTAACTCAACTGAGACTACCTAGTTTGCATGTAATTTCAGCACTCCAAATTACCATAAATTTGCAAGAAGTTGTTTTCAGGTTCATTAATAATGGATGGGTGGCTACACCATCAGAGTGTTTGCTCTCAGCTTCTGAAAGGATCAGGGTGAGCTGCACTGAGGAAACTTCTTGGAGTACTTAAATGCTTGGGGTATGAAACTCTAATAAACCTCCAAAAAGCCAGGAAATTTGGAGTGAAGGTTGAAACTCCATACCTAGTGCACCCTACTGGGTCTTTGTATTTCAGAACACGTTACGTTTGTGCACTGAAATATCTCCAGTATGGAATTCTTTAGGGTGGAGTTTCACCTTTAACTCTAAATTTCCTGGCATGTGTGAGTTTGAAGTACACGCTTAACTTCTCCCCAGTGCTGTTTTTCATTTTTAATTTCCTTTCTCTTTTAAAGAAGGGACCCTGCTAAAAGGACCCCTACTAAAAAGGGACCCCACTGAAACAAAAATCAGAGGGTTTGGCCTAATCTGATCTTTCTGAAATTCTTCAGGAGAACCAGTTTCAGCAATTTTTAAAGACTGTTGTGGCCAATCCAGGGCAGTAAAAAAGATCAATTAAATCCACACCCTGCAGACCAATTATTTTAGAAGGTACCCAGATGTTTGAGTAGTATATAAGAAACCTTGGATATATAGAACATCTCCTGTAAATTGCAGTTAAAGATCTGGCCATGGCCATTGATAGGGGTGAGCTGCTTGTTGTGAAATGCACTATTTCCATTAATTCAGTCATTGCAGAAGCAGTCCGTGTTTGCTGTTGACACTTGTAAGGTTACATCAGAGATGGTAAAAGAGTGGAAACAGCGGTGGTTTGGAATGAGAGTAGTGGCAATTACCTGCAATGCTTTTAAAAATAATTTTGGCCCTAGATGTTGAAAAGATGTGTCACCGCTGATTTGTGTGAGGGCAGCTTCAGCGGGCTTGAGTTACAAGGCTTTGGAGAATAAAATTCTTCCTGCTGCCTCAAAATGCATCTTTGGAGCAACATTGCCAGTAGATAATACAGAATAAATTTGCTTCTCGTGCTATAACCTTGTTGTGTCAATAAATTGAGGATTTCAGTGAAAAAGTGCTGCAGTCAGTTTTCCCAGATCAAGACTCTCAGGATTTTTCAAATCAGTCCCATCATCTTTGCAAGGAGAATTATCTTAGCGAGATGTCTACAGGGAAATTGGCTAAGTGCTGAAGTTATGTGGCATTGGGCTTGTGAATTCCTTTGACCTCAAGCCAGGTGTGCTGGGAGTGTGGACAGCTCCAGTGTCCCCTTCCCTTCCCTTCCCTTCCCTTCCCTTCCCTTCCCTTCCCTTCCCTCCCCTTCCCTCCCCT
>WAAE01006220.1:13035-157443 GCA_013400495.1 Nicator chloris | reverse complement strand
CCTTCCCAAACCTTCCCAAACCTTCCCAAACCTTCCCAAACCTTCCCTTCCCCAATGTACATTTTTCATGGATAACCCTGAAATTCAGAAGTTCTTGAGGATTTTCATGCAAATGAAAATTCAAGCTGAAGTCTGGGTACGAGTCTGGCCACAGGGAGTCAGGTCCTTTGTCACCCATCAGCAGCTCCATGCTGGGACTGGTACCCTGCAGCACCAGAGACGAGGAGCAATACCCTGTATCCTTTGCTAAGCTGAGTATTTCTCATTCCAACACATAAAAGCACTTTGTCACTTCAGCAGGAGACGATATTCCTCTCCTTTCACCCTCTCCACTATGGCCCCATCAACATCCCTGTGTTGTATTTCCAGCCTCGACTTTGTAATACAGATCACAGCTGGTTGGTTTGAATTTCCCCTGAGTTACCCAGGATGCTGCTGAAAGCACAGGAAGAGCAGAAATGCTTTAATCAGTTAAATCAATCAAACAAAAAAAAAAAAAAAGGTGGACTAGACCTTAAAATTTACCCTGCAACCTTTGCTACTCGCTGCGATGACGTCTTTGTCCTATTTCTTTAAGTGCAGGATTTTATTGGGACTTGGCAGAAGGGTGAAGTGAGGAAGACACGGGAGGGGGTTTGCTGAGTTAAAAAAGGAAAAAGAAAATGTCAGTGAGAAAATGGAAATACCCTGATGTTCTCCAGCCTATTGCTGGAGCCAGCCTCTCTCTCCCTCTCGCAGGGAAGGGGCTCCTTTTCCATTAGCTCTCCATGGCCATATTTAATCGGTTTGCTCTGACACGGAGCCAAGAAAGGGCTTTGCTCTGTGATGCTGGGTCCTGCCTGTGTTCAGGCATCCACAGCTGCTCCCTAGCAAGGGCTGCCTCTTGACTACTGAGGTATTTTTTTATAGCCACAGAGGGCAACTATTAATAGATGAGATTTACCAAAACACAGAGCTACGCAGCGTGGTGTGGAGGGGAAGAGGGAAACCTGTGGGATTTATGTCAGGAAAATTCCATGTTGAAATTATGCTGGAAGATGCAGTAAAAATGAATATGCCAAGAAGGGGATTTAATCTGTAACTTTGGGCCATGCCAGCATTTCTCCTCCATTAAGGATCTGCCCCATCACATGGAACATGTTGCTGAGTTATTTCTTCAGTATTAAACAGCACAAAGCGTACAGAGGATGAAGATAAGACACATAGACACAAAATATCAGCTTTTCTGAGATGTGATTAAATACCAAAAGGAAGCAGAGGCATTCCTGACCCTGGAGACATTTTATTTTGATCAGACGGGGGATTAGGGGTAAAATGTGAAGAATTCCACATTGTGTGGATGGCAGGAGCTGGTCAGGAGTTTGCCTCTCTGTTTATTGATTCATTTCTAATTTCCATGATACAATGTAATGAGACTGGTGGCCCTGTCAGGCTCACAAATTATGTTTGTGTATCAAAGACGACAAGTTTGAGAGCATTGAGCCAGAAGGAGTGAGACAATTAAAGCTGCTTTTGAAGTCAGAACTCAGACATTGATTAAATATCATAAAATCCAGATGATATCAATTAATAGACCCATCACTGTAATCATCTGCACATTTTTTGTGCACCTTCCAAAGGCACAATGGGGAGTTATGTTCCCAGGCCAAGAAAACATCCACTATCGGGAGAGTGTGGGTATCAAAATCCCCTTTACACTTTGAAAAGATTTGCTTTAAGTTGCTTTGTGTTTCCTTAATTACTTAATTTGATTTTTTAAATTGAAAAAGAGACAGGGAGAGATTAACTGGTGACAAATTTCAAGTAAATAACGAGTGCTACACTCATTTAGAGAATGTGGGTAGACATCAGAAAAGGCAGAGCTTAGTTTGGTTCACGTGAGTGTGAGAGAGAATGGAAATATTTCCAAACTATCTGAACTGCTTAGGTTTGCACAACTGGCTGAGAACAATTACAAAACAACATTTTTCTGTGATCTCCTGTTTTCCATGAGCCTGATGATGCTCTATTCCTGTCCTCAATCCCTGAAAATGAATCTGGAGGCAAACACAGGCATGCCTGAGGAATAGTCATAATTGCATAAACTGATATTATTCAAAACACCTGAATATGTTTGGGCTTGGCATTTCTGGTTAAGGGGTTTTATTTTGCCTTCATGCTGATTCCTCCTCAAATGTGAGGTGTCACTGTTACTGCACCGGGAGCTGAGGATGAGCATTGGCTATTTGTAGTTGTTTCTCAGTTCCTTAGGGAACGGTTCCTGCCATCTGTTCACTGCAGGTACAGACATGATTGAGAGAATTAAACCTTAAAGACTTTATAATTGCTGGGAAAAGGTAGATCTTTCCACTAGGGTTTAGAGCACCCAGTTTAGAGCACGAAAACAGGAATCTGCATTCATTCACAGTTCGCATCAGGCTTCCCCATCACGCTGTGTTCCTTAGCAATCATTCAACATCTACTATTTTTAAGTACATAATGCTGTTCCAAATGGATGTTCTGCTTTCTGCCTGGACTGAGCTGCATAGCCCAAGCTCTTTGAAGTCCACAGAAAGATTGAACTCCCAAAGACCTTGGTCTTTGGCTTCGCTCTCCCCATCCAGAGCACAAGTGGGGCTGGGAGCCTTCCTGAGACGAAGGGCCATAGCTCAGAGGAAAGTTCCTACAGAACAGAACTGCACTGGAATAAGCAGGAGAAATGTTCTGGGTAAGGATTGATGGCAACAGTTCACAGCATTATAAAAATCTCTTCCCTTTTGCCTCCAGCATTTTTACCACGACTGTGTCAGTGCCAAAACCCAGAACACACTCACTAATTCCTCCAGAATTGATCGGTTATGATAAACTTCCAAACACAGAGTAAAATGCTTCCGTCAGACACATCAGAGTGTTTCTCCCAGTTTGCCTGGAGAAATCTGCGCTGTTTGATTTCCTTCCCTGCATCCAATTTGATTCAGAAAAGGGCTGCAAGTTCCTGGCTCCCTCCTCATGCACTCAGAATTCTTCTGACAGATTTACTTTTGGGGATAGATTTATTCTCGTGTTTGTGCTATAAAATGTCCTATTTATAAAGGGTGATTAGACACTGGAATGAGCTGCCCAGGGAGGTGGTGGAGTCACCATGCCTGGAGGTGTGTAAGGAAAGTCTGAAGATGGAATTTAGGGCCATGGTGTAGTTGACAAGGCGGTGTTCGGTCATAGGTTGGACTTAAAGACCTCAGAGGTCTTTACAACTTAACTGACTCTGTGATTATGTCTTAATTCAGGCTCAAACCTTTAACTACTCTCATCTTGATCAGACACAAAGTTCTTTTTATATCCTCCTGGGAACAATACCTGAAGAATTTCTAGTTTTTGATCTATAAAACCATCGTGAGGAGTTTTATAAGTCTGTAGTGGACTTATAGGTCCACTACTCTTCCCCCACAACTGAATAAGGCAGGATGTCAGGTTCTGCAAAGTGTTTGAGCTGGCACAGAGCTGTGGAAGCGAGGGAATTCATTGCAGTCCCCCTCTGCCTATGGCAGGGAGCTGCAAGACATCTCATGCTAACAAAGGCTTTATAAGAATGGGTTTGTGTAATTCGGGGTCTGTGTGCAGGGGTGAAAATGACAACCTGCAGTTTTTGCTGGACCCTTTGCACAGTTGATTTTGCAGCCATCGTGATCTTAAGTGCTGCAGAAGTGGTTAGTGACACATCACCAATAAATTACAGGAGCAAACCAGAGAAAAAGCTGATGTGTGGCTGAGATGAGCAAACACAGTGACAGAGAGTGCAAATTTATGGGGAAATTAAACTGCATGGCCTGTCCATAGCAGTCATGCTCAGGGCAAAAGTTGGTCAAGAGATTTGCCATAAAGGAAAATTAGAGTGTTCCCCCTCCTGTGCTATCATTTGGCAGTGGAGAACAGATCTTTGCATTCTCACAGCCCTCTGGGAGAGGTCTGCCTTTGATTCACGTGGATCCACAGGCTTGTGGTGCCAAAACAGGCAATTTCTGCGCTCGTGTCTGAAGGCCAAATATATGGGTATGATTTCCTAGAGTTTACAGTTACATGCTGGATCAGAGCTGTGTGTTTCATGAGCTGCCAGTCCAATTTAGCAGGGTCTTGGGAAACGTGTCCCCCAGGGAACGCTCACAATCAGCCTTATGTTTTGGGCTGATAGTGCCTGTTTCCTGGTACGCACGTTAGCAGATCCATATGTGAGGAAATCCAAACGTCCTCCCATCCAGCTCCTAACCTGGGCCCTGGCTGAGGCTGCTGCCCACCGCTGCTTTTCTGCTGCCTGCATCCTCCAGCTCAGGAACTGTCCACTCGGGGAGCACGAATTTACACAGGGATCTGTGCGGGAGCTGCGGGTCCTGCGCAGGTTTAAAAAAAAACCCAGAAATTCTGAAAGTTCTCGAGTGTTTGGAAAAGGCACATTTACATCTTTCCTCCTGTGTCTTGTCTCGGGCTCAGCAGAGGGAAATGAGGGGCAGGAATTCGATGTCAAGGAGTTCATTATGTTTGTAGTGTCTGTTACAGACATTGTTGGCATGTTTTGCTCCCCAGCAGTCTCCTTGACAAAGGTATGATCTACTACATCTCTCTGCTGCTCTTTTATTCATGTCTTTCTGTTTTCCTAGAGAGCAAGAGTAGAAATTAAAAAAAAAAAAAAATAGTTGGCTTTAGAAAAAACACTGTCCACAATATTTTCTTTTTGCAGCTCTGAACTATTTTCACTGCAGGTGTGTTGTTGTTTCTGCCAGATCACCTGGCAATTGACTGTGGATTCTGGGAACTTCAAAGCTGAATGTTCTCATGTAAAATTTCTGTTTCAGTGACTGACATTTTCTATTTCCTTGTAATCTCGTCACGGCTGGGAAAGAACAAGAGTAACCAGCTTTTGTAAATCTCATAATATTTAGTAGTCCTTTTCATCTGACTATTCAATTTTTTCTTTTCCTGAAAAAGTGTGTTCAAGGCTTCACAGCTGAAGATGAAGATTTATTGTTATGATCCATCAATACTCCCTGAAAAAACTCCCTAGAAACCAAATAGAGAGAAATATCATTCCTTTGTTGTGGCAGGGAAAAAAAAAAACAACAAAACACAAAAAAACTCCTGAACCTTGAAAATGTGAGGCTTCTGTTGCCAGGACACTTGGTTTCCTTGAACTGAAGTCTCCATCCCCACACCGTGTTCTTTGTGATCTCACTTGGGTGTCTCCTACACTTTTCTGCATAAAGATGAAATAAGAGGAAATTTCAACCAATCTCATTTGAATGAGATTTTCATTTCTTTCTCAGAAAAGAGGATGGTTGGGATTATCCTAACCATCGATGATCTTTCCACTGCAGCAGGACTCTCTTCATGCACAACCCTGCCAGGAAGTTAAGAAAGGAGATTTGGAAGTCCATGAGTTGGAAAAATGAAAGCACAAAAGAAGCGGCATCTCCAAAGCAAAGGGGATGTTTTGCAAGCTGCATTTTTGGAGTGGTTATTTTGGCCCATCAACTCCAGAAGGATCTGCAATAAACATGCTAGGTCCTTTGTGATTTTATGTGATTTTATTTTATTTTTTTTGTTGATGTCGGCCTGATTCCAAGTCGCTCTTCATTCCAATCTCAATGTATATCTCCCTTCGTGGCACGGGGTTTATGTGCAGGGAGGATTAGTGTCAAAAAGTGTGATGAAAGGAGCAAAGAATTTGATCTTGTTCTTTTTTCACCCCGCGGTTTTTGCTGTGTGGTAATTAGGGAAGATGTTGAAGGAGCAGCCCCTTAAAGTGCCAGCAGCACTGGCAGGGACAGTGCCACGTGTCCCCTTCTGCAGGAGCAGTAATTGCACTGTGAGCACCCCATGGCCACAGTGCTCCCAACCCTGACCTGCCTGCTGCTTCCTAAAAATCCCAAAGATTCCCACATACGTGACCCACGGAGCCCACCCAAGATCCTGACCCATCCCATCCACAAAAGGCTGCTACTGCAAGGGCAGAGGGCACGGGGAGCAGGAGCCCAGGACAGGGCTGTGTCCATGGGGTAATTCCAGGCTTTGCTGGGCTCTGCAGAGGGGATGCAAAGTGTTTCCCAGTGTTCCAGAAGTGCCAAACCAAAGTCACTCCAACTGTGGCCCCCACAGCTCCCACCAGCAAGGCAGATGTTTGGGCAGGCTGCACATGTGACCTCAAGCCTGACCCAGGATGGAGATGAGGAAGACAGGCTGGAGTTGAGTGTTCGTATAAGAAATTTTTAGAAAATTTTAATATAGAAGCTGCTCTGAGTTAGTCTCATAGTTAAAGAAAATTCTGTCTTAATGTCACAAGTTTTCTCTAGATCTGTAATTTACAGAGGCTGTATCTAATTCTTGCCCCTCTTCAGGGGAGTTATGACAAGCTGCATTCCTGATCTCTGGTGTTTTCATAAAAAAATCAGATTGATTGAAACCAAAACGTCCCTTCCTTGAGCTGTTTTGCAGTGTTATTGTGCCCTTATCTTTTGGTTGGTCTTGAAAGTTTGGGTGGAGAGGTGGTAGATGTCAAATATTGGAACAGTGGCTGCCCCCTCATTGAAAGCAGAGCCTGGTTCCACAAGAATCTCTGTTTATGAAGTTAATGTGCTGCCTTGTCTTCAGGAATGGTGAAACTGAGGGATTTGGGAAGGACCAGCTTATTGTAGGAAGCACTGATGTTCCATCTGTGGAGCACCAGACCTTCAGGACTTTGTTGGAGATCGTAAAATACAAGCCAAAGATTGTAAAATATGAGTGAAGGCTCGTAAAGTATGATTAGTGGCCACCAGCAGAAAACTTCAAGGATCTGCAACACAGGACACCACTTATTTAAAAGAAAGATGATCCATATTATCAGAGAATGCAGGCTCAAGGGATAGAGGAGCTAATCCTTGCTGTCAGTTTGCCCGTTCAGAAGACAAGGAAAAATATTCTGTTTGCCTATTTCATGACTTCTTCACTCATGGTAAAATTTCTTGAGGGGAGGCCCAGCACAAGGGGTTTGTCCTGCTTCAGCATCCCTTCAGCGGGTGGATGGGGTTTGGAGCAGTGCAGGGCTGGTGTCAGGGCTTTGACCAGAGTGGAATTTCTCTCTCCATGTTTAGGAAGCTTTCTGAGGCCCAGAGGGGAAGCAGTGTGCAAGTGCCAAGCAGCACAACTGGGAGTTAAAATAGCCTGAAATTTATCCACCTTCCTCTATGGGTTGAAATTCTCCCGTGGACGTGAATGAGGCTGGCTGCAGCCAAAAGAGGTTTTCATGAAGTGGCAAAGGAAATCTGTTTTAACAGAACAGGTTCCTGAAAATATCCTTACTCCACTTCTCTCTTTATGGTTTGACTTTTCTCCTTGTTACAATGGAAAAACATCAGGGTAACCAGGGCAGAGGGAATATCAGATGGAGATGAGGGATAGATAAGAGGCAAATTACAGTACATTTCTCATGGGTCATTTGGCTCTAGTCTTGAAAAGAAAAGAAAAAAAAACCCGAAGTAGTAAAAGAAAGAAAAAGACACAATCAAAACAAATAAACCTGCCAGTGTTGCTGATTTCAAAGGCCTGTGAAATGTGCATATACGCTTCATAATGCTTTGCTGTTTTAAATGAAATATTCCATCCTTTAATCCTACTCACTGTCTCAGAAGTTAATTGTACAGTAAGATCACAATTCTCTCTGCCAAGGCTTTCCCTTTGTTTTCTTTTTTTATTTTTTCTCCCTGCAAGTTGGCCAGCCAGAGTATCTTTCCTTGCTCTGTGCAGTTGGTTATTTTCTGTAGTGTATTGTGGAGTTCTCTGCAGCTTAATAATTTGTTATGGTCATGCAAGGAAATGGGGCTTTTCAGTCCTTGCTGCTCGAGGAAACTCAAAAGTTGCTCCACTCTTGGACGTGGACCCTGCAAAAGCAGAAGGCTCAGTGATCAGATATTTATGGTTTTGTAGCCCTGCAACTCTTTCTAAACCTGTGTAAAGGTTATCTAAAGGTGGGGTGTGAGAACTGGGGAGTAAAGCCTGAAAGGATAAAGAGAGGGAAAGAACAAATAATGTTGTGTACATGAACAGCCATCCCAAATTTTTGCCCAGAGCTCAGACAGAACATGTTTGACATTTGAAAATTTTTGCATCATCTTTTTCCCCGAGCCTCTGCTCTTTCTTATCCTGGCCAGAACCAGCAGCAAAAGTGCCGGGGGGGGGAGAAAAAAAGAAAAAAGAAAAAAAAAAAATCTGTTTTCACTGTATTTCTGAATCTGAGCCCAGGTTTGTGAGGGATTTGGCAAGGATTTACAAACCTTTGAGAGAATCCGTGTGGAGATCTGAGGAAACCCGCCCCCCTCCTTTAAAAAGCAAGTTGTCTTGGCCAGAAATTGGGCAAAAATTGGTTGTTTCAACTGATGTTTCCTTTGAGATTTTGGATTTGAACCTGAAGCTGCACTTTGAGAGTCAAATTTTGCTCTAACTCCAGATTTACACTGGAGCAAATACATCACAGTCAGTGCTGAGACTTTTGTGTGCAGCCCAGTGAGAGCAGAGGCTGGCTCAGAGTGCAGGCTCACATGAGCAAACCAAGAGAGGACCCAGCACAAAGTCTGGAGCAGTCCAGGCATCACATTTATTCCAACCTCTTGCTGTGGTTCAGGATTCAGTTAAGTAGATCCTGCATTAACAACCTTCAGGAGTTAAGTGATTGCATGAAAAAAAGCTGTATCATTTATTGAAAGTCTTTTATGAGGTCAGGAGGGCTGAGCCCTTAGTGTTCTAAGATGATAATACTGATTTTAGAACTTAACAGCAAATCATTTCCTTTATGTATTGGGTGGATTTTTCCCTCTCAGTCCTACAGATTTATAGTTACAGTAGAAAGTTGTGTATTTCTAGGACTCTCCTGCTGGAAGGCCTGGGTTTCAAAGCAAATGGAATGAAATTGTTAACCTGACAATTGTAAAAATTCTCCACTTTCAGGCAAGGAGGTGCTCTCAGTCTCTGTTGCAAGATAAAGAAAGCCCAGACCCAAAGAATTCCCATATTTTGTACAGTAAAGCTCTTCTTTTCCTTCTATAATTTTTTTTTTATGTATTTGTTTAATTGGGTGAGTCAAGCCTGAGTCACTATCCTAGTGGTAGAATTAATTCAGTTTAGAAAAGGGAAACCTAGGATCAATGAACACCCAGAGTTTTATAGCCACATTGACTTTTATTTTGCCATGTTTTTTGCTTAGGGGTTGGTGTTAGCTGTAAAACCTGCCAGTGATGTAAAACCCCCTGGTCCAGGTTTAGCAGGCTCACCTGAATGCATTAACAGTGTCACAGAGAGAGAGACAGAGCTCAGCAGGGCCTACAGACCTACCCAAGGAGCTGGATTTACATTTGAACCATTATCCTAAGTGGCTTTTCTTGGATCCTTATCGTTATTGTAATTTTTTTGCCAAAACATCTCTCCTCTCTTGTAACGGGAGATCAGATTCGGGGCCTGTAGAGGACATTTTGCTACAGCAGATAAACTGAAATTCTTTCAGAGCTGCCAAGCCTGCATGTGCTGACAGTGCTTGTAATTTATGCTTGTGGACATGACCTAGCGACTGCCTGGGCTGGATGTGGCTGGAATTACAGTTACACACTTGGATTTCAGTGTGAACACAGGCAGTGATCTGGATCTAAACCGGGACCTGAAGCCTCTCACTTGTCGTGTTCTGGTTCCGCCCTGCTTCAGGCTCTGTCCCAGTCACTGAAAGATTTATACCTTTATCAATAAATTACCATGACTTTTACTACACTTACACCAGTGCCTTAAATTAACGCCGAACTCAGTGTAGATGAGGCACGCTTCCTGCTGCACATGATTTATGGCAATCCGTCTGAAATGAGGAGCAAAATTGAATTTGCCAGCAAAGGCAAATCTTTAACATCGGGTCAGACACAAATTTTATTGCACGTCCACTCCTAAAGAGAGTTTGTAGATTGTGGGTTTTTTATACAGGTTTTTTATAGACCTGTAACACTTCAGGCTTTAAAAAAAAAAAAAAAAAAAAAAGAAGTTGGAAATATTTGGAGGTCCAAAATCTCCACTGTGTCTTTGTGTCAGGTTGGAGGTGACAGACAGGACAAACGTAGCAGTTACATGGCACTGATAAACTCTCAGCTTGAAGGCTGTGTCCCCTTTTGATGACCTGCCTTTGGGAAAGATGTGGAGAGTGCAGATAAGAACATCAGAACCAAGCAGAGGTCTTAAAAGCAGCGAGAAAGGCTGAGGAAATAAGGTGGTTTTAGCCTAAAATTGAAATGGTGTGCAGGAGGTATAATAGGCTTTCAAATAAGTGACAGGTTTGGTAAAGCAGAAGGGAATCCAATCTCCCTGTCAGTGACTGAATGGCACAAATACTCCTCTAACAGAGAAAAAAAGATTTAGGTAGACCTTCAGAAAAAAAAGAACTTTCTGACCATAAAGGAATTGAAACAAAGGCTGCAGGTTACTGGGACAGTGACATAGTCCCTGTCATGTGTGGTTTTAAGTGAGCTAAATAAAAATTTGCTTGGTGACACACGAAGATGCCCTAGCTTTGGGGTGAAGGCAGCTGTGGTCTCTGGGTATCCTCTCCAAACTCATTTTTCTGTGACTCTACGACAGAGGGCAAAAGGCAGCTCTTACACTGGCATCAACACTGCCTCTCCAGAAGGCCAGTCAGCTGTCTAACCGCCCAGGACTGAGAAATCACAAGAGGAAAAGATAAATTACAGCTGTGCACATCTGCCAAATGGCCTTATTTCAAGGTCAGCTTTCAGTGCTGCTGCAGTCATGACTCTTGCCACTATCTTCAGGAAGATCATCCTTTATCTCAAAGCTGTTCTTGCTCTTCACTGCAGATATTGGGATTCTCTGGGTGTACCCTGCAGCCTGAACCCTTGGGCACTCTGTGTGGGTGGGACAACCAGGACAGACACGTGGTGGGTGCCTGTCCACACACTGACTGCTGTGCTCATTGCTGCTCCACCGGATCCTGGGGCCAGGATGAGACCTGGGTGGACACAGGGAACACCACTGGGACCTGTCAGCCACACCATGTTGGGAATCACACCTGGATCTCTCACAGGCTGATGGAGAGTCTTCCAGGGCTGTCCAAAAAAAAAGCTTTCTCTTTGTCTAAACCATGCACCATGGTTTAGGCTGGGCTGACATTCTGAGAGTGGAAATGAGGAGTTTTGGGAAGAAAAGTGATTCACTGGGCCCCTGTGATTCCTGCAGATTCACCCTGTCCTGCCATGTGCTGGACCCAGGAGATAAAGCATAGGACACTGTATGTTAATAGTGAAAGTTGAGATATTTTGAGGCTGACATCCCAATTCAGGAGGTGCTGTTGGTTTTGGTTGTTGTTGGTTGAGTTTCTTTTAAGGATGAAAGGTGGTGCCTTCTGTTCCTAACAAACCCACCAGGCAGTTGCAGATCATACTCCATAGTGAGCAGATAGTAAAGTTCCTACTCTCTGTTTGGGTGGGATCTTGCACTTAATCCCTTTAGCACCCTGTTTGTTTTCTTGCTTTAAAATCACACTCGTCTTTGAAGGGGAAAAAAAACCAAACAAACTAAACAAAGGCAAATAGAGAATAACTGGGAGCAAACAGTAGGAAATTTCTTAACAATAAGGTCTGGAAGACTCTGTGTTCCTTGTGTTCCAACCATGACTGCAAGAGGCTGCAGCTCAGCCACGTCAGGGAAACTTGGGGAAACCACTCTCTGACGTGGAAGAAAAAAAAAGGAGGAAGAGTTGCCAACCCCCAACAAAACTGCTCAATTCTAGTCACCAAAATCAGATTTAAGATGATTAAACCTGATATCAGCTGAGTTTAAGAGCCATTGCCAAATGTGTTTGTGGCTCAGCACAGAGGTTTGTGGCTGGGTTTGGATGTGGAGCTGAGGTCCAGCAAAGGGAGCTCCTCACAGTGACTCCCACAGGCAGGTGGGGCTGGTGGCCAAGGGGACAAGTCACATCCAAGTCATCGCCTGGGGACAAGTCACAGCCCAAATGGACAGGAAATGGGTTTGACAGATGAGACAGGCACGGGGATAATGGCTGGGTGACTGATGGGGTGGGCTGTGTGATGGCTAGGGCCCTGAGAGACACTGCTGGGTGAGCTAAAAACTCCATTAGCCTGAAACTGGAGCACTGCATGGGATCCATATCCCTGGCTGAGGGCTGGGGCTCACTGGATAGGGGTGAGCTGCTGCACAGAACAGTTTCGGAGGGCTCTTTGCACTACAGCAGAGGGAAAAAGGAAACAAAAACTGTGCATTGAACAAATAAGCCGATGAAAAGATCTGGGTGGGAATTTGAGCATTGCCTGATATGATTTGGTGTCCCAAATGGCCTTAAACAGCCCATAGAATGTCTATGTCTAAAACAGATTCCAGCAAAGGAGACTTTTATGATGCACTAATAGGCTCATTAGGCTTTCTCCAGCAAGGCACACTCACAGCATCATATGTTTTTTCCATTACAGGAATTACACGTGTTTTGTTGTGTTTTGGGTTTTGTTTTGTTTTCCACACAGACTTGCCCTGACAGTTCCCCCATTCAGCTTTATATTGGAGGTACCATCTCAAGCCAATGAATTTTATGAAATATGTTGCTGGCACTCACAGAGAGATGCATAAAGGAAATATTCTAATGACAGTTGGAAAGGCTTTGATCCCTTTCCAAGACTGCACTCATGTCTTTGAAATGCGAGTTTGGCAGTGCTGGAAAGGCTGGGCCCTTTGGCTCTCTCTGGCACGAGCCCATGTGACAGACATAATGTCCTCTGTCAGGGGACCCACATAACCTTGAGAAGTGTAAGCAGTGCTTGCAGATTGCACTGGGTCAGATAGTCTGGGCTGATAACGGAGCTGGGCAGAGTCAGCCTAGTCCAAAGCAATCACTGAAAGCTGTTTTGACCTGGTAACTGTTGGGTCTGCTGCCTGCGGCTGTGGAGTTGGACATGAACTGCAAAAGTAGTTAATTTATGCCTCCTTGAGTGTAGGAATGTGGCGATGATGGATAGGGATGGGAGGTTATTAGAAACATGGGGAGGAAGGAGAGGAAGGAATTCCAGCTCGTGTTTTTATCTCTTACACACGCACACACTGGTTCCTCACATTCTCTTGGCTGCCTCACGTGTGTGCAGTGTCCAAGCCCTCACTGCCACACTCACATCTCTGCTCCTGCTCACACAGGCACATCCTCACACACTTCCCAGGGCTCTGCCTGAGCTCAGGGCTCGGGCATGTTTACGTGCTGGGGGTTGCTGGCTGCTCCCCTGAAGGAGTTTGCATTTACTGCCTTCCAAGCATGATCTACTTACACCCACACCCGGGCAGATCCTTTGCTAAAAATCCTCCTGGCATTCTCTTCTTCCACCACTGAATGCATTCTGCTCACTCACAGCCTTCCCCTGGCTAGCAGAGAAAAGTGGTCAGAGAAATATCAGAGACCCAAGTCCAAAGGACTTAGCAGGATGGATTTACATGAGGCGTGAGTCCAGTCTCAATGAAACATTGCCATCACTGGCCAGTTAGTTAAATGCTGTCTGCTCGGGATGTTTTTTACAGTAATAATCCATGTAGCCCTGGATGCTGTATGGAAGAGAAAGAGTGACTGTGGCCATGCACTGAGGAGATAAATGGGGATTGGATTGTGTAAACGATAAGCAAAGAGACAGCTGAGAATAAAGAAATATTAGTTTAGATCATTTGAAACCATGAGAGAAGAGGAAGGATAAAAATGGCAATCTCAGGAGGGGAGCAGGATTATGGTTACTCCTACAGGGACTTCCATGTGCATAAAGCATCTGCACCCTGAGTCAACAGCCACAGGACCTTCCTTCCCGCTGTGATACAAACACATAAACATTGTTCTAAGCAGTCCAGTGCTTCTGTTTCTGCCCCTGACTCTTGCACGGAGCACCACAGCACTCCCACATTCTCTCTTACACTTCTGCTCACTGTCAGTGATGCTGCCATAGGTGCAGGCACACACTGTCCCCTCCCCGGTCACACATTCCCCCCATCCTCTCCCACTGAGAACATTTGGGAGTGCACCTCAGTTCTCACATGTAATTTCAAACAATTGCTCATGGATGTGTCCAAGTAGGAGCCCATGCTTGGAAAAGTTGTTTTCTAAAGCACAAAGATCCTGGGAGTAGATTGGGCAGAGCCTCAGAGATTGTGCAGATCCAGGCAGGACAAGCTTGAGGAGCTGAGGGGAAGGTCTGTGTATTTTCCATGGATGTGTTGAGAACACTGGAGAGATGAGAAATGTGTAAAGGGTCACAGAGCTGACCTGTCCTTCAGGATATCGTCCCCATTTGATTGGAAGATAAACACTGTATGGAACGGAAACATCCCCTTCCACTGGTGTCCCCAAAGAGCACATCTCCCTCCATGAGTCAGCCAGGGCCTGGGGACACCCAGCCATGATCTATTTTGGAGGCAATGACTTCAGCAAGTGGCAGGGGAAGCTGTTGTGGAAATATGAATGTGTTTTCCATTTGGGAGTCCTCCGGGGAAGGACAAAAAGATCTTGGTGCCGAGCCAGCTCCCCCATTTTTTCTTCACCCTTCTGGTAGCAAAAGCCTTGCAAAGTATGCAGGGAACCCTTCTCAGGGCTTGTGGGGGTGTGTGGTTTGGGAGAGCCATGTGAGCCATCCATGCACACTCACAAAGGGGGACTCCAGGAAGCAGAAACCAACCAGCTCAAGACCATGGTGGTGTCTGTTCCTTACAGCCTTTGAACCGTGCTTGGCTCAGTGTGATCCCCCTCTCTGGGGTCTCCACCTGTCAAGTGAAGATACCACAACATATTCCCCCTTCTAGCTTTTTCTCTTATCACAACACTTCATATCAAAAGCCAGTGTGAGCTGGAAACAGAGAACCAAGGGGTTTAATCTTACATTTAATTTCCTCCAGCTTTCCTGTGAGTTGGAGCAGTGCAAGCAGTGTGGCACCATGGTATGTGCACTGGCAAGCAGCTCCTGTATTCCAGTATTGGAAAATCTACTCCTTGAAAGGAGCAAAAAGTACCTCCAACAGCCATCAGGCATAAAGGATTGGCTTAGCTTGCCTGCAAACAGATTTCTCTGTCATTTCCAGGCATCCCAAAAGCTAAGGAGAAATGCTGGTCACCCTGGGAGGACCTAAGGAGCCTTGGGAATTTCTGTCATGGCATGGTACCACTCCTGGGGAGAGCTCCTGCAAGGAAACCTCTTGGCACAACTTTGCCTGTTGGAAACAGCAATTCCCAACCAGCCTTGGGATGTCAGGGTTAGGCCACGTGGGTTTCAGCACAAGTGACTGCCACTGGTGCTAAAGGAGTGACTCTGTGAGCTGGTGTTAGTTGTGGTGCCAGCCTGAGGGTGTGAAACTTGTTGTGAAGGAAAGTTAGAGGTAACAACAACAAACAGCTTAGAGGAAATGTGCAAGCTAACTGCTGGTGTAAAAAGATTTACTGACCATAATACTTGGTTAATTACATTCATAATAAATAGATTCCTGCACTTATCTTGAGAATGTGGACAGCTTTATGTATTTACCTTGGATTTTGTGGCCTTAGTTAATCAATGGCCTGAAGTTTTAGATGAGATTCACTACATGAATGCAAAGTAATCAAAGTTTGGGAGTGGGTTATTAAAACATTGCAGGTGATTGATATGCAGGGTATTATAAGACCTTTGTCTGGATTGCAGCACTTCTTCAGTGTTTTGTTGCTTTTGTGTCACCTTTAGGAAAAAAGTGCTTTTCTTTTTCTACAGGGCATACTTGGATGTCAATGAACTTAAGAACATACTCAAACTGGATGGATCCACACACCTCAACATCTTTTTTGCCAATTCCTCTGAGGAAGAGCTGGCTGGAGTGGCAACTTGGCCCTGGGACAAAGAAGCCTTGATGCATCTAGGTGAGTGATAAAGATGTTTCTTCTTTGCAAAGCATTCTTTGGAGGCACTAAGAAGGAAAGACAAATATGCGTTAAGCTCTCTTCTGATTTCTTATCATTCCTCTAATATATAGTCAGGGGAAAAAAAGTATTTCACGATTCCCAGATACTGGCTCACAACCAGGAAAATATTAGGTTATAAACCCAAGACATATTATGGTATTTGTAGATGATGTCAAGCTGAAAGTATTTCACCTTTTCAGTGAAGCGACTTTACAGGGCATTCACTCCATGGGAGCAGTTTGCAGAGGATTGGGGGATATGTGTGTGGAGGAGACAGAGGTGAATCTTTAACCTCAGCCTGTTAGGTTCTGATCCTTCGTTCATTAGCAAGCATTCAATTAGCTCACAGACTGCAGCTGAAATCTGCTGCTGTTTTTCTGTACCAATGTGCAAAAGAGCAAACAGCTGAGGGATTGTATTTCTAATGTTCATTTGAGTGGAACTGGAAGGAGTTCACTACCCTGCAGATTGCCCAGTGTGTTTCATAACCAGGTTGCTGCTGGAACCCGGGGATCCAGACAAAGCTCTGCAGCCTCCCCAATGACTCACGGCCACCTGCAGTGCCACTGGACCTGCGTTCCCTGCAAAATGTCAGAGGAGCCTCAAACGGTTCAGAAGGCACTGACTGAGTCAGTATGAGCTTCTCCTAACTTCACAAACCTCCCTCGAGCTGCAAACCTGGTCTGGTCATCTCCTCTGAGCAGGAGTTCTCATAGATTTTCCAGATATTTCTCCAGCTCATCCAGACCTTCTGAGGCTGGAAGTGTAGTCCAGTTTCAGCCAAGCTAAATCTTTGTGACAGACTGTTTCAGACAATTTTTATATTACCCAACCTCATGTTGAGCTAAATAAAAAAGATATGGTGACTATAAACCTAAATGAGGAGAATAAGCAGTGTTTATTATCCTAAAATATATAATGGAAGTTGAGCTGTGTGTAATAGCTATCAGTCAGGGGTGCTTTTCCAAAGTCAAAAATCCCCAAAAAATGAGATGTTCCCATGTCTTTATGGTGACCTGTGTCCACAGCAGAGAGAGGCTCCATGGTCAGACCAAGCAGTTGGAACTGGCTACTCTGCTTCAGTTTAGTAAATGATTTATTACCACATCCAGCTCTGCAGCTGCTCTGGAAGAAGTGTGAGCAAACCTCTCTTCCCAAGGACCAGCACTTCCCCACTGGCACTCCTGCAGAGCTCAGCTGGAACTGAAACCACTTCCACTCTGGCTTGCCTGCAGCCTCACCTCTGTGGGCTCCTGTTGGGAGCACCCAAACCAGAAGGTTCTGTAAATGCCCACCAGCCTGTAAATGCCCATTCCCCAAGACAGCATCTGGCACAAACGAAGATAGATCTTAACCCCAGCCCTGAGCAGCAGCCACAGTGGTGGGATTCCTGTCAGTTTGGGAGGACAAGCAGCGTGGATTGCTGGTTTTGGGTTTGACCCCTGCGTGGGCCATTCACTGAAGAGTTGGACCCGATGACTCCTGTGTGTCCCTTCCCAGCCCAGAAGGTTCAGTGATCCTGTGAAGCATTAACCCCAGTGTCACTGCCCAAGTACACACAGCTGCAATAGAGCTGCCTCTTCCCTAAATGAGGATTTTCACAGCTTCCCTTGGTGTTGGCATGGGAGGGAGCAGAGAACAAGGGGAGAGCCCCAGAGTGGGGGTCTCATTTTGGCCTCCCAGGCTGCGGCTGGTTCTCTCTCGAGCAGCGAGGCTGTTGAAGAGATAAGTTTTTCTCAAAACACTCTGGGAAGCTGAGAGGAAATGGTTTGGGTGTTTTGCCTGGTCTCGAACTGAGCAGTTTTTGTGTGTGAGGCAAACGTGTTTACCACTACATCAGATTCTCAGAGTGTGTTTTGAGAAAAACTTCTCTCTTCAACAGCCTCGCTGCTCGAGAGAGAACCAGCAGCAGCCCGGGAGGCCACAATGAGACCCACACCAGAGTGCCAAGAAGAACCTTCTGCAAGAGGGCTGGGGCTCACCCAAAGCCCTGATGAGTTCTTCTGTCACTTCCTTAAGCTAATTGTCAGCATCGTGCCTGAGCTAAACAATTTAAATTCGGCTCCTATAGAGCACTGACAGAGTTCATTGACCAAAAAAAAAAAAGATCTTGCAAGAAAAAAGATAGACATTGGACAAAAGATTAAATTTAACTTGCCAGGGGGAAAAAAAATGTAATAAATAAATAAATAATGCTCATAATTTCCTGTCATAATAGCCCTCCCAGACCTGTGCTTGGTTTGTAAGAATTCATCTTTAATCTTTTTTACTCTCTTCTATAAATCCAATATGTACTTAATAAAAAATATGAAATATGTCCTGTGGTGCAGATCTAAAGGCTGGGATAGAGATTGTCTGGGTGAGGGAGTTTATCTTTTCTGCAAAACTGCAATTGATTTAGATTCTTGACAGCTATAAAAAATATAAATTTTCAACAAAGGCAAAAATAAAATCTCCCTCTCCAGCTGCCTCAGGGTTCTCCAATGCCAGAACTATTTAACCAGCCTTTACTGAAGGCACATCCTGCTGAGGAATTTCACCAATATTCCTGCCACTGGGAAACAAACTCTTTTTTTTTCTTTTTGGGGTAGAGAACCCCAAAGCACTCTCTGGGTGTAAATGGCTCCACCTGGATAGAGAACAAGCACCAGAGGAGTCAGAGCTTGTATTGTAGAGAGGGGGAGAGAGAGGAATCATGGGTTTGTTGTGGAGCTGCGTGCTGCTGGGTCTGTATATAATTAATTGGGAATGTGGAGAACCAGTGTGAGGAGCAGTTCAGTGCTGTGAGAAGGAGGTGCTGATGCTACGTGTGGCAGAGTAGACCAGATGCTGCAGCATGGCAGATTTTATTCACTCTTTTGCATAGGCATTTAAATTTTCTGTTCTCTTTTTGAAGTAGTTTTTATGTATTTGTACATGCCCATGGCACTCCTGTCCACCCTGTGCACACTGTCACGTGTGCCCCTGCTCAGAGGGGAGATCTTTTCTCTCCTGCTGTTTTGTGCATGTGTCCCTTCAGGACATCCAAAGTGCTCCTTCCTCTCCCTTCAGCACTGACACGGTTTCAACTGCAGCGCTGCATGTTGTGTTTTGGACACTGTTCTTAGAGGAAAACGTGAGGTAATGGGGAAATCAAAGCAGGACGACTGTCAGGGAGGTCTAGGAAAAGGCTTGAGTTCCAAGGAAAGGCTGAAGGGATTACAGTGATTCAGACTGAAGGGAAAGAGCCTGAAGTGGGGATGATGACAATCTCATAAAAGCTGATGAAAGGGGAGGAGAATCTTCTGTTCTTCATATCCATGTGAGGAAGGACTTGAAGTCATGAACTCAAATTGCCAAAAAATCAGTTCAGATTAGATGTGAGTTAAATCCTTGCAGCTGTAGGGATGCTGAGTGCTGACATTGATTGCTGGGGCAGTCATGTCATCAGGGGTTGTGAAGAGGCAGCAGGCCAGAGTGTGTGAGGGATGGTATAGACCTAATTGGCTCTGTGTTGTCTGAGAGTGGAATTTAGAGGACTTCTTAAGAACTTCATGGTCTCATTTTCCTCTAATTTCATGGTTTTTACAATCAAGTCTCCAGGCAGATGAGGATGAAGGGTCTATGGTGCATCAGAACCTGGTGATCTCATCTTCCCTGTGCTACAGCCACTGATAAAGTTCCTCCTGCCAAAACCTTTTCTCTCCTCATTGTCACTAAATTATTAGAGTACCATGTCCAAGATTTATGTTCCCACTATAACTTTTACAAAGCAATCTCCTCGTAATAGGCACACAAAAAGAATTTTAAATAAAAGGCTTGGAAAAGTTGAGATCAACAACCTAAATAATGAAAATATCAAGCATATCTTAAATACAAAGGTACATCTAACTGAGCTAAAAATATAGTTCGTATGATTAATTCAATGTACTGCAGATCCTCACTAAATTGCCATTTGCTCATTTACACATCCCTTAATTCATTCAACAGAAAACACTGTTAGTTTTCTTTTAGTAAACATTTAATAACCACATAGTTCTTTTAGGGTTATCACATTCCAGGATTTTATATTTTTTGACACTTTAGACTTAATGCATACTCATTAGCAGACTGTGCAGTTCAGATCAAGCCAGGCTTGTCTGAGTACATGAACAGTGTGTTTCTGACAGTTACTCCAAAGCTGCCTCCGTGACACCCTGAAAAAACTGCTCCAGCCTTGGGTGTGCTCACTTTGCTTTGCCCAGCTCTTAATTCGCAAGTATTGGTGGAGTCTTGTGCAATTCTCGGGGTGTTTCAGAAGTTAGTAGGCTTTTCTCACATCTCTGCCCTGTGGAGTATTACACACAGAGTGTTCCAGGTGTGTTTTGTTTGACTCTTGGTGTCAAATATGTTGCTTACACCTGTCTGGGGGAAGTCACACTCTTTAAGCACATGAAATTATCTAAAAATGCATAGTAGGAAGTCATTTCATGCAGGATTTTCCTCTAAGTTAACAAAAAACCTAAACTGAGTTTATTCAGTTGAAAGGCTGATTGTTGCAGTGTTTTTTGGTTTGGGATGTTGAGCTTTGTCCCACAGTCCCTCCTCCTTAGAGCCCCAGATTAAAGGTGAGCCTGAAACTTTGCTGAGCGGGAAATCCGATTCAGCAAAAAACTTTCTGTGCTACAGAGGATGCAACGAACTGCCAGAGGACCTGCCCTTAGGGAGGTGTTCTCTCCCCTTTCTCCTGCTGTCCTGAGGAACTGAAGCAAACCTGGACGCCGTCCTCTTTCCCCTTGCAGGTGGCATCGTGCTGAACCCCTCCTTCTACGGGATCCCTGGGCACACACACACCATGATCCACGAGATCGGGCACAGCCTGGGGCTCTACCACGTCTTCCGGGGCATCTCCGAGATCCTGTCCTGCAGCGACCCGTGCATGGAGACCGAGCCCTCCTTCGAGACGGGGGACCTCTGCAGCGACACCAACCCTGCTCCCAAGCACAAGCTCTGTGGGGACCCTGGGCCTGGCAATGACACCTGTGGGTTCCACGCTTTCCTGAACACGCCCTTCAGGAACTTCATGAGCTACGCAGGTACTGGGCTTTGCTGGGGTCTGTGGCTGGGCAGGAACGAAGAATTGCAGTACCGCCCCTGATTTCTCAGTCCTCGTGGGGTGATATGTGTCTTCTTGTGTCTTTATGCTGATAAAGGTCTAGGGCTTGATGAGGGATCAGGCTTGACAGCCTCAGGAACCCCTTCTAGCTCTCCTTCTCTTTTATCCCAGTTTTCCCCAAATCCACATAGTTTCGTGTGAAGACCAGGCAGAAGGTTTGGGGGATGGAAGAAATGAGATAAGCATTAAGAAAACAGCTTCTAGAGGCTCTACGGCAAACCTGACACCTATTTCTCTGAGATCTGGATGCCTGATCTATGAGGTCTTTGAAAAACTCAAATCCAGAGATTGTTTGTACTCTCCCAAGGAGATATAGAATGTCAGATGAATATTGATACCATCAAGGCTGTGGGATAACCCTGTGACAAGTGGACAACTAATGAGGCACTGCTCGTGCCTCCAGGTGTCTGTTGAAATGCCATGTTTAGATTTGATTTGGAATCACTCACATCCCAGTTCCATCTTTAGAATGTGAATAGTGGGATTCTGCCTGGCCAAGGACTACCAGTGTGCTGTGCTGGTTTGTACTGGGAGTGCAACAGCAGAGGCTCCCTACCAGTGTGGTGAAACCACCCCTCAGAGCAAAGGCTGATGTGGTTACAGCTCTGCAGGCACACCTCAGCTGCCCAGGTGTGCCAGGCTCTGGCATTCCTCCCAAACAGAGCATACCCCAAAGAGGGCATTTGATCCTGTGACCCTGTCCAGTTGGATAAGGCTGGACTGGGGTCCTTGATGCACCTCTGGAAGCTCAAGGGGAGCTGAAAGCTCCTCTGTTATTTCTCAGAAGGAACAGGGTTTACCTTGGCTCATATTTCCCCTTATTTTGGGCTGCAGGGTCTCTCTGCAGTGACAATCTATGACAGTGAGCTGACAGCATCAACAACATTTTAAAGGCAACCAATATACTTACAGACACTGAAGGGCACCTTTATACTCCAGGCAAAAACACAGATTTCCCACCAAAAGGTCACAGGAGTGCTTATTCTGTAATAAAACTGTAGAGAAGCAAAGTGTTTAATGTCATCTGGGGCACGGATTGAAATGATTTATAACCAAAATGCTTTTATGCCCTTTGTGGCACTAGCTAAAAGCAATGCCAAGTTTTCTCTCTATTTCTCTATTTGTTTAGAGGGTGTTTTCAGGGACAAACACACCGAGTCAGCTCCTCAGTGTGCTCTGTGCTGTGGTGCCTGTGGTTGGGCAGGGAGCCTGAGCACCCAGCCCAGCCTCATGGTAACATCCCTCAGAGATGTCTTATCTGAGCCACTCCAGACGACAAAATCCCCCCACCAAAGCTGCTCGTGTGGATGTGGCGAGGGGTAGAGCGTGCCTGTTTCAAAACTCTGAGCTCTTTTCTTCCAAAGAGAACTTGCCTTGCCAGCTGACTCGGGAGCTGAGGCAGACCACAGAGATACCCATCTGCTCCTGGGAGCTACGTGTGTGCTGCTGTTCTGAGCTGAAACCTCTTTTTTTTCCTTGAAAAAATTAAGTGAAGAGAGATGATAGATATCTCTAGAGCTGTAGCATGAATCTGTTTGCTTTTCTGTTATTGCCAGTGGAGTAAAATATATCAGGATATCAAATTGCTGTCAAAATACCTTTGAAACGTGTAGGTTGAGGTCATGCAGTTCTAGGAATTGCCTTTCTTTCATTTCTGTTTTGCTGCCCGTGTACAGCTTGATCATATTGTGTTGGTCTGTCTGTTCCTGTCCCATCCATCTGTCCAGTTACCCCCAGCCCTGAGCAAAGCACTGACTTTGACTGATAATTTTTATTTTTCCTGGAATAACAAGTCACAATGGCCAAAAGATTAGGTAGTGTGAGAAATAGGACTTGTAAATTATTTTTACAAGTCCAAGTAGCTGTGGTGTTCCCAAATAAAAGATATTAGTCTTTTAGATGACTTCTCATGAAATCGTTATGAATTTGTCCTCTGAATTCTGTTGGAGTAATCATCCCACCAAAGTATAGAATTTCTCTATTTCTTTATCTGAGGATCTTGAACTTTTCTTGATATTGAGTGGAACGCCTTCCTCCCCTGCCTCTCCTCCCTTCCCCGCCCCCTGGACACAGCCTGTGCTGATGTTTAAACAGATTGAGAATGCAGATCATCTTTCCCCTGTGCCATTGTCCCACAGCTTTGTCCTATATATATTTTATTGGTTTTTTATGATGGCTATTAAGGGCCTTTGTCTCCTTCTGTGCTTCCGTGAAGAATATTTATGGCTTTTACGGCATGCTCAGGGGTAGACCATCGATAATTATTGAGGAAATCCAGAGATGTCACATTAAAGCAGCTTTTTCATACCCACAGGGATTCGTAGATATTATCAAGAGGGTGGTGTCTGTCTATCTGCTCTGCATGTTTGATCACAGGAGGGTCCCTGCTCAGTGGAATAGAGAGACACAGGAAAACACGTGAGCTGGTGTGTCCCTACCGTGGGAGGGCTGGAGTCTGAGCAGGATCCTGACCAGAGCTGTCTCCTTTTGCCTGCATCTCGGGGAAGATGTGGCCAGGTTTTAAATCAGACAGCAAATACCCATTTGTCTTCAGAAGAAATTCATATTTTCTTGTTCCCCCGGAGTACCACAGGGCATGGACTTGCAAACATCAGAGCACCTCCTAACGCTGCCACAATACTGAACTCAGCCACGACTCCCCGAGCAGCCTCCGGTGACCTGCATCTTCCCAGAGAAGTGCAGCACTTGACCTGTGCAGAACTGTCATTGTTGCTTGGATCCCAGCTGGGACCGAGCTCTGCTGGGCTGGGAACTCTGCAGGCACATGTGAAGAAACACTCTGTGTTTTCAAGAGCTTTTCATCTGATGGGAAGAACACCAGAAAAATGGTTGAAGTGCTTAGCATTGAGTTCCTCATCATAGCTTTGCTGGGTGACTTTGCACAACATATTTATTCCCTCTGGGATCTGCACAATAGAGAAACAGCAATTTTCTGCTTCTCTGGGGCATTGTAGTTGTAAAGCTGTATGGTGTTCAGAGGGCACTGGATGTGTTCTTGTTGCCAAATCATGTTTGAGGAAAGCAGGATGAAATGAGAAATGGATATTTATGGGAAATCATCCAGCATAGTTCTTTCTCCATTTTGAATGAAAAAGAAATATGAAATATCAAGAAATATTTGTCAAAAGTTCAGAAAGGGGTTAGAATCATAGTGGTAATGGGGGAGATTTTTTTATAGAATGAAGTTACTTTTTACACCAAAAATCTACATTTTTATCAGTGTTTGGAATTATACTTTGAATTGATCTTTCAGAACGTTTTTATTTGCTCATTAGAAAGTTTAGGATCTTTAAAAGTTATGTATTTTAAAATTCTGTTGTGTTTTAGTCTAAGAGATCTGACAGTCTGTTGCCCACAGTTTGCTTAAATCCCAGTCAGTGCTTTTTCCTTACACTACCATCCTTTACCCTTCCATCCTTTCTCAGAGACATTCTTTTAAATGTGAAGTTCTTTTGAACCCCGAGCTCCGCTGGTGGCCCAAATCCTGACCAGAAGGTGCTGCACTGAAGCTTTCTGTTGCTTCCCCTCCATGTCTCTTCCTTATTTAGGGATAATCTCTGGGTGCTTCAGGTGTATCCCAGGTCAGGGGGAGGGAACGTTCATTGATTTATTTCCTTCCTTTTTCACTATTGTTTCCTTTCACCTGCCTCCACAAGTGATGGCTGTGCTAATTCCTTCACAGACCATTAACTCTGGAGTGCTGTGGGACCCAAGCCCGGGCAGTAATTCTTCCCCTTGCTCCCGCCTCCTCTCCCACGTGGCTGATGTGGCTTCTGTTTGCATTCCAGACGATGACTGCACCGACTCCTTCACGCCCAACCAGGTGGCCAGGATGCACTGCTACCTGGACCTCGTCTACCAGAGCTGGCAGCCCACCAAGAAACCGGCTCCCGTGGCAATTGCCCCCCAGATTGTGGCTCGCGCCTCCGCCTCGGTCACCCTGGAGTGGTTTCCACCCATCGATGGCCACTTCTTTGAAAGGTGATCATGCTCTGCTCTGTACTCTCGTGCTGGAAAAATGGGAAGGGGAGAGCCAGAGGCCCCGCTCCAGGAGCGCAGCTTGGTCATGTGCTGTGCTCAGCCTGGGTTAAGGCTCTTTCCTAAATTGGTTCATACTGAGGAGGTTATTGATCTGTTGTCTGCTCTTCCTTTCTCAGCCTGTAGCACTCAGTTGAAGGCCATTGATTTGCCATGTAAAGGGCAAATCTTTCTCCGTATGTTATGGGAGGAATTTTCAATCAAAGATTCCGGCCCTGTGATTCCTGCTGTGGTTGCTGCTCACGAATACCTGTGGGCTTCGGCTGTGCCTGCACGTTCCCCCCTCCTCCCCTTGCACGTTCCCTTTGCAAGGACAAAGTGGATCTTGTTTTTACAGCACAGAGCTCATGGGCAAGGAGGTGGCTGGACTAGGGACAGGGACAAATGCTCCCTCCTCCTCTGAGCTGTAGATGTGAGATGGGAATTGAGCAAGGCAAAGTCCCAAACCCCTGGGTATGGTGTGAATGTCATCCTGTAGGTCAGCATAGGGGGATGTATTCCTGTCTGGCAGGCTTTTAGTTGTATAATATCAATAGTGGGAAATGTAGGGCTCTGGACAGGAGTTGCACCTCATTGCAGCCCATATTCAGAGCAATTTTCCCCCAGAGCAATGACCTGAGTGACTGAGTGGTTCATCTAAATGCTCTTATGCAGCTCTTGGATGAGCTGCAGGAGCGCTGAGAGTCCTGGCAGAGAACTTCCCAAATCACTGACCTTCTCGCATTACCATTAACTCACATCCCCGTTTGCATTTCCTCTCCACCTCTTGCTTTGTTGTTTTATAGAGAGCAAACTTGGAGTGTCCTTCAGGACCGCAGCAGTTGAGAGCACAGGAGGCCAAATTTACAAGCATATTAGCACCCAAAAAGCTGCCTCAGCACTGCTGCTTTGTGCAGGGAGAGCACCTTGAAAGCACTGCCTCCATCAGGGATGAAACTCCTTCCAGCACTGCTAGGATACCATGGCCATTTCAGTGGCCAGCTTGCACTTTATCCCACTAGGCAGAGAGCTGTTATTTTCTGCTCAGATGAGATTTTCCACCCTTATTGCAGATTAATATGGGGAGGGAAATCAAATCCTGTTAGGGATTGATAAAGAGAGGTCTTGTGCTCTGAAGAGTGTTTGCTTTAATTACAGTTTTGTAACCGAATCCTTTTATTCCCTACCTGTGAAAAAGACTCATGTAGTTCTGAAAATTAATTCAGAATTTTTCAGCCCATAATCATTTTTAGGTAAATTAAGTTTCTCCAATTTAATTTAGATTTCAGAAGATGCTTATTGTGTGTTAAATAAATGCCATCTGCCTCTAAAAAACACATTGATGCAGAGTTAATTGTTATGTAACCAAATATGACTTTATTACATATTTCTTATAACTCAATCAATATGTTCTTAATAACCTCTAGTTACTTGCTTCTTAAATAACACACAATGGATAGCCTGCTAAATCTAAAATTTCATAACAGAGTTATCATATGTTAAATAAAGAGTGATTTTCCAGGAAAAAAGGGTCCTTTGGGTTTTCAAATCTGTGTGCTCAGTATTACTGAAGAGATTTAAAGAGACAGCCTCAAGTACTTTGAGTCCAATTCCTTGTTAAAATGAGAGTCCCACTGCTAACAGATACAGAAATGTTGCCGTGACCGTTTAAAAATGTCACTGAAACATATAAATGATCCTGTCTAAAACATGCCCAGATTTTTGATCTGCTAATCAAAACAAGGATGATAGTATTATTCTAGTGACTAATCCTGGAAAAGCCCACGTGCTGAACTTCCAGAACCTCCGTGTCCGGCGCTGCTCGGTCAGAGACTCATGCCTGTATCAATTTGTGAAATTGGGTCACTGTGCAAGACAAGTAGGAGGTAAAATTGGCCAAGTATAATCTTATCTGTGTGTGGGAATACTGTAAATCTTTGCAGATATTTTTACACAAAGTGCACAGCATTGGCCCAAATTTCACTTGCCTCACTTGAATGAATAAACTCATTCACTTCAATGGGACTATTCATGTAAAAAACAGAGGACTGATACTCAGCTGCTGAGTGCCTTGGGCCTGGTTTCTAATGCACAGAGGCCCCTTCCTTGCTGTTTTGACAGTGTAAAAGGGCCTTCAAAGGATGAATGGCTCTGGCTACACTAGCAAGTGTTGTGGCCTTTAGAAGTAGATCTCCAGTCCAAAACAGTTGTTAATGAAGACCTGACGTCAACCCTGCGGGGGCTCGGGGGGCTGGCAGTGCCCCACGGCACCAAGGCCAGGAGCACACCAGGTGTGGTCCTGCAGCACACCTCCACTCTGGTTCCTGGCTAAACTGGGTCCAGCTTCCCTGCTCCAGGACTGTTCCCAGTGCTGGAAGCGGGGAAGAGGAGGAATTTCACTCCCAGAGCTCACTCCTGATCCCAATTACAATGCTGCTGTGGGCGTGCTTGGCGTAACTCAAGTTCCTTTTATGTCTCTTTTATTCTCCAGAGCTGTGCACAGGCAGTGACCTCTGCTTAATGAAAGTCAGGGAAGGAAAATTTAGCCTTCTGTTTAAAAACATAGCACTAGGCTGGCTGTATCTGTGGGAGGTCCTGACAGGTTGAAGGGAGATGAGGCATGGGAGTAAAGACCGTGTGTCTGTTCCCTGCTTAGATGTCACTCTGTCATGGGTGCATTAGATGCTTTCCTCATAGGGTCTTCAAATTACATGATTACTTACGTGGATTTAGGGGCAGAGACAAATGTTAACTCCTAGTTCCTGTAAATTTGGGGGTGGCGCTCCTGTGTTCTCATAATTTGGCAAAAGTAGACACAAGAGTTGTGCACAGCAGTAAAATCTTCTTCCTGACAGACCCTCCTGGCCTCTTCAGAGCATTCAATTGATATTTTCTCTCTCACTCTACAGAGTCACTTACCTGCATGTAAATTTGTCAAGATGTTTTGACCCTAAGCTCCAGCAGCTGGTTGAGCTCCCAGACATCTCTAATAATTAAATATGTCAAGAACCAACATTTCTTCTTGTAGCTTCTGCCCACAGGATTGGAATCCTTCCCGTCCTCCATCCTCCCTTTTAAAAAAGCATGAAAAAGTGCACACGCAATAACATGTAGTATTAAAATGGCAATAAAGTAAATGAAACAAGTGAAAACAAGGAAGAAAAAGAGAAGTCTTCATTTCCTGGCTGCATCCATTGGATGTGTTCATCTTCTGTCTCTGAGCATCCATTCATGCACGTCCTGTCTGAGATGTGTGGGCAGATGTGAACAGTTATTGTCATGGGGCTCCAAAGCAAATTTGGGCAGAAATCTTTGAATGCATCTATTTCTCCAAGTTTTCATTGAGGTGACAGCATTAATTTCCACGAATCTGATTCTATCTGATTCTTAGCAAGCAAATATTTTGGTCAGTGTGGTGTCCCAGAGATGGCTGGGCTTGATAATCACTCTGTTGAACCTTGCTGGAAAGTTTCAGTGCCTTAGAGGGGAGAGGACCAATGCTGAATTTCAAGTACAGCAGCTCAAATTTAGTCTGTAAACAGGCACTCTTTACCCAAAGGAATGACAGATTTTTAGTGGTTTTGAGTTGCCTACTGAACTGGTGCTGGCCCTGAAGGAAATGGTCTGTTTTTCACTAGTAATCTTTAGATTTTGAACCCACTTCACTGAAATATCATGCTGTAGGAATGAATTCCTCCTGTGCTCTGAACTTCATAAGCTGGAATTTCCCCAGTACTTGGCTTATTAGAAAACAGAGAAGTCTAGATTTTCCATTACCCTGCACTTTGGGCAGTCATGTGCCACTGTGTATAAGGTGGCAGATACGGCTATCATTCCTAATTAATAGTGGTTTTGAACCAATTTATGCTCATTTTTTTCTTGTTGTCCATGGCTTTCCAAGGTATAAGGATCTGGCTTAGGTTTTCATAAGCCTGTAAATGCAATTCCATAATTAGGTTTGACATTCATGGCTCTTTATAGGATTTGTGTGCAAGAGTCTGCAGACCAAAAACTTTAACCCAGGAGTCATCCCCTGTGTAAGTCCTTTCAGCCAGTGGAGTTACATCAGGATTGAGTTTGGCTCCCAAGCTGGAAAAGTAAAAAGAGAAAGTTTGCTCATAGCCTTTCCCACATGATGGTCCTTGTGATTTCTCTCTTACCTCCAAGTCCTCACTGGTAAAAGGAAATGTTTGTCCATAAGCCTACAGTTTTTTTCCACCATGGCAGGCTGTGATGAAATTGTATAGCTGCTAATTTGAGTAAAAAGCAGTCCTAATTGTGGAAACTTGGCTTCCAGAGCCCTCTCCTCATCCAGGACCAAGTGCTAATGCAGAAGTCTCTTTGTAGAGAAACTGAAAGATTATTATTGCAGGGACTTCTATCTTGACTGTTCATGGAAGTGTCTGAAGAACAACTGCTCAACAATAATTCCACATTTTGATTTCTCAGGACCATTTATTCAGGTTTCGTGATTTTTTTTTTATTTAGTTTTTGCATGTAATCAATCAGGCAAGCTGAGTCAGACACCTAAACCTCTGCTAAATAGGCAGCTGAGAAATGAAATAGGGAGGCAGTATCACACCAGTGGTACAGGTGGGTGAAGTGAGACACAGAGAGAAGTTACTCACAACATGCCCACATTTTTTCATTTACAGTGCTACAGACCACAAAAGGAAGAGGAGGCCACCTTTGTGTCCTTCTTTATTCTACCCCATTGCCATGTTGCATTTTTCAGGTGTTTTCAGCAGTGCATCCCTTCCTGCACTACACAAGTTCAGCCAGTTACTGTCTCTGTCACTGTGGCTCAGCCACTGAGGATCCCAAATAACCTCTGCCTGAGGATCACAGTCCTTTCTTCAAAGCAGTGCTGAAATAAATCATGCACTGGTGGTTATGATGGTTAAAATTTGCATAGCTGATTATAATAGTTGATATAAATTATTCAATAATTGACTCAAGCCACTCTTACTAGAGTAGCGTAGAGGGTACACTGTGTTACACACAAATTGTTTGCCTAAAACTTCTGTCCTTTCCTAGGTGCATTTGATCATTAGGATAATTAATTTTTAACTTTCCATTTCAGCAGAAAGTGTTCCTTAAAGCAGAACAATTAATTCTGAATAGTAAGCAGCTTACTGGGGTAAATAACCATATACTTTGGGTCATACAGGGTTACAAATGTGTGTCCCCAAGGAACATAGGACTGAACTGTGTGAATTGCATCCTCAGCTGATATAAATCAGCTTAACTTTATGGAGGAGGTTAGAGTTACTCCAGTCTATATCAGCTTAAACCCGGATCTTGTGAATGTATTAGCAAACTATTTAAACTGACTGAGGGTAGTTTTGGATTAGGTGTTAGGAAGAAATTGCTCCTTGTGAGGGAGGTGAGACCCTGGCCCAGGGTGCCCAGAGCAGCTGTGGCTGCCCCTGGATCCCTGGCAGTGCCCAAGGCCAGGTTGGATGGGGCTTGGAGCAGCCTGGGACAGTGGGAGGTGTCCCTGCCATGGCAGTAGGGAAGAACAAGATGAGATTTTAAGTCCTTTCCTACCCAAACAAGTTTGTGATTTGTGAATTGGTGTTTAATTGGGTTTCCCTGCTCATCCAATCTTGCTGGTAGGACAATCCAAAAGATACCACAAGTTCAAGCAATAAATAAATCCATGATGGGAGCAGAAATAGAACTGAAAACTCCTGAGGCAAATTTCTCTGCTCTAATCCCTAAGCAACATGTGTTTTCTTTTGTCATGGTTTGGTCTAGTGCAGGGGGGGAAAAAAAAGTGTAGGTGAATGTGATTTCCCAGGTTGCTGTCATTTTGTGTTGGATGGAGGGCTCAGAAATGCTTTCTACACAGGCTCTTGACTTAAATCTACAGAAGGTCAGCATCAGAAAACACTTTTGTCAGTGCCTTGAGAAAAGAGGGTTAAGTGGACCTGAATTCTAAGTCTTATTGCTTTTAATATAGTTGAATAAGCAGCTCACTCAGCTGTTACTAAGTTGGTGTGTTTTCCTGTTTTCCTGGCCTCCTAGAGAAGTGGGATCAGCATGTGAACTGTGTGCAGAAGGAAGAGTCCTGGTGCAATACGCCTTCAGCGCCTCTTCTCCCATGCCCTGCGATCCCTCGGGGCACTGGAGCCCACGGGAGGCAGAAGGTGAGTCACAGGGATGGGGACAAACACATGGTGGGAGAGAGGGTGGGACAGAGCAAAGGGAGAGCCCCAGAGACAGTGGGAAAACCTGGGAGTGATTGATTCTACCTGCATGCAGCGTGGAGAGAACTAGTGGGCAGAGGAACACCGCGGCCTGAAGGAATGCCCCTGGCTCAAATACCTGTGTTTTGGCCCCTGAGTCCTGCTCCTGCCCATGAATTAAGTGAATTTCAGGAGCTGAACATGAATTTCACAAAGCAGCAGAGTGCCAAGAAATGCTGACCATTCACATTTGCCAGACGAATTCCTCAGGGGAACCATTTACTCCCTCTACTCCAGCTCCAAAAGTGAGGAGTTGTTCTTTATTTGGGCCTGGTTTGTGCTGCCTTCCCTTGTGGTGAATAGCAGTGGGCTGCAGCAGCAGCCAGGCTGGAAGGAGGTTGCCCTTTGGGCAAGTGCTCTGCAGCAGGAATGCAGGTGACCACGTGGAGCCCTCTTGTTCAGGGTGTTTTGCAAGTCTTTCTCTTGGAGCCTGTTGGAGGGCGAATGGTCTGCAGGGCTGGTGGTGCAGTGCCATTAGATCTCCACCATTAACTCTCCTCACACCTCCCTTCCGTGACGTCCCTGGGTGTGTGTGGTGGAGCATATTTAAGATTGTACCAGGCGAAGGTCAGTGGTCCCAAATGAGGGTTTGCAAAGAGCAGAGCGTTGTTGCAGCCTGTCCCTCAGGAGCTGTTCCTTCCGGAGCAGCGCACTCCTGGAGCACACAGGTGAGCTCACCCAGCCCCAAGGACAAGCCTGGATTTTGCAAACTCATTATACAAATACCTCCTTATGGTCAGGGTTTATTTGTCCTGCAGCTGAAGCACATGGGAGTTATTCTGCAAGGAACATTATTTGGGCTGGCACCCAGGAACTCTCCCTTGTCCTAAGGTCAGCACGTGCAATGAGCTGTGCCCCTGCTGCTTGATATGGCAGTGGTCAGTGTCCTCTGCCCCACACACCCGTGGGGGTGGGAGCCCAGCAGAGGTTGTGTTTCACTCCAACCCACCCCCTAAATTTAGAACAGAGTGCCCAGAGCAGCTGTGGCTTCCCCATCCCTGGAAGTCTCTCAGGCCAGGCTGGACAGGGCTTGGAGCAACCTGGGACAGTGGAAGGTGTCTCTGCCCATGGCAGGGGTGGAGCTTTAAGGTTCCTTCCAACGCAAACCATTCCATGGTTTTATGAGATCCAAGGCTGCTGGGCACAGCTCAGAGCACACCTGGCCCTTGGCTGGAAGCTCCATCCTGGGAAGCAGTGCTCTGGGTGTGAGGGTGCCTGGATCACCCAGTAAACAGCACTAGCAAAGTTTGGATCACTGGCAGTAGTAGTTCAGGGTAGAAGGTGGAATTTCCACTTAGCCAAGGATTACAAGACTTCGAAACCTGTTTTCATTTGGAACAAAACTTGAAACTTTTGAAATTCTCCACGAAGGAAAATTAAAAACAAAAAGTGTTTGAGGCTGGCCAAAATGGTTTGTTTAGCTGGTATAATTCCTCATGAACTTTGGTTAAATTATGACTTTTGAAAATATACCCTTTTAGTATAGAATCTAGGGCAAAAGCAACTTTGAATATCAAAATGGAAAGTGTTTCAAGGTGCAAAAGCAAAAAGGTTTCTCACAAAAATGTCAAAACACTGTGTTCCAATAGTGTTAGAAATTTCTTGCCATTTTCTCTTCCAGGATAAAATTTTGGCCAAATAAACCCAATTTTGCAAAGTGTTTTTATTGTGAAAGGACTGCATATTCCATTGAAATATGCAGTTCCATCAAAATTTCTCCACTGAGCTTTGATTTGAAAACTTCTAGATCTCACACATCTTGCCAGAGGCATCATTCCTAGAGAAACTAAGCTACTCTAAGATTTATTACTCAGCAGCATTTTGCATTTAATTTCCTCTTCTTGCTGTGTGTGCCTGCATGTTCTTAACTATGAAGGGTGCAGTCTGATCCTTATCTGTCTCATTTAGTTGCTCTTGTGCCATTGCTATGGAACAGAAGTGTGGTAATCATGTCCTCAGGATTAATGAGCTGTTGCCACTTTAGGGTAGAAGATATACCAAGTGTATGGTGTTCGTTGCTCCATGATTTTCTGTCTCCACTACCACACTCCCTGACATTCAGGCCCTCTGCCTGTTTGCGCTTGGTCTGAGTTACAAACAGCATTTAGGTCATTGTCTGGCTTCTTTAATTGTCTCCCTGTGAGTACTCAAGCCATCAAGCTTTAAATTCACTTTCTGCAGGGGTTCATGGGTGTAAATCTCCACTGCTTGAATGTCCGTGGAAAATGAAGACAAAGGAGGCACAAGCACGGCCAAAATGAACTTGTTTTAAAATCTGAGATGACAGTCATGGAGAATGTTCTGTAGGACTCATCCAGCTTCTGAGCAGAAAACCACACTCCTCACGTGTCTCTGAAGCAGCTCTGGTTGGTCTGATCTCATTTTCCTGAGGTCTCCTACCCCAGGCAGCTGCACCAGCAGTGGTCTGGGCTATGTGGGAGCTGTGCCCTTTGCCAAACCCTGCTGTGGGCAGAGTCCTTCCCAATTCCCTGCTTATTCCTGATCCTGGTGGGATCCAGCCCCCAGGCTGAGGCTGGGACAGTGTCTTTCTCAGCCACCTGCACGAGGTTCTTTGTGGCACCTGCACGAGGGGCTGTTTGTTCCTTGGCAGGGGCTGTGGGAAGGCTCATGAGATCAGGCAGTTCTGATTTATTCTTTATCTCCACCGTAGAGCCAGAAAGCTCTAACCTACCTGGATTCTCACCAGCAACACCAGCTAGATCAACAAACCTTACAGCACCTCCATAACTCTGTCAAAGGGGGGTTTTATGTAAGAAAGGTGATTTTGGCTCAAGCCCAGTGAGTACCTTTGCTTGCTGTGCAATATGTGCATATATCAGTCAGTTCCTCCTGCCTGGCTCACTGCTGACTGAGAGAAGGGTGAGATTATTACAAAAAAATGTTGCTGCCTTGCACTGCTCTAGAGCTTAGCCTTTTCCTGGGCCTAATATTTCCCTCAAGAGCAATTTGTTCTGTACCTTAATTGTCCCAGCTGGACGCTGGAATCCCACTGGGTGGTTCCTTTATCTTGACCACCTCAGAAATGTGGCAGGTGGGTTGTGGTTGTAGCAAGGGTGATATCCTGAGAGACTCCTGGTGCCAGATGGCCTCTGAGGCGCTGTCCCTGTGCCGGGGAATTCATCCCAGGCACTGCACTCAACTGCACAGTGAAGGATCGACACACCAGGCTGCAGTTGTGGATAGCACTTTGGGGAAAGACATTCTCCTAACCTGCCATGCCTGCTCTCCAACCTGGGCACGGGGTTTGGCTCATCCTCACAAACCTCACATTCCTGTTTTGTGTTAGGCAAGATGTGATGTTGCATGAGATGCTGTTCTGTGTCTGATCAGTCTCATAAGGCAAAGGATTTTCAGAGCCTGAGTGCAGAGGGGAAGAATAACTTCTACACAGTTTCTTTCTACATACAAATATTTGTAATCTTCAGAGTATTTACCTTTCTCTAGAAATCCAGTTATATGAAATAAGGTTTCTGTCGTCTTCCACAATTAAATTAATCTTTCTTACCCAGGTCTAAGTGTTGGATAATATTTAAGAAAGAGTCTCTTTATCTCAACTTCACTGAGGTTTTAATTTATGAATGACTACAGTCTACCACCTGTTTTGGGGTAATGCTCTGTGTGCTAAGCTCCCTGGAGGCTGAGTCCAATTCATGCATCTCCAGGGATCACACACTGACCTACCAAAATGTGTAGGTTTGTTTGGAATTGAAGTCTTACCGAGGCCTTGAACTGACAGAGGTGAATTTGCAGGATCCCAGGTGGGGACGTACTGGGCTCTGAGCCATCAGCTCCATTTTCCTTTCTGCGAGAGGGCAGTGGTAAAATTCACACATCTTTCCAAAGCCCTCTGAGATACTGGAGTTAAAAAAGACCTTAGGGCTGCACTCAGGAGTTTGCTGTGGGTCTGAGAAAGTCATCAGAGGGCTCAGCCAAGCACACCCAGCTCGCAGTGAGGGTGAGATAACGTGAGCTGAAGGGGTACTGCTGCTCACAGTGATTATCCTCAGGGCTCACACACTTGCCAGGGGGGAAGCTCGAGCGTGTTAAATGGACCTCTGGCTTCCTTCAAAATGCATCGCTGCTGTGGTCTCCCCAGATGCTGATCTTAGTGGCATTCCCCCTGCTCTGTGCCATGTGAAGAGGAGAGAAGGGCTCTGGGATATGGGAGGTGAGGGAGAAGCATGAAAAGCTGGGCATCTGCAGGACAATGAATCGCAGGAAGGCTGCCAGGAAATCTATTCTGCATCTGGGTTCATTTGGTATGAACAGGAGAATTCCCTGAGCTGTTTATCCTTGACAAAAGAGGCACATTTCTAACACTTCATTGAATCACAGACAATCAGAATAACCTCTGCACGTTGCCCTTTTCTCTTTAAATTAGTAGTGATGTCCTGTTTGTCCATGAATGCCCAATAGTTTATCTTGCTTTTTCCTCAGTTGCAAACAGCTGTGCTGTCCTTTTTTTCCCCTCTGCCTTCTGCATTTCTCTCCTCTCATTACCTTTCTTTATCTCCTTTTCTGTACTTTGCCTTTTCCCTGTCGTGCTTGCCTCCCTTTTTGTGTGATTATTTGGGAAGGAAAAGGGAATTTATAGCTCTCACTGGATTCTGTTACCAACTGTTCCACCCATCTGACCCCTCTGGATCTTGCAGTCCATGACTCCACGCCAAATTGTAATGTTACCATAGTATTTGGGAACCCAGCAAGCATTGTGGCTTTCATTATTTTTTAGTACTACCTCCCATGTAGCTGAACACAGCCAACGGTGAGAAAAGTAAAAGCACAAGTGCCTGTTGTTTCATCACAACGAGAGCAGAGAGACAGCTCAGACCTGTGCTCCATGTGCCTCCAAAAAAAGGGGGCCTTGCACAACGTGCTAGATCAGCCTGTAAATGCCACAGGAGTTGCCCCTGATCAGCACAACTGCTTCTCGGAACAAACAAAGGCTCTTTTCTTGTCTTTGTTAAAGGGAAAAAGATTGTGTTTTCGAGTGAGAGGCAAGGGAATAAGTAGGAGTTTAACTGGAGGCAAAGTGACTCTGTTTATCAGGTAAATTACCAAGTGGAAGAGGTAAAAAATACCATTGTTTGGCACAGGGAAAAGCACTAGAAACAGGAAATGCAGGCCCAGCTGCACTGGCACGGAGTTTGTTGCGTGGTGTCCGGTCCAGCTGGGCACTTAAACTGGGTTTGTGTCTCTCACCTGGCCAGGAGACACTGGTGTTCTGTTCCTCCTCCTCATGCTGGCCATGCCTGTTCTGATGCAGTAAATAATTGCTTTCGTGGACAGATATGTTCTCCTGCCACCAGCCTGCCTTTTCAACTGATGCCAATGAAAACTCACGTTCTCTAACGTCTGCCTCCTCTTTGCTTCCTTCTTCCTTTGCAGGGCACCCTGACGTTGAGCAGCCCTGTAAATCCAGTGTCAGGACGTGGAGCCCCAATTCGGCCGTCAACCAGCACACGGTGCCCCCAGCCTGCCCCGAGCCCCAGGGCTGCTACCTGCAGCTGGAATTCCGCTATCCCCTGACTCCAGAGTCCCTCACGGTCTGGGTGACCTTCGTGTCCCCGGACTGGGACTCCAGTGGAGCAGTGAATGACATCAAGCTGCTCACCATCAGCGGGAAGAACATTTCTCTGGGGCCACAGAACGTCTTCTGTGACATCCCGCTGACCATAAAGCTGGATGTGGGACAAGTGGGAGAGGAGGTGTATGGGATCCAGATCTACACCTTGGACGAGCACCTGGAAATCGACGCTGCCATGCTGAGCTCTGTCCCCCACAGCACCCTGTGCTCAGGCTGCAAACCCATCCAGTACAAAGTGGTCCGGGAGCCCCCTTTCCAGTCTGGATCTCCTGTGGTCATCTCAAACCTCAGCAGGAGATTTGTCGACACGTAAGTAGCTGCCTTCCAGAGAGCTGGATAGATCAAAACAGTCTCATCCTTCTAATGTCCAGCACTACAAGTGGTTGTTAAGATGTTGAACTAGACAGACATGTCAAGAATTACCAAGACGGGATGTCCTCATAGTTTGTCTCTGAAACCAGGAGCATTAAACCCTATGACATAGCCTGAGATTTCATGGAGAGTTTTTGAGAAATTTCTAGGCTGGCTGTACAGAGATGTGTCATTCAGGCTGTCTTTAACTAGAAAAGATAATGCCATCTACCTAAGATATAATAAGTTAAATGTTTAAGCTAACCTAAATGAGGACCTCTGGATTAACATGGTCATTGTTTCCTTGGGAATCTTTTGAAAGCAGTGTTTTGGTGGAGAAGGAGAGAGCAGGGCTTTCAGTGCTGGAGCACTGACTAACTGCTAAAGAAAGTGTGCAGAGAAATACACTTGCATGTTTGGGTGTGTAAATGTGTTTCACCCACTTCCATTTTCTGCTTTCATGGGTCACTAAACCAAGTAGCATTGGTGTGAGATTGTTCTGAGATGGGAAACATGGCAAATGCTCTAGTTTGTCATAAAAACTGAGTTTCATCCCAGACACAGTTACAGTCATATAGTAAAGGGATGCAATACTGTTGAAGAAAGTCCAACTTCAAAATATTTACTGATTTTGAGGAGATCCGTGATCTACTCGTAAGCATTTGACAGGAGGAAAAACATCTTTTGCATAACATGATTCCCTGGAAATGATTCACTCATCTGTGAGAGCAACACGAAGCTCTTTTGAAAAATGAACACCAGATAAAAGGAAACCTGCTAAGAAAACTGCACTCTAATTTAGAAAAGATGATCTAATTAGTACAGCTAATATCAAGGAAGCATACATCATTACGGTCTTCTAAAGCATATTTAAATAGAATAAAAATGATTAATTAACAATTCAGTAATCACAAGCTACCACCCCTCTTCATGACCCAATTATGCATCTCAGAAGATGCAAATTGTCCCTACAGATTTAAAAGTTTAAGGTAACTAACAATAGTGAATCTAAAAACAAAACCCAGGACATCACTAAGATTACTCATGTGCTGAAAGCTAAGCATGTGCTTAAGTGCTTTCTTGGGTTATAGCCTTGTTCAAACAATTGCTGGCACTTAGCATGAGATGGATATTGGCATATTGGAAATGTGGAAAGTGGTGAATTTTCCCAAGATTTTGCTGTGAAAGCATCTTTGCCTGAAACCTAGCCCACTCTCGTTGGAAAATGTGACTGGTTTGGTTTGAAATATTTGCATACCTTAGCACAAGTTCCCACAGAAACAGGTCCAGTTTTGACTTCATAACACAATGTAAAAGAAAGAAGAGAAGCCCAAAACGTAACTTGCATTCTGAATTCTGTTTCTTCGTCTTTTATTATGATTTTGTGGGTCACTTCTAGCTTACAGGTAGCTCAAGTGGAGGAGTGCTCCAAGAATTAAATCAGTAGCCAGGAATTAATGAGAGTTTTCCTGAGGGTCATTGATTAAATCACACTGGTTAACAGCACTGTCCCTGTCTGTATGTCTCAGGTAGTTGCACAGACAGCTAAAAATCAGACAGAACATTTAATTTAGTCTTTCTGGGCTCCACCTGTGATCAGTGGACACAAATGTATGCTCCTGGAAGCTGGCACAGCCAACCTCACAACCAAATCCCATCCAAACCCTCCAGGCTGGCTGGGCTCACTTCCCCTGTGTCTCACCAGGGACCACAGGGAAAATCCTGCCAGTGAGCTCTGACAGGACACTTGGGAAGTGAAGTTTTAGTCGCTGGGTGCAGATAGGCACATTCTTAAGCACTCATAGTTGGCTTTGAGACTGTTTTGGCTGATTTACAATGAGGGTGGGCAGGCCCTGGCACAGGGTGCCCAGAGCAGCTGGGGCTGCCCCTGGATCCCTGGCAGTGCCCAAGGCCAGGCTGGATGGGGCTTGGAGCAGCCTGGGACAGAGGAAAGTGTCCCTGCCATGGCAGGGGGTTTGGAGCAAAGTGGTCTTTACGGTCCTTTCCAACCCAAATCAATCTGTGATTGTGTGGTTCAAGACTTCTGCATGAGTTTGAACTTCTGAGAAGTGAGATGAGTTTTTTGTCGTATCATGTGGGCACAGCACTGATCTGTATCCCCTCGTGATGGGGGAGATTCAGAGGCTGCTGCTGGGCCATACCTTGAGCCACAACAAACTCCTTGAAACTGCATGGGGTGGTGATTTTCTGGGAGAGGCAAAAGCAATATGAATTTTCCATTCAAACCTTGTGCAAAGACCAGCCAGAGTCTTTGCACTCCCTAAGCAGGAAGGAAAGGACAAGGGAACTCAGGGACAGAGGCACTGGGCCATGCTCCTACTTATGAATGTGTGTAGAGGTAAATGCTGTCTCTCTCCCCTGTTCACATCTGCCTGTTTACCTCATTCTGCACCGCGGGAATTCAGCATATTTGTGCAGCCAGACTTTGCAGCCCCTTTATCTCCCTGTGAGCCCAAAGCCCCTCCTTGGTGCCCTTGCATGTTTTCCATATTAAATAAAACAACACCCCCACATGTTCTGTGGAAGCCTATTTTGAAGGCAGTCACATATCTTTACTCTTGCCTCCTCTGACCTTGATCTTCACTTTCTCTTTTTCTCCCAAAGAAAATATTTGCTTGCACAGTTATCTGTGAGCAAGATCCTTCCCCCAGGTGTGGTGATGCTGAAAGAAAAATTAATTTCTCCTACCTTCTTCCTGTCAAAGAGAGGGAACTTCCTTTTAAGCTGAGAGGGGAGACAGCCTTTAATGGATAGCCCTTGCCTAGTCAGCACTGGGTGCTCCACAGAGGAGAGTAAATAACTAGAACAGTGGAAACATTTTATTAAGAAATGCAAAATAATGCCAGACCTTCTGTTCTCAAGCTGAATTTTAATCTCAACTCTTGGCTCAAGTTGAGGCTTAAACATTAATTTCTGAGGGACAGGACCTTATCCAGGACCTTATCCTTGGACCTTACAGAAACCAGGCAAGATACACTCAATTCCACTGAGTGTGATCAGCCAGAATTGCTGGTATCTGGGGTACAAAATGAGAGTCAGAGCCTAGGAGGAGAGCAGAAAGCTAAATAAATCACTGGGGGGAAAAAAGAGGTCAGGCCAGGTGCAGCATAGAACTGCTGAGTGTTCACACCAAAGCAACTGATAAGGAGGGAACCTCATCTGCAAGTCTCAAAGTCTCAGCTCACAGTATAATCCAAAGTGTGGGTTGTGCACATGCTCAGAGGCTGTTCTCTAGAAATACTGTGTGACATGGTCACAGTGGCAATTGAGGTGGTGGCTTTTTAGCCGTAAATTGGCTTTATTATGCTCACATTGTTGTGTAGGAGAGTAATCATTGCCGATTTTTTAAGCGCTCAGTGAGCAGTCAGTGCCCAGAGCTCTCTGGATGGTGTCAGAGGCACAGTCAGGTGTCAGTCCCACCAGGCAGTGTGGGTGAGCAGCCCGTGTTCCCCATGGCACTCCCAGTACCCCAGTTTGTGAGAAATGAGCAGCTGAGTGTGCTTACAAGACCTCCATGCTCTCCTCCGGCAGACCAAGCCAAGAGACACTGAGGTTGGTTTTGGAAAGTTGTCAGATAACCTGAAAAAGTTTCAAAGAGTTGGAAGTTTTCCCAAGTTTTCTGACACAGACTTTGTGAGAAGCCTCAAAGTGTGGTGGACAGCACTGGATCAGGTTGTCTTTGTGGTGTTAACCAGTAGGGTTTTTTCAAGACAAAGGCATTGACTGAAATAACCTGAGAAAGAATCTCAGCACGAATCCCTGGTACAAGGTTTGGGTTTGCAGGGTTGAGTTTTGCTGAGAAGCAAGTTTGCAGTCCTGTGATATGTTATTCTGAGCCATTCCTACCAGAGCTTTGGTACGGAGCTGACACATCGAGATCCTGCATTCAGACTTCAAAAAGGAAACACTGCGAGAGAAGCTGGCATTTTCTTGTACAGAGAATAGGTTTTTATTCTCAATTTTGGCTATTTTGCACCGACATTCTATGGCTAAACCTTTTCTGTTGCTTGATAATAGTTGGAGGGGATTGATGATGATGATGTTGATGTTTATTCTGTGTAAGCAGCAGTTCTTGCTCAAGTTAGTACAATATTTTTAAATTTGTTAGAATCAAGACTTCCACTCAGTGCTGAACTTGTAAACTCCATGTCATTTCTTGGGTTTTAACACCTCAAGGTGGTGGACTAAGATCTCACTCTGGCTTCTTGGAGTGCTTGTGACAGAGAAATTGCCACCCTCAGGATGGCAGGTGCTGCAGGGCCCCTGTGGCACTGTTTGCAGATCCTTAGTGTTCCACTGCTCATGGGTCCTTGGCAGTTCACGTGCTTTAGCCCTCTACTTTACCCAACACAATAATTTGTTTCCAAATTTGCCTTATTGATGCATATACCATTTGTTACTGCTCCCCAGCTGGAAGGGGCATATGGTCAGTGACTTGTCAGAAATCCCAGGTGAAGAGAAGTTGAGTCAAATGGAAAGTGACTCTTCAGTCTGAAGGCTCCTACCAATATGAACAAGCAGAGAGGCTGGAGAATCAGCAGTAGCTGTTCATAATGAGCAAGAAGTCCTTACAGCCACTTATTGGTGTGCCTTTTAGCCCCTGAGCTCAAGAAGAAGGGTGGATTTGCCTGACCCTGGCCCAGCTGAATAGACTGGGAAATTATGAATATCACACTGATGAAATCAAACCCAAGTCCCTGCAGAATGCAACACTAAAACTTCACTGCAACATCTGCCCTTATTATGGCATTCCTTACTTCACCTCAGAGATCTATTTCTCTGTTTGCTGGAGGTCTACCAGCCAGAGGAATGTATGATCTAAAGCAGCTGAAATGAATTGCCATATCTATCTGTCATGAAGATAATTAACACCATATTTCCACCCAAACAAGATACAGATCAGTGGGTGGTTTTTCTCCCGACACCAAAAGATGAAGCCCATATTATCACCCATCTTCTGCTCATCCTTCCTCCACAGTCACTATGCCAAACCTCTCTCCATATGCCAGGAAATACTGGGGAGTATCTAAGACAGGATTGAAATATTAAGAAAACAATTTGCATGCCCAGATTTATCTGCAAGGTTGTCCATGCCATACTGGTGTGCTACACATGTGGATTCCCAGCTGGCTTTAGAACTGTGGAGGGCATTCCAGCTGTCCTTGTGCACAAACACTTACCCAGCCACCCTGGAAAGGCCTTGCCTTGATGTGTGCAAGGACCTCCTATGCTTTTTCATCCTCCTGATGGTTCATAGTTGCCTTGCAATTGAATAAATCATAGAATCATGGAAACATGGAATGGTTTGTGTTGAAGGGGACCTTGAAGATCATCTCATTCCAACCCCCTGCCATGGGCAGGGACACCTTTCGCTAGTTCAGGTTGCTCAGAGCTCCATCCAGCCTGACTTTCCAGTTAACTGCTCTCTTCCCCTCTCATTTGCAATAAGGAGTTCCCAGTTTATTCTGACTTTCCTGGTCCTAGCATGTGTAATATTGTCTTATACCAACATATGGACCATTTCAAGACATCCAAACCTGTAAGTTATTAATTTCTGCACTAAAACTCCATCTTTCTCTGCATTGGGTGAGCCTAGTTCTGTATGTTGATACTTGAATTGGGTTTCTGATATTTTTTTTTTTTTCAGGAAGTGTTTATTAGTCAGCCTCAGAGGGATAAGTGAATGAAAAAATTCCATTTCCATTCAAATTTCTCTTTCTGTCCAACCTATTACTGCTACTAGATGTAAATGCAAAACAGCGTGTCTGTTGTTGAGTCACTGAGTATTTAATGCCCACTCTCACATAATGCACTACCAGGGAATTGCCATTATTAAAAGCATTTTTCACTAGTCTCCATCTAGGAGGTTTCTTTCCCATAATTGCACAGTTCTCCATATTATTTTTTCTTTAGTAATAGGTTAGAGATCCCTGGCTAAATCCATATGACATTTTACAGCTCCTCTCCAGTACAAACACATTTACCAAGCTTCAGCAGGAACAGACTTACTCTTATTCACACCTTCTTGCTCATTTCTAAGAGCTTCCCTATCATTAGCTTTCCAAACTAGCTTTCCATGGACAAAGCTATTTTGAGCTTCCCCAAGAAGCAAACACCTTTCTGTCCCACCAGGTTTCTCTTACCCCTGTAATTTCCAGTTTCAGGTTCAAGAACTTGCCTAGTTCTTCACGCAGAATCCTTTTGTTAAGGAGTAAATGTTTCATTTCTCCCTTGCAGATCCGACTTTCCCAGCAGGAATAGTGGCTGTGCTGTCACTGTATGAAAGCCTTGTCAGTGAAGAGTTTTGAGTGTGTTGGAGCTGCCTGTGGTCAGTTTTGACAAAGTTAGGATGTTTGATATGCAGCCGGTGTAGGACAGCGCAGCTGTCCTGGTGCTTGGCAAGGAGCTGGCTTGTCCCCAAGCTGCTCTGAGGCCAGCCTGGCCTTGGCTGTGTCATCATGCAGGTATAGATTGCCCTGCTCCTGCTTAATGAACTTGGAAACCCCCCATGATGAAAGGACAGAGCAATAGGGGACAATTGCCTGTCCCACACCTTCCCTCCCAGCAGCAGGAAACTGGTCAGAGGTTCACCTGACCCTAGCAGGTGACGTGCTGTGGCAAGGAGACTCCTCCACCCAGTAGCAACTCCACTGCCAACACCCCTGGGGAAATTCTTTCCTTTCCCAGCAGTGGAGCCTCACCTGTGCCTTGCATGGGTGGGGAGGCACAGGGGTGACTGAGGCTGCTCCCTGTGCCAGGTAGGAGCACACAGCCCTGCTCTGCACTGAGGGCTCAGTGAGCCAGGAAGAGGAAAAAGATGAAAACTGCTTCTGTTCCATCTCCTGTTCCTGCCTCTCTCCTTCTCATGCCGTGCTGTTAAATCCTGAGGTGGTGGTGGTTATTATTTATGGCTGCCAGGAGGTGCTGGGTGTTCCACAGAGGAAATACACAGAGTGCTTTCGTCCAAAGGGCTCCCAGTGAAGGGTTGGGGGCCAGTGGTGCTGCTGCTCTCAGGGCTGATGCATCTCCACTTGGCTGATGTGAGTTGACAGCTGGAAGCCACATTCTGATGGCTTTCCTTCTTCCCTGCTTTCTTCATTGGAGGTGCCAGGTTATCTTTGCAAAAGACGAAAACCTGCTTCCTGACCTCACACACAGAGCAGGTAGAGAATTTTTTTCCCTTACCACCCTCTGCCAAATTGCCTTAACACTGCCCTGGAGAGGAGAGAGAACAATTTGACACTCTTTGCCCGTTCAGGAGGCAGCTTTTCCACTGAGCCTGTGCAGAGAGGCCGCTCGGTGCCAGCTGTAGTGATAGATTTGTGGTTCCTCGCTGTTGCGGTTTCTTATGTAACTCTGTAACTAAAGCTGGCACTTGACGGAATCTGTAGCTCCTGTTCTGGCTTGGCTGCACATGATGCAAGAATAAAGGTAGTAAGGGCAGGTTGATATCTTTATGGGTTTGTGATCCCAAGACAAGGCAGCCCAGAGGAATTTTTCAGCCTGGGTCTATCTTTGAAGGATGGGATTGCTCTGAATGCCCCACAGCCGCCACTCCTAAATAAAATATTTCAGGAAAGAGGGATTGCCCCATCTGGGGAGTGACACTTGGCTTTGGGATCAGCTCTGCTCCGGCCAGGGAGTCCCCAAGGACTGCTGCTACATTGGATTCCCATCTCCAAAGTACCTCTTGGGCAATACACAGAGGCTGTGGAGAGATCAACCTGTAGAGTAGAACTTAGCCATGTCCAAGGCTCCCTAAAAAAGTGAACATTAACAGCTGTCCTATTATTATCCAAATAGATACTATTAGAAATCGATATATTTAATCACTCCCAGCCAGGGTGGAATTTGAACTCATGACCTAGAAGTAGTAGCAGAGTTTTCAGCTGCAGGAGGGGAAAAAAAAAAAAAAAAATAGAAGGTCAAACAGGACTTTTCCTGCTGGGCAAAATAATTTATTGCAGGTGAAACAGTCTCAGATATGTGGTAAATTAGGCTGTGCATTATCTCATGGATAATAACTTCTCTCTGATGTTTTCCTTCTTGTATGCATCTTTATTTTGGGCTCTAAATAAGATAAGAAGCACCAGAAATCTCCCAGGAATAACAAATGCATTTTCTTTGCGTGATTGAGGAAAGAAATATTGGGCAGACATGTGTTATGCAACAATTTAAAAATAACTCTCTTGTAAAACTTGCAGTGAGCCTCAAATACCACAGAAGTAGCAGAAATGTGTTACCTACCTTTTTATCAGTCAGCCAATACAGCTTTTCTCAGCTACTTTTGCTGAACTATTGGCCTGATCATTTCCTGGGCATTTATTTTAATATATTTCCCTAGGAAATGCATTCCAAGTCTCTGTTAAATTTGAATCTACACTGAAGCAGGCAAGGATTTGGAAAGAACGCTGCAGTCAGACTGACATACCTGTGCTGTCCTTTATGTCTTGTGGGCTCCAGTGACAGACAAGACAAAAGTGTGTCCAGCCTATGTTGGACAGGGCCCTGAGCAATCTGCTCTAGTGGAAGGGTTAAAATGAGATGAGTTTTAAGGTCCCTTCCACCTCAAACCATTCTGGAATTCCATGATTTTAGATGTACCCCTGCATGGTGTGCAACCTGCTGATCCTGCTGCAGGCCCAGGGCACCCATCTTGTGGTTGTTTCACCCAAACTTCTCTCAGTCTTTTTGGTCAGGATCTCCTTAAACTAATGGTGACATTGGGCATCTCTGTGCTGATATCCCAATTCCAGCATTTTCCTGGCACTCTTGTGTTAAGAAGAGCAAGGTGGAAAGACAGATCCTTCTTCTTTTCAAATTGTACCTCAGAGACGGTGTCTGGAATTTGATACCCCAAATTATCAGTCCCTGAAAGCTCAGTGCAGTAAACCAGATCATTTATTCACAGTGGTACAGGATTTTTTTAAACTGTAAGACCAGTTGCAGATGTAATGACAATAGAGGAAATTAGCTCATGATGGGATTTTAGGAAGAGGCTAGTGGAAGTATGTTCAGTAATGTTCAGTTATTAAACCATTAGAGATCCCACTGGAGACCAGCCAGTAGGATTTCTCATAATCTGCAGTGGCTGAAGGCAAAACACAGAACCCCTGAGGAGGGAAATGACAAAATGTTTCTCTGGAAGAGTTGCCTCATCTCCTCACCCATGTCTGTGCTCTGCTCTGCTCCTGGTGTGACAGCACCTCCCTATGTGTTATCCCTCCCTCCTCCTGAGGAGCAGGAGGGCCACAGCCCTCTTTTCTGGACCCCCCAAAATAGGTCTTGGTGAGGTGGGATGGTGGATGTGAAACCAGAGAACACTGCAAACATCTGTGTTCACTTGGGGCCCAATCTAAGCTCTACCGAAAATGCACAAAATCAATTCCACTGGCTCCAGGAGCCTTCGGATCAGACACTGCGAGTGTTTGCTCCCACGGCTCTGTTCACCATTTTGGTGGGATTACAGCGAAACAGGAGGGTATTGAGTTCTGAAAATCAGGTCTTGGCTCAGGTCTGTTGAGAAGAAATCCAAGAAGTCGGGTCTGGATTCAGAGAAGGTGAAGAAATTATTCTGCCAGGCTGAGCACCCTAAACTGGGAAGAGACTTCTGTCCAAACTCCACAGACTGGCAGGGGGCTGAGGGCAGCAGCTGAAGTGCTCCCAGTTGCAGTGATGATCCAAGAGTTGGGGGGTGGCTGTTGGTGTGGTGGGGAGGCTGTGCACCAGGCACTTCTCCTGCACTGTGGTGGAACCAGGAGGATGCTGGCGCTGGCAGTGCTGCGCGGACACACCGCGTCACAGCCGGGACATGGCTAAGGGTGTCACAAACCTGGCAGGGCTCACAGAGAGGCACCATGCAACAGGCAGAGCTTTGTCAGTGACAGTGATGGCCTTGACAGCAGTTATCCTATCCCAGCTTGCCTGCTGGCTGTGTTTGTGTTCTCTCCCTGCTGCACCGGGACACCGGAGCGCTGTCCTCAGGTGGAGGATACTGGCATCATTCCCTCAAAATCAGTGGAGAACTGCTGGCTTCCACCAGTTGGAAATAGAATTTTCTGTATTTCATGTCCCCACTCTTTCCTTCCTCAGCCATACCACACCAGCCTCCCCTCCTGTGGTGTCCACATCTGAGCCCCACGCTGAGAAGTGCTCCCATCTCACCCAGGGTCTGACTGCAGCAGTGAAGAAGAAAACACAACAGATTTTTTTCCTTCCTTCCTTCCCTGCTCCTAATAGCAACCAGGTGCTCTGACACTTAACCTGTGTGCTGCCGTGAAATTGCCTGTCTAATGCAAACACCCATGTGAGGCCCAGGGCCTCAAGGATTTACTTTATCCCAGGATTTGTAACCTAATCTCAGTGAGATTGTCCATTTATATCAACCACCTTAAAAATTCATATTTTTGTTGGTGTTAAACATGAGAGGAGAAAATTGTCTCTTGACAATGTTTTTTGGGTTTTTTTAAGAACTATCTTTAAGGCCTTGGCTGCAAACTTTATTCTTTATTAAATATGCTACTGCATTTTAAACTAGTAGCAGGACAAATGCTTGGAGGATTATATCAAAGTCTGCAGGAGTTAATCAGTTGCATACATATCTATAGGTTTGCTACTTACAAAACAGTCCTTGCATGAAAGACAGAGGAGAGCAGTATGTGTAGAAAAAAAGTGTTCAAAATCAAATGTGTTTAAGGTCCTAAACAGGACCTGGGTTCCAGAGCAGAGGTGCTGTAGGCAGACATGTAATCCTGCCCCAGGACATCTTGTGCAGGCATGGAGCTGCTCTGAGCAGCAAATGCAGCTCAGAGGGACAGATGAGCAGCTGAATTGCAGTGGTTTAAACCTGCAGTGTTTGGCTGAGTTACTTGAGATTTACAGCAATGGAAGCAAGAGCAGAGCTGCAGACTAATTGCCTGGTTTGGATTTGTGGTGATTATGAGAGTTGGTGGTGGCTTGGGTTCCTAGAAATATTCCAAGGATCAAAGGATACTTTCCTTTTTTAATACGTTGGATCCTTTAACCTCTGACTTCAGTCCCAAACCCATGAGTTATTGCATAAGTGGGTAAGGTGGCTGGTTTAGGTGTTAGCTAAACTTTCTGACACAGGCAGAAGCAAAAGTTGAGTCAGGGCTTCAGAAAGCACAGAGTGCTGCTGGTACAGAATGTACCCACCAAGTGTTCAGCTGAGATTATCTGTTCAGGCCATTGGCTGCTCCATCGTTCTTCCTCAGAAACACCCAGTTCAGGTTTAAGTTGAATTTGGGAGCAGAAATCCACCATACAGTCCCCAGTCTCCCATGCAGCCCCTGAATGTTCATTTAGTACTCTAACTACCCTGTTTTCCTGTGCTTGTAGACAAATCATAAAAAATCTGGAGGGCACAGAGCAAACCTGTGGCTCCTGTTGGCACTTCTCTCCTCCGAGAGAGAGAGAGAGAGAAAAGCCTGTCCAAGGCTGTTTCCTTGGCATTTGTGTCTTCTGAGTCTGCTCAGTATCTGAGGCAGAGGCAAGAGAGTTGTTTTGAGGCCTTTGCACCTGCCATGTTGCTGGGCTTATCCAAACAGGGAGAGCTGGGGCCACAGCTGAAACAACAGCCCGGCGCAAGAGCTCGGGATTTTTGACGTCCTTCGTGTGTTTACAGCATCCCGCCCCTCCTCTCTCCCGACTGCAGAGCCAGGCAGGAATTCTCTTCATTATCTTCTGCCGTGCTTCTCATGCCATTTTTATTAAAAAAAGGCAGAGCAAGGGGAGGTGTGTGTGTGAGGAGAGAAGAAGAAGAAGAAAACAGTTGTATTTGTGCAGCCAGTGGCAATGAAGGGAAAAGAATGGAAGCTGGGGAGCAGATCTGTTTGGGTTGTCCTAAAGTGACCTCATCCCCCTGGCTTACTCTTTATCAGTTGCTTTTGGAGCACCTGAAGATAGCGAAACCTTTAAACACCATGGTGTTAATGGATATTTGGGGTAGTCCAGGACCTCTGGAACTGGTACTTTTGGAGGCTGGGAGCAGCCTGTGGGGACAGACTGGACAGCTCCAGGCTATGTCTGACAGGACAAGGGATGGTGTAGCCCTTCAGCTCTTCTGTTTGTGATTGTAATTCAGTCCACCCTGGCAGCTGATCTAAAGTATTGCAAGGAGGGAAGATGTGGGGTGATGCCGTTTGCTGCCAGCAGATTTCCTGTTTTGCTCAGCAAAGCTTCCTTGCTAGAGAAGAAGAGCAAAGGTGAAAGTGCTAGAGGGAAACAGGAGTGTCACTGGCAGACCAGGGCTCATTCTGGGCTGCAAAGAGATGGCAAGGAAATGTCATCTTTTGTCTCAAGTGTTGGGTGTCTGTTTAAGGTCAAAGGCAGATGGGTCCTTCATGAGGACACTTCAGGTGTAGAATTTGCCTGTTCCACATGACACTGGCTGTGACAGCCATAATTTAATTGGGGATGCTTAAGCCTGTCTCACCTTGTCCTTAAATAAGAGGAACACTCTCTGCTTTCATTGTTGTCTGACCATTTGTCTGTTCATAGGGCAGAAGCTGGGCTCAGCCTTAAGGGTATTTTCAATTCTGTTGAAAACAAGTCTTTGCTGTATAAGAAACTCTCCTGCTGTTATTTGTAGCAGGAAAAACATATATGCCATGGTAGTAGGAAAAGAGGCGTGGGATGTTTGCTTTCCCTCAATGCTTTCACTGCATCTCGAGTGTGTCCTCAGGTGCTGGCACCCTGCAGCATGTACAGAGCAGATGTGGTTGGGGCAGTGTCAGCCCTTGCAGGTCTGCTGGAACTCAAGGACATGAGTGTTTCTTCCGTAAATTCCATGATCCTTTAAACCCACCTTGGTCTGAGTAAAAAACAACTTCCCACAGGTATAACTTTCCCTGTTAAGTTTTCCAGGAATACACAAACAGAGAGCAGAGGTCCCTTGCCTGGGGGAGAGAGACAGCAAGATTAACTCAACTGCCCAGACTCCCCAGTAAAAACAGGGAAAGAATTAGAGGATTCTATATTCCTGACCCTGGGTTGCCACTTGCCACAACAGACAGGAGAGTTGCCCTCGTGGTATTTCACATGGCACGTCCTAATTCCCCCTCTAAGCAGAGGGCTTGAGTCATTGCTTTTTAATAAGGCTGCCTCCCCACAGGCGGAAGCTGCAGCGATCAATGTGGCTTACTCAGTTCTAGAAAAGGTCATTAAAAGACCATAGATATACATTTGGAGAGTGTTTGTTCACATCCTTGATGTTAAAGATATTCTTCTCTCTCACTTCCTTAAGTAGCACCTTACGGAGCTGGCGTGCTCTGGGTCCTGCCCAGCAGTGGAGTGGAAAGTGCCCCTTGTCGCTGCCACTGTGCCACCAGCTCCCAGGGAAGGTGGGAGAGGAAATAAATGGTCAAAGATCACACTTTTATCACCACTTGGAGCACAGCTTGTCTTGCTGACATCTCCAGATACAGTCTGTACTATCGACCTTGGTACCCTATAACTGTAGAGAGGGAATAAGCCCTTCCCCTCCCTGTTCTTGCATTCCTCCCCCCTCCCTCACTGTGGGACTGGATTACTGCACATATCATCCCTTTAGCAGCTATATTTCTCCAAAATGTGGGCACTGTGAAGGACTGCTAAAACTCTCAGTTGATGCCAATATGACACATTTAACAGTTCAGGAGGATATAAGTATCTCATGTTCCAGTTGTTGAATCGTGAAATGCCACATCCAGCTCAGTCAGCTTTTTGTCACTCATTATGTCAGGCCAGGGTTAGTGGAAAGCACGATGGCTTCAGTTTTGGGTTTCTAAGGTGTTTTTTTGATGCTCCAGTCCAGCCACATCTCCAGCTCTGCTTGTGTGGTGCTGAAGAACCCCTCTGAAGCAGACATCCCATTTCTGAGCTCCTCTGGACACAGCTGGTTTGTTGGTGCTGCCCTGGGTGTCACACCCTGGGGCTCCCCTGCTGTGCCCTGGTGGAGGGAGGACTCTGAAGCTTCAGGTTGCTCAGAAGGGGATTTGGGATGAGAATGGGAGGATTGGCCCCTCTGGAGACCTGGTCCCAAGCCTGCCATTGCTCTACATGGACCATATATCTCCAGGCATCTGTCTTCCCTTTCTTTGTATCTTAACCTAAGACAAGGATGTTGGGGCATCATGAGCATAAATAACTTCAAAGCTCTTATGTTCTACCCCAACTGCAGAGTAGTAAGGGGAACCAGACTCTGCAAATAATGTGTAAGGAGGCAGAGATTTTGTTCACCTTCTTTTGGAGAATAAACAGCACATTCTTTGTGTGTGTGTCACTAAATTTGAAGGATTATTTGCCTGTCACAATGCAAAGATCCAAGAGCTTTCCATCTTTGAGCAGGTTGCAGCTGGATATCTGCCCTCCCTGATATGCAGCAGGTGACAGGGTTAGAGCACAGCCCAGTGCCACAAAGCCAGCAGACAATGTACTATGGATTCTTAATCCATACAAATAAATAGGCCAGATTTCTCCCCATTTAATAACTTCCATTTCCAATTTTCTGTCTTATTCACCCATGTACACATTCATCTCCAGCCACCTCATAATTCATAACCACAACATTCTCTCTCGTGCTTGATTTGGTTCTAGGTTTTCCTCCATTGTATTCTGCAAACTTCCAAATAAATGTGAGATTTTCCTGTTGTCCTTTTGCTAACATGTGCACACAAATCCTTCCCTCCAGTAAAACCCACGTGCAAGGCACACTCACTGCTCTGAGCCTGCCCCATCACCTGAAGGTATTGGTGGAAATCACACCAAAAATCAGAATCTGCAAACTTGTATTTTGCAGTCAGGACCACGATCTCAGTGCATCAGAAGGCAGCGTGGCTTTATTTATTTTGTAGCTGCCCCAACTGTTCATTTGTTACCATTTTCAAAAAATTGAATTTTTTTTTGTGGTTAGCAGATCCCCAGTGACAAAATCCACATTTCTGCAAGTGTACTTGTTAATCTTAAATATTTTACAAATGGTTTTGAGATGGTTTTGAGGCAGAACTTGAGAAATAACTGCTCTTTAAGGCTCTGCTTTGATTTCATCAGTATATATGAGAAACCTCCCATCTTAGTAAGTGGATTTATCTGGGAGTAAAATCTAGAGGAAAACCCTCATTATTTTACTACAGTGTGTGTTTGGCCACATTAGTTACTTCCTAAAACTCTTTTTTTTTTTTTTTGACCCCAGAAAAACAGTTGCAGAAAAACAAGTCCCAAGGGGCAGAAGTTTGAAACTTTTCACTTTGATTGAATAAGCAGTCTTGCCAATATCTGTAGACATCTCCCCAGGCTGTAGGTGAATTAAGATGCTGTTTGTGCTACATGAACTCTTGAATTTGGCTAATAGGAGCCACAGACTGTTGCTGACAGGAATGAGGTGCAGAAGGAATGAGAAAGCCAGTTCTCTTTCCCTACCACTGAGTTTCACTCCCATTCCACTGCCATGTGCAGTAACGAAGAGTCAGATCCCAGTGCTGTTGGCGTGCAATTCATTGAATGCCAGTTATTTTGCAGGCACAGTATCCATGAGAAACATCTTTGTTGTAAAATATAATGTGAGATATTGGAGTTTAAGCCACGCTTGTTAATTTAATGAATGTTGTAAGGAGATACTTATTTTGCGAACCTGAAGATTTCAGTAACTCGCTGATATCCACTTGAATGGCTTTGCTGCTCCGTGTGGTAGATTTATCTCCTCGTAGTACACACTTCATTAGCAGATGCTTTTTGACCAAGTTCCTGTGACAAAAAGCCGTGTATATTACTGTCAGTAATTGGGGCAATGTGAGCGCAGTGAGCAGAGGACTGGCGGCGTTAGGGAAGAGCTGCGTTGCCTTTCCTGCTCTGCAATTAACCTGATTGATGACTTTGAGCAAATCATTTTGCCTTGGCCACTCCATGGCTTTACAAATCGGCACAATGAGGACAACTGTAATGAGTTTCTTTGAGGAAGGTTTTGAGTCTTGATAGTGTAAAAGACATTGTGAAAGAACTAAACATTTTTATTAGGCTTATATTAGTCCCATATTGCATATGAAAAATATTATTCTTCATTTACAGATGCACAGTTTTTAGGTAATTATGGCTCTGCATAAATCTGTAACAGTTTGCTAATTCTTTCTGTGAATATTTCAATGCTTTGACCCTGATCCTGTGCTGTGGTGTGGATCCTATTTTTTGCTCTGGAAGAAACCGTCTTTGTAACTCTACTGCTTTAATGCCCATATGTGAAGTGGATAACTTATTTGTCCATCACTGAAACACCCTCAGCTTACATTAATCATCACATTCCCACTGGCTCCAGGTGCAGTTGGATTGAGCTCAGGGCTGGTCAGGAAATAATGAGTATTCACAATAATAATGAAACACAGGGTATTTTAAATTCCTTAAATGAACTGTGGCACAGACTTGCTGGTAGCACTGCCCCTGACGTGGAGCAGAAGTGTCCAAGGCTGAACACAGTGAGGCACGGGGCTGGTTCCCCAGGTGTTGAAGTACTGTGGACTGTTGGTGATGCTCTCAGTGTTTCCCATTGCTCACAGTGAGGGCTGGCACTGCCACGGTGTCAGTGCAATGCCATCTCTGCAGCGGGTGGAGATGGAGGCAGCACCTCACCAAAATGAATGGTTTTATCAGGAAAGGGTTTAGCTGTCAGGAGCTGCACCTATTTCAGAGTCGTGCATAAATCAGGCATAGGCAAAGGCAGTGCTGATTGTGCTCACAAAAAAAAAGACACCCAACCAAAAATTGATCCCATCAAAACAAGGAAGGTAGGAATGCTGGAGGAGCTGATTGAACTATACCTGGCTTTTCTGGCAGCCAGACCCTTCTCCAGTCCCTCTTTCTTTGCCCTTTGCTGCTGCTGCTGCCTTTGCTGTATGAATCACTGACTCTCCCTTTGTGTGGCAGGGAGCTGAGCGACAGGACCACGTTCAGATACCAGGTGGTCGTTGTGTCTGGGATGGAGGAGAGCGAGCCTTCCCCCGCGCTGGTTTACGTCTCTGGGAGTGGATACTGTGGAGACGGGATTATCCAAATGTAAGTCTGGAGCGAGCAAACTGATCAATCTGGGCACATCTCCTCAGCCAGCGTCTGAGACTAGGAAAGAATTGATGACCTCTGATGTCTCCTTAGGTTAGGCTGGCTCTCATCTGTAGATAATGACTCACGTGCCTGACGATTACTGGGATGATGACATTTAATTGTAACGTAGGCCCTTCTCTCCTGGCACCAGGAGATGCAGACAGAGATACAGATAATGGAGTCCAGACAGCAGGATCGATAGGCAAGGACGCTCTGTGCTGTTTATGCTGTTTGCCCGTGTATCTGTGTCTTTATGCATGTATGTGACATTTCCTACACAGACCTGGTGCTGGAAAAATTCACACAGCCTTTGACGCTGTCCTCAGATGTGCTGTCCCATGTGTGTGGCAGCTGGGTAAAACCCTGCCACGTGTTGGGGCCAAATTCCTGGTGCAACCCCTTGTTTGACTGACCACCAGAGCTGGGATGCATTTGGAGGTGATAGATTTGGCCTCTGAGGGGGAGTGCTGGCAACTGCATGTTCTCAATCAGCTCCCCTCTCTCACCAGTCCCCAGGCCACTGAAAATGTAAAACAATCCTTCACAACTATGTTAGAGTTTGTTCTTTTACTATGTTGGCCCTTCAGGCTGCTGCTTCAAAGCTTCCTGGCATTAGGTAATTTAATTATTTAAACTATGGAAGTAACAACAAGCAAGTCCTTAATCCGGCCATTATTGTTTGCTTGAAATAATGCTGATCAGCAATCACACAGCACAACTCTGTCAGATGATACACCTGGCAGCAAATATTTGCAGGAAGAGGCCCAACAGGCAAGGAAAGCAAAGCAAACAATCAAACAACATATGAATCCAGGGCAATCCTGGAAAGAGAGGTGGAGAAAGACAGATTAATTTTGCTTTACATAACTTTTCTGCTACTGTTATGTTTGCACATTCCTCAAACATCACTTGTGGCTTTGCAGCAAGTGTCAAACAATAGCTGAGCTGCCTCAGGAGCGAGCAGGAACCAGACTGTGTCACAGCTTGGTTGGTTGTGGCCCCACGTGCAGCTGTGGCAGCCCCTTTCTCATCTGGTTCCCACTCTTCTCCCCACACGCTGCCGCAGCTGTGCGGGTTGGCACGAGGCAGGGCTCCGTCCCCAACACCCCCTGCTCCCTGTGGACTGCTCTCCTCCGAGTGCTGCCACCTGGAATAGCCCAGCTCCAGGCTTTATGCCTTGTTATTCCCATGCTGGGGTCACAGTCTGGCCCTTCCAGATTTAATACCAAGAGTTTCAGAGATTCCTGTTCTCTTTCTCCCCACCTGCTGAGCTGCAGCCACACCAGCTATGAAGGAAGTTGCTCATATCCTCATCAGAGAACAGCAAGTGGTATCCACATGTGCAGGAGGGAACTGGCCAGGCCAGCCTATGAACCAGGAATGATGAAAGTCCTCCCCTGAGGAGGAAGGGAGAGGTATTTTAGGGCTGGGCACACAAAGGCTCTGTACCAGACATCAGGGCTTTGGGCTTCTTCAGAGGGGTTGCACAGACCATCAGGTTGATGCTACTTTGCTTTTTGCATGTGTGTGCCCTGCCTGCAGAGAACTGGGGGAAGAATGTGATGACATGAACAAGATAAACGGCGATGGCTGTTCCCTGTTCTGCCTGCAGGAGCTGTCCTTTAATTGCATCGGTAAGTGCAGCTCAGAGCCTTCCACCCTCGGTGGGCAACAACCCTGTCCAGAGTGCAGGGGAAAAACCAGCAGTGCTTTCATCATTTCCAGCTGAAGAGTTGTCATGGGAGAGAGAAAAAAGGTGGAATTTGTAGGTTTGAAAGGTGAACATATCTTCCCAGCTTCTGGTCATTTTGATGGGAAATTGGTTCTGCTGGCTTTGAAACAGCCCAGGACTTAGGGCTAAGTCAGCCATTGTGGGACTGCTCCAAAGCCCATTGAAGTCAGTGGGTGGTTTCCCACTGGCTTCAATAGGCTTTAGATCTGACTACGTGAGAAGACATGAACTGATTTTTTTCTGGTAAACAGGAGGAGGAGTGAAAGGGGAAGGGACTGAGACCAGAAGCAAGTCCAGCTGAGGTCACACCTCCTTTGAGTTGCAAATCAATATCTGAGGATCAAAGGTCTGGCTAATCCCCTTTTTCAGAGGTGAAAACTACTTAATCAGATTTCATTTGCAAGGCTGGTTTGCTCTGATTAGCAAAACCTGTAAGCACAATGGCCGGAAGATGCTCGCGCTATCGGGGCTGAAGTTTTGAGCTTTACATATTTATTAAACTCTCTAGGAATGCTGGGGACAGAGAAGGGAAATGGAGACCAATTTACACTGCACCTTCTGTGGAGTAGCCCCACGTTGTTGGGGTTGCTTTTTCCACCCAGGGGTCTGTGAGATCTGGGAAAGAACAAAACATGCGGAGCCTCAGGAACCAAAGTTAATGTTTATAAAGGGTCGGCTTTTTCTCAAGACATTTTATGAGATTCCTTATCTGGACTGCCCAAGCAAACACTGTCCCATGTAGTGATCCCATGCCTTGAGCTCAGGGCATCAGTCCTCAGCAGATAATGTAATGTTGGCAAGTCTGAAATTTGCTCTTTTTGGCAGTTTGGCCATTGTGCTCTTGTGCCTGGAGCAACACAGAATGGACCTCACAGGCACCATGTTTCCCTTGGGTGGCAAACTGGGGACTGCTTGGCTCATCAGAACAGCTACATTTCTACTTCAGCATCTCACACTGTGAGACCTGAGGCCTGATTTGGTCATGTACTTATTTACATATGTAAATATTCTATTGAAATCAGGTATATTTATGGTCCAGACTAATTGTGACAATTGGTGATCTTGAAGTTACATTTGTGTTACCAGTAACTTGCTGCCTTAGAGCCTCAAGCAGCGAAAGATTGTAGTCATAATATTTTGAAAATGGTATAAACACACAAATGTTTTGGGCTCCCCAGACATCAGGCGTGGTGTGAGGCCGGTTCCAGCAAGGGTTTGGGCTGGTGCTGGGTGGTTGTGTCTGTATCAACCTGCTCAACAGCAGCGCTGGATTCCTGTGTCCAGGTCTGTGCTTTGACCACATCCCAGCGTTACATTAGGACATGACCCAGGTCCTCCCCTGTGTCCATCGGTTTTCCAGGGAATCAGGTGATGTGGGCTGGGTGGGAGCTGCAAAATGCTCCAAATAAGTCTGTGGACAGGAGTAAGAATGGGGTGTCCCAAGCCTTGGACCAGACAGTGGTGTCCTTCCAGGGGTATGCAAGAGTCTGCTATATGCCTTTGTACATAAATTCATGGAATTGGTTATGTTGGGAAAACCTTTAGGATCATGGAGTCCAGTTGAATCATCCACCAACCCTCATCCAACCGTTCATCCCCCATCCAACATCCAAGGAGCAGCAACAGGGCTGCCTGAGAGTGTGGGACAAGGCTGTCTGACAGCAGTCTGACTAGAAAATGAAGCAACTAAAACTCACAGGTTTTTCTGCTCCATGACAGAGGAAGTGGGTTTTCAGATTTGCTTGTGTTGGAAAAGAGAGGGGAATTCCAGGGGCAAAAAAGTTATTTGTTTGTCACGGGCTTTGGAAGGTTGTGGTTTGCACAGATCCTGGATTACAAAACAAATGATATCAAATTCCTTGTGAAATATTGAATATAGGGACTCAGATGAATCAAATTAGCTGAATCAAAGGGAAGGTGCAGGAACAGAGACCTTAAAAATGTTTGATTGTGTGACTTTACATTTGTGCTGGTGTGACTGCTGTGGTGGTGATGGGCTCAGTGTTTGTGCAGGGTCTGTGAGGGAAGCCCCACTGCTGTTTTCAGGCAAACACTGCCTTCAGGTCTCTAGGACAGGTTCAGAGGAGCTAATACCTGTGAAACACATCCTGTTGGCTCTTGTGGTAGCTGGACCACCGTGAATTATGACCCCAAGAGCTAAGGAGACACTGCCAGTTTGTCTTTCAGACAAATGAACAGTGCTGATTTGTATTCTGCTTGGTATATCAAGCATTAAAATCTCACCAGAAAATATAAAGATGTTGGGGAAGTGAGTGGCTGTACATATTACATAATAAATAATAGCAAAAAACCCCAGAAATTCTGCATTCTCCACAATCTAGCACTATCAGACCTAATCTTCTGCCTTTTAGCTGAACAAAAGTCTTCTTTGATATTGGTGGGGTATTTTCCTGGAAAACACAGAATTCTTGAGTCCTCATTTGAGGAGCACAGAAAAATAAGTGTAATTTATTTCCATGTTTACAAGGCTAACACATGTTATAATCCTGTAGAACAACAAGCAGTTATTTCAGAGAGTGTTATTTTTTCAGTGATGTTTTTGTTGTATTATGTAGCTCTTTAGAGCCCGGGGAATCACTCCCCTTCACCAAAGAATTCAGTGAGCCTCAAACACATGTTCAGAGGCTTTGCTGAATCGGGGGCCTCAGGGTTTGATCTTGCAAATGCTTTCTTCCAGGCATGTTTCTGAACTACCACAAGGCATTCTTTAGACTTCAGCAAATCTAACCACAACAGTGAATGCAATGCCTGTCACAAATTGTCTGCAGGATTGGGTCCCAAGGGGCTGGGAAGAACTGCTAAACAGTTTGTTTGCTGAAGACGGGGCTGAAGGGGCGTCGTGGGCAGGTTCCAGAGGAGGAGGAGGTTTGATAGCAAAGCCCAAGTGGGCTCCTGCCTCCTAAAGCAGAGACCACGCAAGTCACCTCACTTGGTAGGAGAGAAATACAACAGAGCCCGCAAGCACCACCGGGCTTGAGATTCAGAGCCATGAATCACAGAATAATTTAGGTTCAGAGGAATCTCTGGAGGTCTCTGGTCCAAGGAGGGCCAACTTCAAAGTTAGAGCCAGCTTCAAAGTTGGAGCATGTTGCTCAGGGTCATGTTCAGCTGCGTTCTGGATATTTCCAGGGTTGGAGGCAGCCTGTTTTCAGGTGTCCCGTGCCTCTCTAAATCCCTTTGCCTTTTAGGATCATGGGGTTTATGGGCTTTTTTAATTGGTCCAACTTTCCTTTGACTAAATGGCACAAGGCTCTCAAGATACTTTGCACTAGTGCCTGTAATAAAATTAAACTTCTTTTTATTTTTTGTCTTGCTTTTGTTTTTCCTCCTTCTTTCCTCTCTAATCAGATAACAGTGGATCAATCTGCTCTGGCAAGGAGGAGGGGCACGGGGGAAGGAAGGAGGGAGGCAGGGAAGAAAACTGTGTGGTCTCACTGTCAGGCTGTCCTGGCCTTCTCCGAGCACAAAGCCGAGTAACAGAACACAGAAAAGATTAATAGCATTTTCTTCCTGCAGCATGCTGAAGAGCGACAGTGAGATTAATTAATTAATTAATGGAAGCATCTGGCAGTGCTCAGTTTTCTAAGTTCTGCAGCACTCTCACCCTTCCCCATCGTGAAATTTATGATCTCTACCTTTTCTCCCCCCCACCCCAAGCCCAGCCGCTTCATGAAGTGGATTTTGCATATTTTTATCTTTTCCACACAGAATTTAGTCCCACGGGGAAAGTTTCACTTTGCCTTTTGATTTGTAGGAGACAGGTGATTCAAAGCCACGTCCCTGTGACTGATGCACCGCTCTCCCACCTCTGGGCTGCTCTCCTTTCACCTTGCTCCTGATTGCTCCCACGATAACTGATTTTTGTGGTTACCGCGGATCTCAGCCAAGTTCAACCCAACATGTCCTGTGTAAAACAGACCCCATTTGTAAGAGTTATGATTCACAGTGGTGGGAACCTGGGGCTTAGCACTTGCTCCATTCCCAGCGGAGTGTTGAGAAATGGGTGTCTGAGGCACAGCTGAGCACCTTGTCCTTGGCGTGCACTCTCCCACACACCAACGCTGCACACCCAGATATATGTGGGACACTGAAAAAGAGCCCAGCTTTCATTTGCATTCCTTTTGTGGAGTGGGATGTGCATTATGCATTGATTTAGCTCACCAGCGCTGAAGAAAGAGAAGGATATAATAAAAAAGATGCAGAGATCAATAAAAAGGGAGGGAGGGGGAGAGAAAGTAATATGAAAAGAGATGAGTAAAGACTGATAGACACATTGAAACACAGCTGGGAAGTAGCTCCAGAACTTCTATCTCCCCTTAAGTTTGCCAGGCAATTTATGGGGTTTTCAGTCACATCTTATTGGTGTTATTACAGCTATACTTTATCTCCTTTGCTTATAAGGGACTCTTGGCTAAAGCCTTTTTACAGCAGAACAGGGCAGCGCTTCCACTGACTTCCAGATGGGAGTGGTCACCCTGAAGAATGGGAATGTTTCAGGTTAGACACACATCTCAGTGGTGTGTGGGATCAGGGCCTGAGGGATATAAAATACAAAGAAAAGACACAGAGCAGAGGCAAAGAGAAAATAAATATATCTAGCTCTTGAATTTACCACCAATTTCTGACATGCTTGAAACATTAGTCACCAGTAGTTGTTCAGGGAGAAGTATGATTTTAATTTGACAATGATCCTTAAACACCTTTTCTTTTGCTCCTGCTTGGCCCCAAATGTTTTTCTGCTACCTTACATATCTGGATCTGTCTTCCTCCTCCTCAGAGGCCTCTCCCTCCAGCTGAGAGCCTTACCTTTGTGGGAGCTCTATCCTTTACCTCTCCCATTATCCATAAATTAAGCATAGCACTTTCCCCTAATCTTATTGTTTGGCGGGCTGCATTGCATTCAGGGAAATGATTAATATTCATGAGCTTGCTATCTCTGTTTGGTGCATAATCCTCTGGGGAAATTGCAGTGTTAAATGAGTGACACAAACCTAATTTTATATGTCTTTTCTTTCCTTTCTTTCTTTTTCCTTTTTTCCCTTTCTGACAGAGAAGTAATGTGCTTAAAATAAATTGATGGATGACCATCCATATTCATTGTGGGCATGCTTTGAGAGCGCTCCCATCCTCTCCCCCTCCCTTCCTCCTACCACTGCACAGGAACACAGCTTTGGCTGCCCAAACCGTGGCCCCATGCAGCAGCTAATGGTGATTTTGCCTTCTTTCACCAGCATTAAATAGGCCTTGGCTGACCCTGCCGAGGGCTTTCAGTAGAACAACAGCATGGGAGAAACAGAGGCACCTTGCAAGAGCAACTCGGCATCTCCCAGGGCGTCAATAAGGTGAAAGCATTGACCAAAGAGCTTGGGAAAGAGTGTTGGTGTTGTTAAAGCAGCTGAGGTTCTATAGCAGAATTTCATGGCAAATAGTCATGAATTTACTGGCCGGAGTTATTCAGATGATATTTGTGTGACTCCTTCAGCTTAAGGCAAATACTTTGAAGCTGACAGTTTCCTGCAGCTCGCGGGAATGTGGCTGCATGTTCTGAAATGTCCAAGCGCTCATTTGGCAAGTTAGTAATCACAGCATCCTTGTAAAGTCTCTTAAAGTGATTTTCAGACTGTCATCATTAATAGTGCAATCCTAGGAAGGCCAGCTGAGCCACAGAGCAGAGAGAGCAGACATCTCGGGCAGCAAAATACAAAGGACAGATGCTTTTTTGTGGGGGAGAATGTGGGCTGCAGTGGTATTTGCCTGCATTTTTCCCTAGGCCAGTGACTCCAACCCAGCTCAATCCAGCTTTAGTTTTTAGGACACAGCTACAATGAAAGTCCAGCAGGAGAATTACTTGTCTGTTTGTTTCATCCCTCACACATTACTCTCTGTGGATCTGAGAGGCTTCCACAGCTGGTCATACTCCCATCCTTAGAGCATCCTCTGTGACTCATCAGCAACTGTGCTCAGAAGATGAGGCTGAGCACAAGACCTTCCTTTGCAGTAACATCCAACCACATGCCAAACAAGCACTTCGTTTTCCCTGGGGAATGGCACCTCTGGGTTTTTACTCTTGTGTTCCTCCTCCCAAACAAGTGTGCCAGGTGTCTCAAAAGGCCATGCTGGCTACCTTTCTCAAGGACATAATTGTTGCTCCCTTGTGTGACAGAAACCTCAAGACTTTCAGTCGAGCAGTTTCCAAGTTTAGCTGATAAATCTACGTAATATCAAGATCTTCTTGGCACTGCTTTATCCAACCATCCAGGGAGGGAAACAAGGCGAGGTGGGAAGAGAACATATGTGTTAGTGGTCTTAAAAAAATACCTGGTTGCCACGGCCTGGAGATGGCTGTGGTGGGTCCTGGTGGCCATTCCTGGTTGCCAGAGGTTGGAGATGGCTGTGTTAGGTCCTGGTGGCCATTCCTGGTTGCCAGAGGTTGGAGATGGCTGTGGTGGGTCCTGGTGGCCATGCCTGGTTGCCAGAGGTTGGAGGTGGCTGTGGTGGGTCCTGGTGGCCATGCCTGGTTGCCAGAGGTTGGAGGTGGCTGTGGTGGGTCCTGGTGGCCATGCCTGGTTGCCAGAGGTTGGAGGTGGCTGTGGTGGGTCCTGGTGGCCATGCCTGGTTGCCAGAGGTTGGAGATGGCTGTGTTGGGTCCTGTTGGCCGGGCCTGGTTGCCAGGGCTGGGGATGGCCACTTTGGCAATGATAGCTCAGACAAGGTCTTGCTACCACCGCCAGCCAAGGGGAATATCCTTTCTCTTAAGTGACAAAGACTCATGTTCTTGGAGGTGAAATATCAAATTTCAGTGCCAGGCTCTGAGAGGGAATTGTAATTGTATCTGTCTGCAGCAGGCAGATCAATTGCATAATTCTGGTGCTCTGACTGCTATATCATAGCGAGGAGCCGAGTCCCGGCACACAAAGAAAGCCGGTCACGCCCAGGAATGCGTTTCCACCAGCAGCTGAATTACCAGGGAGCCGCGCTCCGCAAAGGCATTACCCCTGCCTGCTCTGCTCAGGAGATGCTCAGACATGATTGTCATATTCCACGGAAAAAAAGCCTCCTGCGAGGCCCCTGGATGTTCCGCAGTAGATTGCGACACCCACGCCGCCTTCATTTCCAAGGGGTCTGTTTTATTTCATTGAAGGAAGACGTCACCAGTTATTGATATGTGGCTTTATTCGGAAAGGTCTGCCCAAGCTCCATGTAATGGTTTTCCTCCTTTCAATCAGAATATCCAGAAAGGAAAGTAACTCTTGAATATTTTACTGTAGCAGGAAATATCTCTGCCTTCTTCAATATTAAAGAAGAGATTAGCAGATATCCTGGAAGCAGGCCATGTTATTCACTCTCTTCCCACTGAAGCCAAAGGTGAAACTCCCATAGAAATAAATGGACCAGGTTCTGCAGTCACTCAGCCATGGAGTTCATGTGATCTGCAGTGGAATTATTTCCCCTTTTATGATAGAAACCTCTGGATACATTTCTTCTCCTCTGTGTGAACATAAACATCAGCGCTGGAGATGCCGATTAAGTGACGTGGTGGTAAAACCCTGCTTCTGCAGAAGCTGCTGGCTTTGGTGAGCCTGGGGTTTGGCCTTTGCTGTGTCTGAAGGCCTGCATACCTCTGGACAGACCTTTCAGGGGTTAAAATGCAAATCTTGTTCTGTTCCAAGAATTTGTTACTCTGAGACAATGCTCCTGCATTTTTGTCCCCCCCTTTATTTTTTCCTCTTTTTTTTTTTTTTTTTTTCTGGACAAATAGTTATGTGGCATGAGGCTTGTTATAGTTGGAAACATCCCTAAGTAAACAGCTGAGCTTAAAAATATTCTTTTTTTTTTGTCTGGCCTTTAAAAAAAGTGGTAGTTACTGTACAAAAGAAGACTATGCAGACGCCAATCACTGCGTCCTGGCTGAAAACAGGAAGCTGCCCCCAGTGTCTGTCCCCAGCACTTTGAGACCCTGCTTGGACATTCAAAGCCTTGTTTGAGGATGTGCCCTGTGCTATGAATTGGATCTCTTTATCTCTCATTATTCTTTATTTCATGATTTGAAAGGCTGCCTATCACAGATAAGTGTTTATCCTGCATATCTGCTTGCTGGCCTCTATCAGGCTTCACTCATTTTGCTGATGATTTTCCAGCTTCTCCTCAAACTGGTAAAGGTGATGGGGGGTTACCTGCAAATCCAGACCTGCTCTGGTAAGTGCTTCCCAGTTCTCACTAAACCATCTGTGTTATCCTGGGCATCCTTTTATTTCTGAAGCCCAGAGGAGGGATCTGTATTTCAGTTCAAAGAGCTGCCTCCTGCACTGTGCTTAGGAAGCAAGGAGAGATGGAGTTTGCACCATTTTCTGGTGCAACACACAAGAGCCCCAAGACTATTTTGGATCTTAAAGCCTGACTTCAGGAGTTAGCAAAACAGGTCTTGCCAATTTGTTTCCTCAAGTCACACTTCTCCAGGTTGATGCTGCCACGGAGCCTCCTTCAGTGTTTCCCAGATGTCACAGAAATCTTTGCTGAACTGGAGATTGCCTTTTCCCAAAACAAGGGCAAAACAGGAACTTAAGTTTGGCCCAAATGTTTTTCTGCCTTCAGTAAGAACTTTAGAAGGGAAAAAGAGCTTGGGCTGCCTGAATGAAAATGTGTTCCCCGAGTTCAACTCAGCATCCTGCAGCATCTATTGTCAATCCCTCTGAGATGCTCTCTCCTGCTGCCAGGTGCTATGCCTGCAGACATTTTCCTGTTCTAGATTTAAGCTGGATTTCCAGGCAACTGCTTTTTAATTTTTTGAAGTAATTTTTTCCTTGAGGACAAATCAGATATGCTTTATGTTCCCTTCCTCCATATCTCCTTCAAATCAGATTCATCTTTGGAGTGCGAAGTCCACGGTGTTGCTGAGCAGCCCGTGGTGGTCATGCATGACCATGATGGTCACTGTGACCATCATCAGGTCTTGGGAGCCTCTGGATCTCTGTGGAGACAAAAATTAGCTCATGTTGCCAAGGTCACAGATGCATTTAGTGTCACAGTAGCTAAGAAGATAACTGAAAAAGCATTTTGCATCATTATAGGAATAAAGCCATTAGCTACTTATTCCTAGAAATACAGCACTCCTGACGCTGTCCTCTCTGGCTCTGAGCCTGTAGGACTCTGAATGTAACTGAGCTCTCTTCCCACACTGAAGAAAGGGGAAAAGCCTGATAGTTTTTGTTTTGTGAGGGCAATTATAGGAAGAAACAATCTGGTTGTTCTTTGCTTTGCTTATGAAAATGTCAAGTTCAACATGTAACCTGCCAATCATCCAAGACCCCCAGAAGAATCCAGAGCCAGAGCTGGTGCTCAGCACCTGAAGGAAGAACCTTTGCTAGTTTTTGGCAGCCCACACAGTGATGCACCACCGCTGGGTGATGAAGGATGGCACCTCGTCCATGTCTGGGAAGGATTTAATGACAATCCCCTGTTTGCCATCACTCAGAATTGGGAAGCTGATGGGCAGGAAAGGTCTTCCCCTCCTCTCCCCAGCACTCGCCTCAATGCAGAGCACTCACACTGTGATGAGTCAGTAGTGAGATAGATAGATCCTCCTTAAAAGTAACCAGGGTTGTAAAGCCAGTTCCCTCATCATTTTTCAAAGCACACCCAGGTGAGTGGGTGCCTCATCTCTCAGCTTCTGTGCGTGATGTTGTCCCGTGGATGCAGTGGCTCTCCAGGGCCAGCACAGCTCCAGGGCTCATGACAGTGCAGTTCAGCAGGACTTGGTTAATCATTTAGGCAGCCCCCTTTTAATGCAGACATCTCAGGCCCTCTGTTCAGTTCCTCCCCCGGGTTTTGCAGACTCTGAGCAGACAGATTTATTGGGGTCTTAGGCATAATCAGGAACAAATTAGCCTCTGTTAGGATCACACACTGTCCTGGATCACAGCTATTCAAAGGCTGCTTTCCCCTCCCTGTGAGCATGAATTAAGTCATTGGGCTGAAGTAGGCCTTGAGTATTCTTTTATCCCAAACACATGATCTTATCAGAAGCCCATTACGTTTATCATCGCATTAGGGGGGAGCGTTTGGAGCCAGTGCGGGAGTGTGTTGCTCTATAAATGTTGTGCTTACTTCAGTGCCTGTCGTGAAAAGAAGTCGGTGCTTTGGGAAGGCCGGGAAACACTGTCTAAATCTGTGTGCCTAAGATTAGGCTGTGAGTTTGTGGTGTGTGTTTGCATGGGGGGTGGCTGAGGCGGGATGTGCAAAGGGAGCGCCCGTGCGTTTGTGTGTCAGTGTCGCTGTCAGCGTGGGTGTGCAGCAGGGTGCTGATGTCTCACTCTACGTGTGCCTTTCTGACTGTGCATACGTTTATAGGCTGAAGGTCAGGTCTTTTGCACATGGTAGGTATTTTCCTTTCTTTTCCCCTCCCCCCCTTTTTACAGAAATAAGCCTCTTTTCATAAAATGACAAAGAAACACTTTCTTCCAAAAATGCGTATTTTCATCTGTTTGGCATTTGAGGATTTTAGATTGCTGACCTCAGCCTTTTTAGGGCTGACTATTTCTGAGAGATTTCTGTTGGGCCTCTCACTCAAACTGGGCCAATTAATTTCATCCTACTGTCCTGAGACCTGACTTATGCCTTGGTATGGGAGAGGAGCAGAACAAGAGATGCAGAAGGATAAGGTGAGGGAACCAAGAGTTTGTCTCCATGGCCATCACAGTGACATTCTCATTCCACCCGTTCCTTGAGCTGGCCAGACACAGGGCATGGCTCTCCCAGGGATGAATGAGCCCCATGGGGGTAGCACTGCTGGGGTCCACCCAGACACCCCAGGAGCCATTGTCACCTCTTGTCTGGGAAACACTCCCCCAAGCCCTCCTCTGAGCTCCTTGAGGGGTGGGGTATATGTTTGGTGACTCCCAGACAAATGAAGATGTTAAAATGTTCATGTACAGGCAAGAAATTTGGCCACCCTGGGAATATTCATCCAGGGCTGCACTCATACAGCTGAAACATTTCCACACTTGTGCTCCTTTTCACCAGCTTGGAGCTCTGGCCTGACAAATACACAGATATTTCCCTGCATTTATCCACATACATAAGTTGTCCACAGAGGTTGTGATGAAATCAAACCATAATGACATTTTTCCCTGATAGACTTCTCCATTCTTTCAAAGCCACCCTCTCTTAAAGACCTGGAATATTGCACAGGAGAAAAAAGAGTGAAAGTCATTAAATAATTGAATAGCAATAAACTGATTTTTTCTGGCTCATGATGGTATTTCACTGTGTAAACCAGGAGAAAAAATAAACAGGGGATTTAGTAGATTGGAAGTAGCTCAAAATTGAGCAGCCCTTAGATTTTCTGACACCTAGCTCATGATAGTCCAATGCTACCGACAGGATTCTCCTTAGGGATCCATTCCATCAGTCCAGCTAGCAGCTCTGGCTAATTTCCTACCATTTTTTCAACAGGCTTATTTGCCAGACAAAAATACAACAGGCTGTCAGAACTGGATACCTCTGGGGACTGGCAATGATAATACAATACAAAATAGGATACCAACAGGTCAAAGGTTTCCATTTCACAGAGTACTTTAATGACTGAAAGTCATTATTGCTATGCAGTCTGTTTGAAAAGAGTAGATGGATCTCAGTTCAGTTTTTAATGGGCCAGTGTTACAGAAACAACCTCAAAAATTTGGCATCTTTGTTGGCAGTCTCATTAGAGAAGCCACAGAATAAATGGGCAAGGATAATAAAGTCTCCTGCTGCTTTTGATCCTTTCAGGTCAAATCTGAGTCATGTTGGTTGAAGCTGTGTGTTTATGTGGCAAACTCACCCTCACACTGTGTGTACTGTATCTGCCTTGGATAAACAGATCTGTTTGGCCCTTTGGTCACTACAACTGTGAACTTGGCAGTTTTCACCATCTCTACAGCCACGGTTGCTGTTGTTGTTGTTGATTTGCAGATATCTTTTAAAAACAAAAAGGGAAACATTTTAGCCCAAACTCTCTGCTGGCGTTTTTCCATCCCAGCTGGTGGAATTATGCCAACACCCACATTTGCCTCTCTATGTATTTTGTATCACTGCTTTCCTCTATCTCCTTTTAAAAGGAGATAGATGAAAATAAGCAGAAACCCCCTAACATTAGGAAATATCTTCAGGGAATTGCCCAATACAAAAGTTGGCTATTGTTGCTTGGCTTTATTTAGGTCACCTTGGTATGACCTAGAAGTGACCAATGCTTCCACCTCCCAGTGACCTGACACAGCAGATCCATGACCCCTGATGGTATCAGGTCCTAGGAGCTACCCTGCAGACACGTGTGGTTTCTTTTCTCTGTTTCCCCTGGCAGATGAGCCCAGTAGGTGCTATTTCCACGATGGAGATGGAGTCTGTGAGGAATTTGAGCAAATGACCAGCATCAAAGACTGTGGCGTTTACACTCCCAAAGGCTTCCTGGATCAGTGGGCTTCCAATGTGTCTGTCTCACACCACAGTGACCAGCAGTGCCCGGGGTGGGTGGTCATCGGTCAGCCAGCAGCAACCCAGGTAAGGACAGCATGTTCCTTCTCCTCTCCTGGAAGTCCAGCAAGGAGCAGTGCTCTCAGGTGGGGCTCGGTGCTCAGCGTTCAGGGGTGCTCTTACCCCTGCCTGCTCACTTGTTGCTTCACCAAGGATGGGCCCTGGCAGCAGTTTCTCTTTCTGAGCCTGATTAGTAGTGATGAGTTGAAATTCAGTCCCAGTCACCCCACTGGAACTGGCTGAAGTTGTGGCTGGACTGATTCAATGAGCTGTGCAGGAGTCAGCTCTCCCAACCATCATCACCTCAGAGATAGACGGGCTCCTCACAGCAAGCACAGGGAACGAGCTTGTGGCAGTGAGTTCTGAAGGCTAATGCCGAATAATACAAAAGAGTGTTCTTTCTTTTTTAATAGTTTTGTGTTTTCTGCCTCCCAGTTCCATAAAAGCACCCTATTGTTCTATTCTGAGAAAGGTCCTGTCCATTCCCAAAGCCATTCATTAGCTTTAACCCCCTTCTCCTGTGTCTCCTTTGTAACATAAATAGCTCCAGTTACCATAACTTTACCTTTTGTCTCTTTGAGAGAATTAGATCCAAATGAGTTAAAAAAACCCATTAGATAAATGTCTGGAAAACAGAGCTTTAAATGATGCAGATGCAGCAGTTCAGATGCAACCTGATTTAGGAAAGCCCACATTGCTTGTTGATGATTTTTAGATGGAAAGGATCTTCACATATAAGAGCTGCTTTGTATATTCCTCCTTCAGCACCCACTGTTGTCTCTTATTAAAGACAGAGAACTTATCACACCTAATCAACTTTGGCTGACTTCTGGTTGGATGCAGAAAAGTTTTTTCTAAGAATCTAATTATCCACGAGGTGTCCTGAGTGGGCAGTGCAGAGAGGAGTGCCGTGCCACAGATATGACAAGCAGATCTCTCTGTGAATAGTAAATGTTAAGCATCTCCACTTGGCTTGCAAGAGAAAACATCTTTATGTAGGAGACTTGGCCTTGCTCACATTGCACAAGTCTGTAACAAATTAATGACCAGGTCAGTTCTAAATGCACAAAGCGTGGTTAGCTGGCAGGGTATCAAGACAGAATCCCGAGCCCAGTATTGACTTTTTGTCATGGTCTCATTTGTTATTTCACACTGTAAAAGGAACTTTCCTCTGGACCCTTGCTTCTGCCTTCACAACTTCTTTCTCATTCAAGCTTCCTGTGCAGACCAAAGGCCAGCGGCTCCAGTTCAGGTGCTGCTTTTTGGGCATGTCCCCAGGCATTGTGCCCCCCTGCAGCTGCTCCAGAGCTGCCCTGGTTTTCTCTGAAGCACTGGTTGGGCTGCTCAGCCACACCACACAGTAGGTGACATATGGTCCTGTGGTGGAAAAACCACCACCACACACACACAGAACAGAAAGCCCAACTCAGGCATGTTTGTTGTACCCAGACGAGGTGAAGTTGTCACAGCCTTGTTTAAAAAAAAAAGGGCAAAAAAAGCTGTTGTATTTATAGGCAGAGCAGTGGCATATCACACACTGGCAGAGTGAATGGGAATTTGCCTCCTGTTATTGCCTGGCCCCTGGGGAGATAACAGTGTGCTATTTGCTTCCAGCAAAAAGAGTTCTTGCTTTAGCTCAGCTGGTCCTATTACACCAGTTTGAGTGCATGGGGTTCACTGACCTTTTTAATCATATAGATGTTGGGAAAGTTGTTTTTTTTTTTCGCCCCAGGAACAAGACAGTTGGCTTGGGAAAGCACCTGACTTGTCACTCTGGAGAGGTTAGGTGGGGCAGCAGGTCATCAGTCTGTTAGCTTGTGGAGATGAAAATTAACCTAAGATCTCCTCTAATCACTGCATGTAATGATCACTGGTGTGTAAACATGTTTGGCTTCATTATCTGCACCAGCACTGAGCCTGAGGGGCTTTCTGTATTGATGAAAAGAGCACCTTTCCTCACCCAGATACCTTTCAGAGTAGGTTGTGTGCTTGTTGGTCTTGTGCAAACTTCTTGTGTTGTTGCTGGGTAGCTTCCTGATTAATCAGAGTGGTATTTGTGTTGGCTTCTCATCAGGAATGCCATGAAAGATATGTTTGAGTGCAGTGCCCAGCAATATACAGAATACATAAGCTGCCTGTTTGTCAGCCATCCCCGCCTCTCATCATTGCCCCAGCGTTCTCAAGGCTCTTTAAAACATTTTAAGCATGTCCTGACTTAAAATGTTTCTCATCCTTAGATATCTCAACACCAGGTTCTCTGCATGACTGTCATAGTTCTGTCAAGGCTTTTTCTGAGGAGTTTGCATCCCAAGTTGCTTGGCCGTTGTGGTATCACACAATCCCACGTGCCTTGTTTACTGCTGGGGGATTGTTGATAAGCACAAGCTGGAGAGCACTTTCTTGTTATTGTAGGGCTGTTTCTGTGACCTCTTTGCTCAGTTCACTGCAGACACTGCCTGCAGCTGGCTTTCCCTTAGATACCTGCACTTAGTTATTAGTTTGAGATGACTCTTACAGCACTTGTTAGTGTGAGGCTGCTGAATGGCAACATAGTAAGGGAGATAAAAAAGAAAGTTCGCAGTATAAGATTTGTTTTGAACAATAAAATGCTTACAAAGAATGACACAGTCTTGGCTAAGAGATACAGATTTGAAAAATGGAAAGGTCAAACAGGCCCCCCCCTTTAAACAATCACCCTTTCTGCAGAAGCAAGACTGAGAGACAGCCACTTCTACTTTCCTGGCAGCCACCCTTCAGTGCTGATTAAGAAATATTCTCAGTACTGACAGCATCATATCCAGAGCCAAAGAGGGTCAGTCAGCAACACTGCACCAGCACAGAAATGCAAACACCAGTTCAGGGTACTTTTGCAGTTTGATTTCTAATCTTGTGTCCTCCACAGACCTGGAAGAAGATGCTGCTCAGTATGTGTGGTCAGCTGCAAGAGGAATTCAGCAATAAGAGCTTTGCTCACTCTTGAGCTGTTTGTTGTTGTTTTGTTGTTTTTTTTCCTCCCCTCCTGATTCTGCCGTGAGTTTGCAAACAGCCTCTCCTTGCACATCAGTTTTCTTTTGCCACAGTTTATGCTGGGTGAGGGCATCAGCTCCTGTTAGTTTCTCTTGCTGGAGTCAGTTGTGCTGAGCAGGGAGGATTTGGATATTTTGCTGAGGTGTCTGTACAGATGTGCCTCTGGAGGAAGCCTCTGACAGGCCTGTTCCAGGAGGGATGCTCCAGCTGGGAGCAGAGCACAGGCAGCTGAGTGCAGGCTGATCACAGAACACTGGAGATGCCATTTCTCCTTTCCTCTTGCTGGTGGCACTCCTGCTTTTGGAGAACTGATTCACCTGCAGCTTCTCTTTGGGCCTTTACCACAGAGGATTATAGGAATGGACTAATGGGTCTTTGGGGGGCTGATTCCTGACCATGTTACTCCTGTCACAGCAATGTCTGCTCAAGACTTGGCTCTTGCTGTGGGTTGGTGATTTAGAGGGAAAGTTCCCCAGGAACTGTCTTTTGTTGCATTTCCTCCCAGCTGTGCAGAGGTTGTTTAGAAGAAGTTGTAAGAAGAAGACGTTTAGAAGTTGTAACCATATATATATATTTTACACATATATATATATGTAACTTTTTTTCTCCCTGTACCATTGTTTGAGCTGGGTTTTCCAGCTGTGGAAAAAAGGCACAGAGCTCAGGCACAGTTAACAGAACAGGGACCCTTTCCCAAGGCTGCTGGGCACAGACAGATCCTGGGACTCGTTTTCATTCCCAGACTGAAGAACACACCCTGTTCTCCTCTGGGTACCCCACAGGGGCTTCTATGGAGTAAGAAGTTGTGGAAGAGGATTCTTATTACATCTTTCCCACAAACAGAGGCCCCCTCCTGCCCCATTACTGTTCCCACAATTGCACTCATCCAGACTTGCTGCAGCAAACCCTCCACCAGCAGCAAAGATGTCTAGAATTGCAGTATGTCTGGAATAGCCCACAAAAGGAGAAGACAGAAGCACAAAAATATCCTGACTACTTAAAGAAATAACATGGCAGAGCAAGGGCTCCAAGAGTGGTAAGAAAATACCATAAGAAAATCGAAGAGAAAGATGATGAAGTTCTCTGCCATGCAGTTTTATTCTGTCTAATAAATATAATGCTGAAGATAATTCCCCAAAGATCCAGCAGAGCCAGCAAATAGACTAATCTTGAACAGAAGTGGAAAGAGAGGAAACCTGCAACTTTTAATGGAGAAGCCATTCCTTTCCTTTGGGGTGATCTTGCTGAGAAGAGGGAGGGTGTCTGTCTGTCAGCTCTGCAAGTGGCCCTTTTTGAACTTCCCAATTCACAGCCAAGTCCTGTTGCTCTTCAACGGTAAGAGTTTTGTTGTGGTTGGAGGGATAAAAAAAATCCCCATTTTTAATAAGATGATTTGCTTTGCAAATGTCTTTGTTATTTATAGCCAAGCCAGACTTTGAACCACTAAGCTCTGGAGGATGAGGGCAGAATCCCACTAAGAAAAACCATTAATGGAGGAACCACGAGTGATCAGAGACCAGTTCTGGAAAAAGATGAACTGGACACTGTGCACAGGCTGTCACAGGAGGAATGTAGGTTTGCTGCACACAGCTGAGCTCATTTCCAGTACTGGCTGATCCACCAAAGGCCTCCAGTTTAGGTTACACAGTCTCCAAGTCTAAAGTTAGTTCCAGGGGTCCAAAATTTTGTCTTCATTTCCCCTGGAAACTACAGACCAGCCAATTTGGTCTTTTGCCTGAGGCTGGAGAGCTGCGTCATGAGCCTGGCCCTGACTGTCAGGCAAATTCAAATTCAGGCTGGAATGCTCCTTCCTTGGATTAAGTGATGATATTTTTCGTTGTTTTGTTTTGTGGTTTTGATTTTTTTTTTTTTTTCAATGTGCAGTGATTAATTAAGCCTTATCACAGCCACATTGCTTGATTTCTGTTCCATTTAATAGAGGTGGAAATGGGAGCATGGAAAGGTAAAGCTACTGTTTGAGGATTAGATCTGGAAATCCTTCAGAGACATTGCAGGCACTGGGCACTACTGAGCCTAAACTTAGTTGCTGCCTGGGAGCAGAGCCCTGGAGGGGCTTGAGGTCATTAAATCTGCATTTTAGCTCTGTCAGCCCCCTCACATCACTCTGTGAATTAATCAGTCTTGATCCTAGCACAATTTGGTTGTTCATTCCCCGTACAAAAGGACTGGAAAACTGTCCCACCATCTCCTTGCCTTAATGGCTGGAAATGTTGCTTCCCACCTGACTTGCTGGGAAAGCTGGATTCTGCAACTTTTCTGCCAAAGGAACTCCACTGGTCCTTATTTGCATGTTTGCTTTGCTGCTCTGCCTCACTGGAGGAGGTGGTCCATGCGAAGGGTCCGAGGTGAGGGATGCTACAAGGATGTGTCATATGCCATGAGTGCCATGACTCAGGAATGATCTCAGCATTGTGGGGAGCTAAATGAAATGAGAAATGGGATTTCTAGGTAGGCTGGCTTGGAAAAGGCTCATTTGCAGAGAGTTGGCTGAGGAAGAGCATTACCCTTCAAGGCAGTTCAGAGCTGGCTGGAGGATGCTGCCCCTCACCTGGCTGCCTGCTCCCAGCCAGGACAGACAGGGATCCCCTCCATCCCCACGGCTTCCAGTGCTCCTCTGCTGCTGGCTGGAGTAAAGCTCAGAGCCCGTGGCTGATGTCGTAGCCTCTGGCTGATTTGTGTAAAGGGAGGACGGAGAGAACACAATGAGATGTCAGAGGAGATTCCAAGCAATTTTGACAAACACTCAAGGGATATTTTTTTTTTCTTTCCACTCCCTTCCCCCCCTTGGTTTTTAGAATAATTTTTCAAGAGCACATATGCAAGTCATCTAAGGGAAACAGAACAGTGAGTACCAGGGGCTGGTACACTGTGTTCCCTTTGTGTACTGTAGAGAAAATAGATAAAAGAAACAAAGAATGATGCAGAGAGCAAAGCAGCCAACCGTACTCTCAGAGAGGTTTAATCTGACTTTTTCAGAGATGAAGGTCAGACCAAAAATCCTCAGGTGCCGGAAATTGGTCCCATCTTCCTAGAACCAAGAGACATTTACCACTAACGAAACGAGAGCAGAATTCCATGCCATTTGTTGTTTCCAGAAGCAAGAAGAAAGGCAAGAAAGGAATATTGTCTTGGGCAGTAGTAGGGATTATCTGCTTCTTTAGGAAGTAAATTACCATTTTATGATCATATCTGCTGTACACCCAGCCACCCACCCAGATTAGAGGCATCAACAGAGAACAGCTTGGACCCCCCTGGCACTGGCGAGGCGGGCAGCCGGACCCCCCGACAGAGGCACTGCTCATTAACATGCACTCCTCTGAAAGGAGACCCCCCTCCTCGGCCCTTGCCCCTCAACCTGCCACTCTCCCCGTCTGCTGCTGCTGCTCACAAGCCTTGGGATGCAGAGCATGTCCAGCCGTGAGCGTGGGATAGCTCCCCTGCATCCCATCCGGGTTGTTTGTCTTGGGTCCCTCTCCATTCAGAGCAGAATGATTTTGCATAAATGCGTCGACACGTCTGCTTTGTTCATGCGTGAAGGCTTCTCGGCAGTTCTCATCCCACCCCTGCCCGGCCGTCTTCTCCCTGCTCCCTGCCATGTGGCTTCACCAGCTTTTCCACGATTTCCCTGTGCAACAGCAAACAAACCTGCCTGAAGCAGCGCCAGGCGACCCGGCACGGTTAAAAATGCCTAGATAGATCTAAACCAAGCAGTGGGAGAAGGGGATGGAAAAGGGTGCAAGAGCAAAGCCATAATGGCTTTTACTCTGTAATTTGGTTTCATGTTCTGCACAAGGAAACATGTCAAATATGTAAACAGAGCTCTCCAGGGTTGTAATGTAGCTACAAAACCACGGATGTACAGGCAGGCAGGGTGCTGCTCTCCAGCAGAACGGAATGCCATCCTCAAAACCACACGGTCGTTTCTTTAAGCTGAAAGTAAACTTTCTCATGCCAGGAGCAAAGAATTTTTTTTTTTTTTCCTTGTAAATGAAGGATTGTCTGCACCACTTGTTTGGAGTACCATAGGCATTTTAGCCCACATTGTTATAAGACACCTCGTATTTTGGATGCCAGTGAATTTCAGGATGTTCATCTTAAGATGTCTCTAAAAGGCATGGTTTTGGAGGATGGTGTTTACCCAATACTGTCCTGAAGGCATCTTGAGTCAATCTCTCTGTCCCCACCTGAAAATAAGAATCAGCAATAATCATCATCATCATAATAATAATAATAATAATAATAATAATAATAATAATAATAGTAGTAGTAATGTTAATAGTAACAACAACAACAACAACAACAACAATAATAATAATAATAGTGCATTAGGGCAACAGAACACCACTTGTGGTCCAGAGCCAATGGTCCAAAGCCAATCTGCCTGAATGTGGGCAATCTACCACAAAAGAGGCTACGTGGTGCAGATACTTGCCCATCCACACAACTTGCTGTTGGATTTGTTGAGGGATTTTAAATTGGTGCTGTTGAGAGTGTGAGAAAAAATAAACATTCAAGGTTGGTCTTCTGCTCTACTTAAATGATTTTTNTTTTTTTTTTTGGTAATTAACCCTTGCATCATCACACTCAGAGGAGACAAGTCACTCTTCAGAGAGGGGAAGGTGAAGCACAGGGTAGAGATGACCTTCTTCCCACCTTTCTCCATCCAAAATCCCTTTGAAACATTTGGCCCTCCAGCAGAGCTGCTCTGTCATTGTGTGTGCACTGTGAGCTCTACCAGCTGGAGAGGACAAGCTCACTCTGTGGAAATTTGCTTGTTTCCCAGTGGTTGTTCCTGGTGAGAAAGGCTGAGCCTTGGCAGATGGGTGCTCCTCCACCTCCTCTGCTCCCAGCCCATCTTCTCAGAGCCTGCTCCTGGAAGGGAGTGAGGCTGAAGGAGCTGGGAGCTTCCTCTTTCACACAACACTTTAATTCCTCCAGTAACTTCTTCTGGGAGCAGCTGGGAGTTCCTGTGAACTCCCCTACAAACCTGGGACATCAAGGACTAAATGCTCCAAGTATTTTGGCTTGATTTGTTGGAGTTTGGGGTTTATCAGAGCAACCAGGGCTGTTCCAAGGTGAGAGGGGAGTGACAGGCTTCCCCAGACAAGACTTTTTCTTGGGCCTGCATGGGCTGGAGGCAGCAGCTGCTCTGTGGGCTCTGCCTGCAAGGTGCAGCCCATTCAGAGGAATTTGTTTGCAGGATGGTGGTTTCCTTACTCGGCAGTTTTGGTGGGAAAAGCCCAGCAAAGCAAGAGGGAACCTTTTGATTTGCATGTCTCAAGCCATGTCTGCAGGTATTGAAAAGCAAGCCAGAGGGTTTAATCTTGGTGAATACCTGTTGATGTAGGGCTGATAGTTGGATGGGAACTGAAAGGTTTTGCCAGCTGAGGTGTGACTGCTCCCTGGAGCACAGGGCAGCTCCTCCGAGCCCCCCTCCACATTCCCCTGGTGCCTCTCTGCAGCCTTCCCTTTTCCTATTAAATTCAGGGCCTCTTCCCAATGTATCATCTCCCTGGATGTATCCAATTAAGGCGTGTTGACAGCCCAGAGCAGACTTACACCCTTAGGATTAGAGGCATGTGTACGTCTTCATATAGGGGAGGACAACAACAGGGTGTCTGGCTGCCTCACTGGGAGCACAGTGGGGAAAGCTGAGCAGCCTGGAGAGGGAAAGGGAGCCAGGGAGAGAGAGATTTGCACCCCCAATTATCCCTGCCTGTGGAAATGCTGTGTGCTGTGGTTTACACAGCGTGTTTACATGGGCCATAACCCTAAACAACGCTGAAAAGCACGGCTTTAACTCTGGAAATAAAAGTACTGCAAACCCCTGCTTTTCTGCACATGAGAAAGTTTTGTTCTTTAAACACACAGATGTTTTTAAATGAAAAATCACTCTTTTGACCTTTTCTGAGTGTGATCATGTGTTCGGGGCTGACATTAACCACTGCAGGGCTGTTTGCCTCAGGCACAGGCGCAGCTTGGCGAGGGTCTGCAGGGCTCAGGGTGGCACCTGCCTCGGCTCACATCTCTGGGAAGTGGCTGCTGTGCCCCCTGAGCACTCAGGATGGTGCAGGGTGTTGGGGTGAGGCATGGTAAGGTTTAGGGTTTGCTTCTACTGTACTGGAACCATAAGCAATGTGGGATTTTTTTCCCCTTCTTGAGAGCTGAAAAATTTGTGGCTTAATTTTTTTTCTAATGCATCTCTCTTTTTATCAGTGTCATTGTCCATGTGCTTCTAAGCATCTCTGTCCACCTCAGCCAGTGTGTTATCCCGATGGAGAACTCAAGCTCTTAAGGGGTTTGTTGTTGTTGCTTTTGTGTTTTCTCTACCTAGCTGTGTGTTTTCTTCATCCAAACAAATGTATGGGACCAGCTCTGGGAAGGAAGGAGGGGATGTTACCAAGTGGATTGTACCAACCCCGCTTTGCCTTACGGGAGCTGCAAAAGTACAATGACTCTAGAGTGCCAGAACCATGAATATAATAACAAAAATATATTTAAGATCCTCCTAAAATGTGGCACACATTCTGCCTTTGACAGTTTGGTTTTCTGGTGCCAGCTGCTCCCGAATGAAACGCTCCAGTCAAAGGAAAACCAAAAAAAATTGCTTTTGCTCTGCTGCTCGGTGATGAAAGCTGATGGGATGGGATTGTTTTGCTTTGCTGCAGCACCCCACGGCCAGCCTTGGCCCGCAGCTCCACAAAGCTGTGCTGCAGTGGACCTGGCCAGTTCAAGTTAGAGACGGGCAGCTCGGGAACCCGAGCGCTCAGCCAACAATAATGTTCTGGCTCCTGTATTTGTTTAACCTCGCTCTCCAGTGGATGGATATACAGTCTGCTAAAGCACTTATCAGTCTATAATGCCTTCACACTTCTGTGAGCAGTAATGTGGAAGTTGTAGACAGGAGCTCGTGCTGCAGCTTGAAAATGTCTTTTAGCTTTAATGAGGCTGATACTTGCAGAACTGAAGGCATACGTTCTTGTTTGGGTGCTGCTGCTTGATCCTGTCTGTCTAGCCCCCTGTATGGGGTGCTGTTGCTACCAGTAGGTGTATTTGTGAATTTGAGCATAATAACAGAATGCAATTCAGGGCTAACTCTAGGAATTATAGCTCTGAGGTGAGATCCCAGCAGTGCTGGCGTGGAAGATGCTGTTGTTTGAGAGCAGCATCTTTTTGTCCTATTGTTGAGTTGAAGAAATAGCAGAGGTCTGACAGGAATAAACAGGAGCACATGTCAAATTGCTGGATTGCACTTTCATGTGCTGCACAGGAGACTGTATTGTGCACTCAGAACTATCTCTTGATTCTGCATGCCTTCAGTTTGCATCTCTGAATGGCAAAAGAAGCAGGGGCAAGTGCAAATTGCACCCAGGAGCTCCAGATGCTGGGGTTTGCTTGTGGGCTGCCGTAAAAGATGAGTTGATTTTTAAATCCCATTAGTGCAATTATTTCTTCTTTTTCTCAACCTATTTTTCTGTAGTTTCTGGCCTTGGCTTAACTGATGTCCTTGGGGTTATCCTTTGAACCGTGCAAAAATCATCTGGTTAGGGTTTTGTTGGGAAATCAAAACTTCGTATTGTTTTTTTCCATGAGTCCAGCAAGCATCCTAGATATTTGATTACACCTGGCTGGCTGTCAAAGCCCATGTGAGTTCGAGATAGGGCCAGTCAGAACTGATTTACAGTTTTTTCAGGTATGCCATGTGAAGTTTATGGTTTGATGTGATTTTGATTTGAACTCACTGGTTTTAAATGAAGTTTGCTTTGAATCTGGAGATAACAGAAATTCAAAGGGAAGCTCAAAGAATGCAGGTCTGCACGATTTAAAAATGGAAATATATTGTTCATACCAGCTCTTTGGAAGTGAAATAACTGCATTTTTGAGAAAGCTAAAGTTAATAACACACCTTGAATACACATGCAATCTGGGCCATCATCTAATGGAAATCCCTGTAGCTCCTTTTCGCTAGCCTCAAACTAAACCAACTTACATGACAAAATGAAATAGCCCCTGCATCTCCCACTCCCACTCATTTCTGAATCACAGCCCTGTGTTACATCCAAAACTCTGAGGAAATTTCCCTTTGGAGATGAACACTATTGTTGTAAAGTAGAGGAATTTATCATCATGTCACATTGCAGGCAAACTATTGGTGCCCTGTCCGTGGTGTTTTCACAGAAAGGTCACTTTCCAATTGCTACAAAATCCAGCCAAATCTTCAGCTGAAAATTGTGGCTCTGTGCTAAAGAAGCTGTAATATCATGCTAATAGAATACTGAGTCTACAAGGTCCAGACACATCAGCTGCTCCAGGTTCAAAGTGGACGTGGCTGTGCTGACTGGACATAGGGGCTGGCAGCAGGGCTTTATTTCATCCTGCAGGAGATGTAAGCTGCTTCCCAGTCCCACAGCCAAATCCTGTTCTTCATTACACAGGGAAAATTGACAGATGAGATTTCCTCTGACTTCTGAGCCAACTGAATCTGGGAGTAATATAGCATCAGTGTGTTACCCCAGGAGTTTCATCAGCTTCCAGTTGATAAAGCTTTTCTGTGGATCACCTGCCCACATGCCTTTGTCCTGGAGCAGGACACGCTGCAGTTTTTCATCTTTTGCCATCAGACCTTTAGGCACCCCAATGAAAACTGGCAAAAGTAGACAAAGAGCATAAGACAGTAAAACTGTGCTATCAGACACAGAGACAAGGAGAGTTTTTGGGGAGAAGCTGCATTGATGAGCATCAGAGATGAGAGGAAGTTACTGCTGTGGAAGTAGCAGTAGACTGTAAGGTAAAGTGGCTGTTGAAAGAGAGAGACTCAGGTTTCTTCCCTCATTTTATACTTAGAGTCGCTGCTGCTGAATCTCAGACTTGATTTTCGTTTTTTAATTTTCTTTTCTGCAACAGAAACCCATTGTTAGTGCACATAAAATTAAATATGTGTACCAGCTTGGGAAAAGTAGCTTTGAATGTTTTCCTTAAGAGGCCAACCTGGAATGACCCAAGACTGACATTCATAGTTGGGCAGGCAACTCTGGACTCAGATTTCTGATGGGATACGTCAACTGACAAAGACATCTGATAAAGACACTTGTCCAAAAGCACTTCTGACCAGAATCTAGAAGAAAACCCAGAGCAAAATTCCTTGTGCTGCTGTGTGTACGATTTCCATTTGATCTCTGTGGGCTCCTGAGGTTTGAAATGGCCAGAGAAATTGGCTGGGGTTTGAGGTGTTTGTTGGAGCCCAAATGGTGGCCTTTTTAATGGTTCAGTGCTCACTCATGTGGGCAACTTCATTTTTCCCTAACTCCAACCCAATTCCCAGTCTAAATGAGAAAAGCAGTGCAACAGCTTTGAGAACAGATTGGAGGTCTGTGCTGCAGTCGGCAAACTGGGTGGTGTCCATGTGGCAGTCAAGCTGCCTTACAATATTGGGCAATAAACAAGCAGGAACCTTTCTGATATTTAGCAACTGCACCATGGTTTCTCATCCTTGGGTAAGATTAACCTCAGGTCAGCAAGAACAATAACATATTTAAGAATAAAAGGTCTGGGTGACTGCCAGCGCCCTGGTCTGGCAAGGGAGGGAAAAAGTTTTCAAAAGTAAGGGATGTGTTAAAATGCTGCATATGTCATGGTTGGGATCCTCTGGCGTGTGTTGAGTTAAATACAAAGAGCACTCTGCAGAGTAAGCAGATAAATATTGGTGATTAATGAGGTTTCAGTATTAAGGCTGAAATCTGGTCTTTAGCTGGACCTTCGAACAAGAGAAAATGTTCTGTTTGTGCCTCCATGGGTTTCGTAGCAGTCTGTGAGTTTTTCTGTGCACTTCTGCAGCCTCACTGAGGATGCTGTGTGCTCAATAAATAGTTGGTACTGTGGGTTTTAACAAGAGATCTTGTTCCTGCCTGCTCCATGGTTGCAGTTTTGCCAACAGGACGAGGTACAGCCCATGTCATCCCAGAAAACTCTGAGTTGTTGTCTGGGTGCAGAAGTGTCAGCAGCACAGTCCCCTGCAGAAAGGAGCGGGGAGAGGAAGCTTTTGGGGCACAATCTCCACTTCCACCCTCCTCTCAAGAAGGAAGATGCTCACCACTGCTTGACCAGGTGCCCACGATGCCCCTCGCAGCCAGACGGAGCCCGAGGACACGGTCTGGAGGAAGCCCTGCCATGGTTCACCAGATGGGATTTTGGGAGCAGACAGATCTGTGCACTGGAGATTTGCTGTGTTTCCAGCCGCCCCTGGGCATGCAGACAGGCACGTCCGCTCCAACCACGGTGCCAGGGCTGAGCAGGGCAGCATCTGAGCTTAAATAGCAGCTCTTCTGTCTGCATTTAGAATTATTTTGATGTTACAATGCTGAGAACCACCAGTGTGTGCAAAGCCTGTGGTGTCTGACTCTGCTTGCTCGGTGGGAAGGTCAGAGTGGGATGGGACCTGTGTTTAGCCCACTCCTGTGGGGAGCTGTATCCTCACACCTGTGTGTGCTCTCAGTGACATCTGAGCATCTTTTTGTGGCTCACAGCTTTTATCCCCAGCACACCTGTGTGGTGTGGGGGAACATCATCCTCCTCTTCCAGACAGGGAGCTCAGGCCTGGGGAAGCCAAGTGCTGCCCAGAAGGTTGTACTGGGGCCGTGCACTGCCACAGTTGGGCTGGGATCTAGTCCAGCACCCAGTCCAGGGGATTTGAGATCCTTGACCTGTAGTTCAGCTGCAACAGGAACCCATCAACACAAATTCACATTGCCTGCAGTCATAGGATGGCTGGGAATCATTCACAAGGGCGCCTTCCAAAATTTGCTCTTCAGCAAATTTTCCCATATTACTTTGAAGGAAATGGAGTTGATTGCAATAGTAAATGTGTTTTTGATGTGGCAAAAAGCTAAGTGCTCCCAATATATCACTTTTCCCTTTCTGCTGACACATTCCTCGGTCCCCCTGAGTGAGAGAAGGAAAACAGGAGAGGCAGTTTGAGGAACATGTTGTGCCTTTGATTGACAAGAGGTTGTATAAATCAGTCAAAGGGAATCCTCCAGGCATTCCCTCTTGTGGGAAGATCCCACAGTGCTCCCTGGCCTTGATCGTTCTGTCTGCCGATGTTTGTGTACAAAATGTGTGGGTGGGAGACGAGCTGGATTGAACCTCCGAGAGGAACAGACATCAGCTCTTCTAATTGAAAGCAGCTTCCTCGGGAGGGGGATGACATGGGCTTCCAGTAACTAGACACAAATAGTCGCCGCATACTTTGGAGCACATACTGAGCTCCTGTGGATATCCCAGTTGCTGTGTGGGTCTGAGAATCTGGATAAGCCCCAGTGAGTGAAGTTTGGAGCACTGTGTGATGCTGTCATTCTTCAAAGCAAGTACTTCAGGGTTTGGTAACACCCTGAAATGAGAAGTGTATCGATGCGTTCTCCCCTCCGCAGCTGTCAGGTGCTGTAGCTGCTGGTTTGCATCACTGTAGCAAACTGGAGGACGTTAGGATATGATCTGTTTCTCATAAGTGTGAATTCCTGTGAATACCAATGACAAGAGATGATCTTATGTCTTCCAGCCCATTGGAACTTGTAGTTCTAAAAGTGTTAGTACTGCAGTAATCACAGAATCATTTAGCTTGGAAAAGATCTCTAAGGTCATTGAGTCCAACCATTAACCTAATTAATAGGGGCCTTCTGGCTGCTGCCACATTCTAGGGTTGCCTTAAAAGCAGAGGTGTGAAAGGCTCTTCCAGCAGATGATTCTCGGGCTTGGCAGGTGTGATGTGACATTCAGTGCCTGGCAGAATTGAAACGGGGATGGATTTACCACTTGTGTTGGAGCCTGGTGAGGCATTGGAGTCTGTAGGTGACAGGAACTGTTTATCCAATCCAATTGTTTCCAGAGAAACTTCAAGAACTGTTTTTTGCCATTAGCTAGGTTTACTGGGCAGCAGCGAGTGGAGAAGAGGCTCTTGTAGCCATTCATCTCTGTTAGACTTTCCCCACACTTCTCAATTAGAATGTTCTGAAAGAACTTTTTACCCCAGGACTGCTTTGAAACACTTGTCTGGGTAGCGATGGATCAGCCTCAGCAGGGGGAAGCTTATCTAACCTGCTCAAACCAGGCCAGTCTGGCAGCCCACGTGGCCTGAACATAGGCTCTTTATGCAATGCTCAGATTTTTGCTAATATTCTCCAGCAGAAGCAGAAAGTGCTAGGGTTCACACACGCACACAAATCAAACAAGGCATTTAAAAGTTATCTGAGATTTCCAGCCCACCACAGCAGGGGTTTATTTTGGGTTAGAATCAAACTTTTGGTGAAGGTCTGGGTGATTTCTTAATACAAGTTTTCACTCATCCATTAAGTGGCACTTAAAAAGCACCGAAAGTCAGTGCTTGCGTTCCTTTCAGCCACCTTTTCGGACCAATAGAGCAGGAGGAGAAGTAAGAATAAGAACAGAATCATGTAAAAGTAATGAGACCTTTGTTCAAGTCAAAGAGCTCTCTGACCATATATATTGCAGATGTGGGTAAGATAAATTCCCTAGCTGGAGTGGTATTAAAACAAAAACCATGCTCCCAACAAGAGACAGGCTGCTGAAAACGCAAGAAGGGAGAGTTGCGAAACGGTACATGTCGAATTGCTGGCCTTGATTTCAAATGCCAAAGATAGTTTGTGTAAAGCCTTGCTCTGCTGTAAAATGTAACACTATCCACTGGCTAGCCTCAATGAAGCTTGGTCCCAGTTGTTTCAAAAAATAAATAAACTAAAAATCTTCTTCCAGCCCATTAAAGCTGATTTATGTTTTGCCCGTAAGACTCCTCTGTGCTGGATCTTGAGGGACTCAGATTTTAAAGGGGATTACCTCACTTGTAGCCAATCTGGTTTCTCATTCCCAGGCATCCCAGACTCTCTTTGCAGTGCCCAGACTTTGCCTGCCGAGACCAAGAGGGCATTTCCATGCAGAATTATCCAGTGGGCATGGGATTTTGGATGGCTGTTAATTCTCTTGTCTCGCTTCAGGGATCTCTTTTATTTTAATAATCAAATTTCTGATTGGAACAGCTTTACTGACAGCACATCAGCACAAGGAATTCCATCCATTCCTATGGTAATGACAGTCAGTGAGTTCATAAAAGGGTTGTGAATCCAACAGGTACTTTTCAAATACTCCAGGAGCCTCAGCTATAAGTATCCCTCTAACGCAGTAGTAACTTTTTCCATGGTGGACATTTCCTTTTTTCTGTTCGCTGTGGAGGTGAAGGCTGTGGTTGTTCTTGCTTCTTTTTTGAAGCAGCTTCACTGAGGAGTGTGTTTTCAGGGTAAATCTGACCATTTCTTGCACCTTCATTTTCACATCTGACGTACTGATGGCACTGCAAGGCTCTCTGGTACATAGATTTTTGTTTTGTTTTCATTTTGGTTTTGGTTTTTGGTCTTTGTTTGTTTGTTCTTGGTGTTTTTTGTTTTTGTTTTTTAGCTTTGTATCCATAACAGGACTTGGGAATCATGTACTTTACTGAAAAGGACAGTTTGCCTCCAATCCCATTGCTGCCTGCTGTGGAAAGGCTGCAGGTGTAGGAAGAAGGTGATTTTACTTGTAGAACTGGTTGGTGAAAGAGGAAACAAGGTGGCTTAAATTGGGTTCCAGAGGCAGGACGTTCCTGGCTACACCTGCTTCCAAGTTTACAGGGCCACGTGGGGCTCCTCTGGGATTACAGTAACATCAGGTTTAAATAGGGCAGTTCTGGAGGACTGTGGAGGCACCTCCACACTGTCTGTGCTGGGAGCTGGGGTGTTCAGGAGTGATCCTCACTTGGACTCCAGTGGGAAGAGTCCTGGTCCATTTGGGTGGCAGCAAAGTTGCTCTAAATGCTGTCAAAGGCCTGGCACCAAATTCAGAGGAGATTGTTGGCTGCCATCCAGCTGCTGTGAGTCTTTAGCTCCTGTCCATATTTCAGTTTTTCTTACTGGGGTGGAAGACATGGAAACTTAATTTTGGATAATCTCATGCTATTTAGAAGCGCAGTTATTGCGCATCACTTTATCCTAGGAGCACACCTGGACTTTGTTTCCCCACTTCAGGCAGTCAGAATCCTTCCTCGCTGTCCTCTGCCTCAGATTTGGTGTTTCTTTTTTTCCCTGCTGCAGATGTGCCGAACCAAGGTGATCGACTTGAATGATGGTGTCTCCCAGTACGCCTGGTACCCCTGCACGGCCAACTTCCAGTACTCCCACATGACACAGACCATTTTCTGGCTGAAGGTAGGAAGTGCACACATCATTCTGAAGTTTCCTCTTTGCCTGCCTCTGCAAAGACTCTGCAGCAGGCAAAATATCACGGGCCAGCCTTCCCAGGGCCAAGCTGCTCCTTTCTGAAGTATATTTAGAGCAAAAGAGCAAAACAACATCTTTGAGAACTATCTAGAGAGTCAGTAGTGAAGTCCCCTCGTGTGTGACAGGGCTATTGAATTTCTGAGAGGGTTCAGCTTCAGGGCTGTTTGACTTGAGTTTATCTAGTTTGTGTAGGAGAGATTGGAAGGGAAGATTTCTGTGTGACCTGGGATGGAAATTCTTCTTTTAAAAGTTCTGGATTGACTCCTGGGGATTTTTTAAAGCCCACTACAGTTCTCCACCTCAGGCTTTGTGGGATTTGTGTTTTCCCAGGCTTATTTTTCCCAGCCTATGGTGGCTGCAGCTGTCCTTGTTCACTTGGTCACTGATGGGACCTACTACCTGGACCAGAAGCAGGAGACCATCGGTGTGCAGCTGTTTGACACCAAAGAGCAAAGCCACGACCTTGGTAAGACTGTGTTGTATTAAACTCCCTCTTTACTGCTTGTTTAATCTGGTGATGCCCCCATTCACCAGCACTCCGGCTCAGTTTTTTCAGAATTAGACAAAAAGTGCTTGCTCAAAGCTCCAAGCCCTGAGTCTCACTGGAGTTTGTTGAAAATGAAGTGTTATTTTATACAGACATTTCTCCAGAGCTGTTCACTATCTGTTCAGAGGTGATTAGCTCCTCTTCAGTCACTAAAATCAGCACTATCTCAATGCTTCACACCCAGCACTGCCCTGGAGAGACACTGATGGTGCTGCAGATGAGCCCCTTGGAGCAGAGAGTGAGCTGCTGCAGCAAAGGCTTCTGTTTCACAGGGAGTGCTGGGTGACCTCCAGCCCTGCTTGCAGGGAGGTCTCCAGGGCCGTTTAATGGCCAGCATTCCCCAGATGAGGTGTTTCAGGTGGTGAAGGTCCTGCTGCAGGGCCCTGCCAGGATCCTGCTGTGGCCTCAAGCAGATGTGCCTGACAGAGGCAGGACCTGTGCTTGTGCTGGAGTGCTGGGATAGACAGGTTTTGTCTCTACCCTTGGCACAGGGCCCTAAACTGGGGAGGTTGTGTCTGGTGAATTGATCCAAGCTGCATTTAAGCTCCAGAACCCAGGAACTCTCCCTGGCTCCCAACTCTCTGTCAGGGCAGGACTTGCATAATCCCTTTCCAGATGTTCTCTGCCTTTTTTTCACTGAGGAGAAAGCTGGCCAGGTCACCCTGAGAGCAGTTTTTAAGGAAACATAACTCCCATCCCCCAGCTTTCTGTTTTGCCATAGCATTTCAATTTTAATATGCTGAAACTCAAATGAGCTTCCCACTAGTGATGACAAGGAGAAGGGTTGTCACAAGAGTGACAGGTGTTGGACAAGCATCCAGAATAATACAGAATTTGATGGGAAAAAAACCCAAAGGAAATACGTGTGGTGTCTGTTGTCCAAGAACAAACTGAAATTTGTAGCAAGTTGTGCAGGTTGAGTCAGGATGACTCCCAGTTTGCCAGAGCCCTTGGATTAATCTTACCCTCCTTTTGCAAAACAGTGGCACATAGCTCTATCCCTCTGAGAAATAAACGATGGAGACACGAGCATGCCAGCAGCACTTAATGTGACATTTTATAGGGACAGACAGGCAGACTGGGAGAGAAAGAGAACAAGAAAGAGGAGCAAAGAGGAAACTGAGGGTTAGGTTTTGAAATCTTCAATGAAGTTGCAACATGAGTTTGGCATGGCTCAGCCTGGTGTCTGGATGTTCTCGCAGCTGAAATGCTGCTTTCATCATGGAAAAGCCCCTTTGACCTTTCAGAAGAGGCTGCCTGGAGCAGAGGAGAGGTGTAGGTGGGCTACCCAGCAGTTCTCACTCAGGCAGAGCTCCCATTGCTGTTCTGTCTGAGCTCTGACAGCGACATGGTGTCCTTTTCCTGGATATTGTATTTCATGTGTTTGAATTATCACCATGGCAAGCTGGAAACTGCAGCTGAGATGCAAATGTTGGCATGCACTGGGGGCAGGACTGACTGAGACACTCAATGAGCCTTAAGCAGAAGTTTGCGGCAAACTGGAAGTACATCCAAAAGGAAGCAGCAACAATTTAAATCTCAATCAGTCCTCAGTGTGCTAAAGACCCTGCCATGAGCAAAGCACAGCCTACCCAGACATGTAGTTTCCTGCCTTGATCAGAGCCAGTGGACTCCCAGAAAATAATGTGAAGTTTCTTCTAAGTTCTGAGAGGAGATGGAGAGGTTGGGATGCCAAACACCTCAGCACTGCTGGTTCAGAGCCATGGTAGACACCAGGGTTCAGCTGCTGAGCTGAGCGGATGGGTGCAGAGCCACAGAAACAGGGGTGATCCTGAGACAGCTCTGACTGCCCCCATGGGCACCTGTGCCACCTCCATGGGTTCCAGCAGGGGAATTACAAACCCCTGACCTGTCCAGCCGCCGTTTTTCTGGTCAGGGCCAGAACAAGCAGCAGTACAACACAGCTCCAAGGGTCTGTTCTGCTGTGGACACCACCTGAGTGCAAGGAATGAAAGAGAAGTGAATAAACAGCCTCATACCATAACATCTTTCTTGGCTCTCCATCAGAGAAGGCAGAAACTTCCAAGGAATTTGGGAACCCGGGATTTTGAGTATTAACTGCACCTGTTTGTAAGTGAGAAACGTGCACTGTTCCACAAGGAGCTGATATCAAAAGACCTGTGGGAGGCAAGTAGACAGGGAGGTTATTTCAGGGTCAACTGAAGACCAAAACAAAAAGAGGCTTGCTTTTTTATTTTATTTTTTTATTACAGGAAGATTTTTTTTAAGTAGGGGGTGGGAGATAGATGTTTAAAGAGCGTGTCTTAATTCACAGGAAATCACTTTCTAAGGAGAAAAATGAAAGCCTTTTTATTCCTTCCCTTTTGAGTCAAGAAATCCTAACTGGGGAAAAAAAAATAATAACAGAAATCCCTGAGCCAGTTAAACATGCAAATAGAATTTATTTTATTTTCAAATTTGTAAGTGTATCAGGGTAGCCAAGGGGCCTGGGCCAAAGCCATTGCTGGGGGAGCTCCAGTGAAGCAAATGGATCTGGAGCCAAGCTGATCCTCGGAGTGATGCCATGGAGCTGTGGAGGCAGAGCCTTGCAGGCAGCCAGCAGGCCATGAATCTCAATTAATGAATTTTGAGGGCAGCCGACAGCTGTCTGTCCTCTGCCTTCCCCCTGAGGTGGGTTTGGCCCATTTGAATTCAGGTTGCTTCTACCTGAAAGTGGGAATTTCTTCCCAGCTGTCACTGGGTGCTTTATCCACTGGACAAAAGGGATTCAGAAGTCTCCTTGCCACCTCTCTGGTGTTTCTGTGCACCGCAACCTTGAGGTGCTTTTATTTCCCCAAGACACAATTCTTTTCTTCTTGAGTGAGATCACCTGTAAAATCCTCAGAGGCTCCATCAACCTCATTTCTAGCTCCAGGACCAAATCTGCCTTTTCTTGCAAAGAAAAGGATACCCTAAGGCTCAAAACTATTGAAGAAAAAAACAATCTGGGCAAATTTAGTGGAAAACTCATACAGAAAAAGTTTGACACGGAGTGCTAATGACATGCACAGCTCCAAACGAGCTGCTGCTGCCCCAGCCCTGGTGCACAAAGCCCCCCCAGCCTGCCGGCACTGTTTGATCCTGCATATAAAGGCTCCAAGTGTCCTCTAGGACCCGTTTTACAATAGTGTGGCTCTGCTTCCCCCGTGCTGGTTGCTCCTGATTTACCAGAGCACAATAGAAACGTAGCTGTGGTCTAAAGGAGCGGCTCCGAGGGCCTGCCGCGCTCGCAGGGAGAATGGCAGCCTTTCTTCAGCTGTCTGGAGGGATCTGCTTCTCTGCTAAGCTCTCCAGAGCGATTTGGGAAGCCCCTCCAGGCAGCTTACCATAACTTTTCAGCTCTATAGGGCCGTTCCTCTGGCTGAAATGCCTCTGAAGTGCCCACGGCTTCGGGAAGCGATTGTGTTAAGCCTGACCCTTCCTCTGATCTTGTCTCTCCTCTGGCAGGTGTCCACGTCCTGAGCTGCAGGAACAATCCCCTGATTATCCCCGTCATCCATGACCTCAGTCACCCTTTTTATCACACCCAGGCTGTCCTCATTAGCTTCAGCTCCCAGTTTGTGGCCATCTCCGGGGTGGCCCTGCGTTCCTTCCACAACTTCGACCCCATCACCATCAGCAGCTGCCAGCAAGGACAGACCTACAGCCCTGCGGAGCAGAGGTGAGCGTGTCAGCCCTGCTTCCCTGTGCCTCACACCCACCACCCCCAGCGCCGGCCGGGCTGGGGAGGAGGCAGGAGGGGCACAGCAGCTGAACCCTGCTGACCCCTTTGTGTCACGGCTGAAAAACCGGCAGTGTTCTCATTGATCAGGATGGATGGGGCATTTAACCCGCACGGGATGCTGTTAGTGAATGATTTCCTCTTCCTTTCTCCTCCCTCCTTTATGCCAAGCCGGGAATTGGGGTCGGGCGCTCCGCACACATTCCCCAGCCCTGTGTCGTGGTGGCCACTCACACACCAGTTCCCTCTGGGCCACTTTGTGTGCCAGGGTGCCACGGGGACCTCCCACGGAAGGGACCCCGCGGACACAGAGTGACGCCTGTGCCCTGGAGGGGCCAGATCCTGCCAGGTGCTCAGCCCTGGCCTGCAGGGCCATAGCCAGCAGCATCTGCTGGGCTTTTATGGCTGGGTCAGGCCCTCAGCACCTCTCTGGATCCGGCCCCCATTCTGAAAAGCTCTGTGGGACCCCCCAGGATGAAAGGTTTATGGCTACCGTTTTATTCTTGTTGTTATTACAGACACATCAATAGATCACCACCAACCCCTCTCAGTCTCTGCTTCACAGCATCCCACAGAGATTGTGACCTTTCATGGCCTCTGGTGCAGCAGCTTCATGGATCCTTTCAGTGAGGCAGTGAAAAGGAGAGAATTTAGCAAAACCCCTGAAAGAATAATTTTTTTTTTCTTCCTTTGTGAATTCAAAGTTGTGAGCAGTTGTCATACCATAGCAGCAGCAATAGTAAAACAAGTTGCATATCCCAGCAAACCTCTGCTCAGCCTCCTAAGCAAGCTGTCAGGTTTTTTGATAATGCTCTGGCTTGTTTTTAGGGTCTGCTTTTATTCCAGGAAAGGCGGGAGGCTGAGAAGGGGGAGAGGGAAGGGAAAATAAAATTAAAAAAAGGAGTATATCTATAGCTAAATCAATCCAGTCAGTGTGTTCTGACCTAGATTCAAAGCGTCTGATCATTCTGTGCAATAGGTTGTATAAATTCAGAGGCCCAAAGACAGCAGGATCAAGTTTCAGATAAGTCTGGTGGTGGAAGTGTGGCCAAATCCCAGCGCCGAAGCGGGACAGAGAAAGGGCATGAAAGCCCCACTGGAAGGAGATGGTGAGAAGCAACAGGGATCTCAGGAGGACTGGGACCCAGGGCCACATTCCACTGCCCTCTCAAGTTTTCAGTAGGAATTGAACCATTTGTTCACTTATGGAACTAGAAGTGCTCTGCGTTTAGAAAGTTATTTCCTTAATAAAAAATGCATCTCCCTTAGGCAAAGCTTCAGTGAGCCTCTGCAGCCCAGCAACTCAACCTTTGGAGATCCCTTGAGGCAGAATCACCTGCCTTTTGCCTCTTACTTTTCTTCTTGATTTTTTGGCCTAGCTTTGTTTTTGGGATGCACTGAACCCTCTCAGCCCCCTGCTCTCACAAACCCATCTGAGCCTCACTCGTTCAAAGTAATGTTTTAGGTCTTGCAGGTCCCAGCACTGGATTGATCATAAAGTTTCCCATGTCTGTCAGGGAACTAGAAACTCTCAAGAGTAAAGCCCTGGTCCAAAGGCACTTGAAATCAGTGGAATTATTTCCACTGATGGCAGTGCTTCAGTGAAGAGTCAGTCCTCAGTCTGCCTTGTGGTGGGATCATTTGGGGTGACCAGATCTGTTTTCTTCTGTACAAAAAACTCCAAGCAGTTCAGGTACCCAAGATGTAGAGAAAGTTGTGTTTTAATCTGTGCAGTCAGGAAATAGGTGACACCTTTGCTGTCACCTGCTTTTTCCTTGGTTATTTTACCCAATCCAGGAAGAACAGAGAAAGATAGATTTTAAAAATGACTTCTTAACCAGCTCAGAAGCTGGACATGGGCTTTCTGCCTTCCCTGCTCAGTCTGCCCATCAGATTCCCTTGGGGTGCCAGTTTCACACTACTCATCTTTCCCTTCTCCCCTTTTCCCACTGGTTGCATTTGCCTAATATGATTTTTGAGGTATTTATTGACTTTTTAAAGGAACTTGCCTTCCTATGTGTGATCATCAATTTCACTGCTTTCATTCTCCTTATGTCAACATGGATATTTTTGTCTGCTTTTTGGCTTCTCTCTACAAGAGGTATTATTTCTCTATTTCAAGGAGAATTATTTTGCTTGGAGAGGATTTATAGCCACATACAGATATTTCTACTCAAGGGTGCAGATTTTGAAATTGTGAGGGAAAAGAAATATATTGTCCCTTAAAAGTTAAACTAGTTTTTATTTTGAAGGTGAATGAATCCCTCCCATGGGTTAGTGACAACTTAATAACTGAAAATAAAACATACACTTACTCTTCTTTCTAAAATATGTATTATAGTTAATATTTTAGAGAAAAAATTGGCTTAAATCTGTAAGTCCAATTGAACTTTATAGGTATTTGTCCTCAGTCATCATTAGTTGTTTTGAAAAGCCATTCTGTCCTCCTGAAGACATTTGTAGTTTGAAAATTCCTACTCTATCCTTTACAGTTTTACTCTTCCAGTTGTTTTTTTCTGCTGCCAGTGACTACAGGCTCTTTTTTTTTTGTTTTCAGCAGAAGTTTACCTCACTGCTGGAGATGTGCTGTAAAAATGACACTCTTTATTTTCACTTTGCCTCCTTAGACCAGATATAATGGCCTGGTTAGTTTTCTCTTGTGCTTTATAGCTCGAATTATTGTACTTTTACTATTTCCTGTGTAGCCTCGTGCAGTGGACGGTGAAATTGGGCGTGCAGAAGCAGAGGTGTAATTTCCCACCCCGCAGTCACTCGAGCAGCAGGAAGGCCTGGTGTGCTGTGGCTGCCTTTGACAGTGGTTCCTCAAAAGTCAGGTTTTTGTCTTTTTCAGTGGGTAGGAAACATCAGCTGCAGGTCACCCACCCCTGGCAAAGCAGTTTGTGGGAAGTGCTGCTTTTCCTTGGTGGCACTTCCCTGCCATGGTCACCAGACCTGTCCCCTCCACCACCCCTGCTGGTGCCACTGTTTGTCTCCTGCAAACTGCAGGCAGGAAAGGCCAATTCACCCAATTCAGCTGTCAGAACTGTGCATTTCAGGCATTTCCATCTTTCTAATCCACCATTAACTCTGTGTCATACTGAAGACAAGTCCCCCCTGGCTGCCCACAGCTCTCCAGTCTTCTTGTCTCACATTGTCACCACCTCGTGCTTTCCATTGAGTGTAGCAAAAAGATTTTCCTTTGCTTTTTTTGGTTAAACCATGGCACAGCCTCACTGCTACGGCTTCAGAATTGCTCCTGCAGGGGAGACTTTGGGTTTTCATCCCTCCATAAGTGTGCATATCTGGGTGTTTGACACTGTAGACCAAGACCAAGCCCTGGCCAGTGCACCATCACCTGCTCTGGCCTCTATGGAGAGGTTCCCTTTAGCTGCACCCTTTGCTACCCCAAACAAGCCCCAGGGATTTGTAGCCCACTCCAGCTCTTCTCTTTGTCTTGTTCTTGCCTGCTGTCAGCTTCCCCAACAAGAAATGATGAAGATAAATCTTCAGCAGCAGAACAAGCAGAACAAATGCGACCGCTCTTTACAGCTCTGGTTTGTTTTTTGTTTTTTTTTTTTTTTTCCTTTTCATAAAGGGGAAAAAAGGGTTTCCTCGTCTCTTTTTGTTGTGAATTAATGCAGCTTTCTCTTTCCTGGTTCGGCCGCCTTTCCCCTGCCCTGCATTCTGTCATTAAGCACAATCTCTGTCAGCTTGCTTCGGGTGAAATTAATGAATTTCTCACAGAACTGTTAATCATAGAAGCTTTGGTCCGTGACATGTGTTATAATTCAATGGGTTTTTAACCTTCGCCCCGTTTTGGTAATTGGCAAACGGCATCATTTGGCTTTTATTAAAGTGGAAGGCGATGCATTTTCTTTGTTTGCCTGGACAGACTCTGGCAGGGAGACCTGTGGGGCGGCTGACGCCCAGGGACACGGTCCCACTTCCAAGCTGGCAGGATGACGGGGCTTTGAGAGCTTTATCAGTTCAAGATGGACCCCCCTGGCAGGAGCAGCTCACACCACAGGGTGCAGGCAGGCTGGAGGCAAAGCCCATCCCCAAGGAGAATTTGCCCTGCCGGTGATGGGGACAGTGATGGGGACACGCTGGCTCGTGCCTCTTTCCCTGAGGTTTACCTTGGGTTGGAGCAAGGGCTTTCTGTAAATCTCTGGGTTTAGCTTCATTTTGACCCTCTCAGTTTGAAACAGAGGTTTGCTGGCATCGCTGTCAGAGTCAAACCCAGCAGTACGGAGGTGACATCGCTGAAGGGACCACAGGTGACACCACTCGTGTTGTTGCTCTCATGGGCCAGACTTGAAGGCAAGCACCTTTTAAGAAAGGGCTTGATCCTTTTTCCAGTCAGCACAGGTTCACCAGTCCCCACCCAGCCCATGGATTTGGGTAGATATTCAAGACTTTGTGTTAATACAAGGAGGCAATGTGCTTTAGCTGAAGACTGAAGAAGAAGTCATTGCCACCTTTTCCGTTTTGTTTTTGTTTATTCTTTTTTGTTTTGTTTTGTTTTTAATTTCTACAAGAAATATGGCTAGCAACCTCTGCATATATGTTTGGATTAGAGAGAGAGAACCTGCTCTTGCCTTTAGAGGAACCTCTAGAGAGGAGAACACAAACCCATTGTAAGGATAAATTTGGTAGAAAAACCCTTAGAAGGCTACACATGTGTGAGTTGTGTGGATGGTGGCATAGGACAAAACCAAACTGCACTTCTGATCTGCAGCCCAGGCTGGCCAGACTGTGGAAAAGGGAGGTTTTTTTGCTGTGTCCAAGAGATAATGTTGTGGCCCTTCTCCTAAAAATGTCCCCACCATGAGCTTTTAGGCTCACCTGAGCTTAGATATGTGTCAGAAGCATCACAAAGGAAACAAATAATTAAGGCACCATGTTGAGATGAGTTCTTGGAAAAGCGCTTGACCTCGGGTTAGGAAAAGAAAGTTTGGCTGCTGTAAGCTTTTCGAAAGAGGAAGTCCTGGATTGTTTTTATGTGAGGAAGGAAGAGCTCCACTTAATTGTTATAATTTTCTATAAACATGTTAAAATACAAATGTTTCTAGGATTGTGTCACTAAGGCCCCAATTTAGCAAAGCCCTGAGCTATTTGCTTACATCCCCCTGTAGTCAAATCTATCAGTGGGACTTAACTGTGCTTTTGAAGTTAAGCACATATTTAAGTGCCTTGCTGAACTGGGGCCAATATTGGCACAGAGAAATACAGATTTAGAGACTAATGACTGAGCTCATTTAGATTTGGGATGGGCAGAATGGATTTGAATAAAGCAAGAACTGGCTCAGAACTTCAGCCTACATGTGAAGCTAACTCAGTCCGGGGCTTTTTACATCATTGAAACAGTCTGCCTTGATCTGTTTTGAACATGCAATGGAATGTGTGCAAGAAATCCACTGCTCCTTGCACTCATCTCGGTGTGAAGATGTTGTTTTAGGAAACTGTACACTGCCAGGGCAAGAAGAGGAACAAGTGAATCCTGAAGGGGACCTAGTAAAATAAACACTTGTCAGGGAACGCCCCAGGCACCAGCACTTGTTCAAGTAAATTGTTGGAGTGGTCCTTGGGTCCTTTGTGTAGCTTTGCTCCAGAATACTTCATACTTTGGTGAGGATTTTTGGGAGTTAGGATAGACCAGGGATGATTCGAAATAAGCAGTTTTGATGAAGTCACACAATTTTGACTGCAAGAAAACGGGATAAACTGTCCTATGCCAGGAGTCAACATGAGTTAAAGCCAAAGTGATTTCATTCTCAGATGCTCTTATATTGTTTTTTTTCCTGAGGAATGCACATTTTCTGGAACATGTGATGATTGACCACTGCTAAATGGCAGTACCCATGCAAGAGCTTCTGTAATCCACAAATGGATGTGATGGGTTCTTTGTCTAAACTTCCTACTTGGAGATATTAATTTCTCCTTCCTAATTCTGCATTTGAAGAGCTCAATTCAGGATCGTTACTTCAAAATTTGTTGGGATTTATGGCTGACAGTAGCTGATACCAAATTGGAACCAGTAGCTAGAGAACCAGAAATATTTAAATTAGAAACATTTGGTGGCAGTGGTTGTTTTCTTACAAAAAGTGAATGGTTGTATTGTTTGTCACTGAAGTCATTCATATAGAGTTACAGACAGAGAGAGCTGCCCAGATGATCTGCTAACCAAGGCATAATCTGGAGCCTGGAGGGGGTGGCTAAAAATGTTCCCTGGCCATTTCAGAAGACCACAAGGGGACTTGTAAACAGAAAGAAGAACATCACAATAAGTGTTTCTTAATGCCTTTGTCTGTGGCACTTCAGTTCTGTAGGACTTCTAAGCCCAGGCTTGCTCATCTGGTGTCCTGATCTGAACTCCAGAAACCAGATTCTTTTCCTCCTTTACATTGATGGAAATGAAAAGCGATGCCACTGACTGCAGTGACGTTGCTTCAGATTTCCCTCTGTGCAAATTACAAGGGTTTTCTTGGGCTCATCCTTCCCTCTGAAGCCATTCAAGGCTGAATTCAGTGCTACACTGATTCACATAAGTATTACATTAAGCCTGCTATTATTTTATTTTTCCAGCTTTAATGGAAGAAGGTTTTCAGATTCTGAGGCAGTTTTGCAGCGGGCAGTCGAGGCTTGCAGTATGTGCTTCTGAGAGTGGCTTGGCAATAGTGCTCTTTTTTTTTCCCCAGTGAGTCAACTTCCTCAGCACTGCAGCCCTGGCACAGGAGACACTGGTGCTGCAGCCTCACCATCTGAGCAATGGAGGGGAGCAAAGTGAGAGCTGGCCCTCATGGGCCAGTGTGACTGGGACGTGTAACAGGGAGGGTTCCACAAAGCATCATTCATTGTTTACACTCCCACTCGAGATCCAGCTTCAGATATTCTTGCTGATGTCAGCTGAGGACTTACTCAAACAGCAGGACCAAGAGGTTGCTAGGGTCAGGAAGAGGTTGGTAAGGTCCTGCTCTGCCTGGGGACCCACAGGGTGTGAGGCTTGTGGTGTGTAAAGGAGTGTGTAAAGCCTGTGGTTCACACCCCTGGGTGATTCACCTTGGCATTTGCAAGGCAATAGCACCTGGCTGTTCTCCTCACCTCGTTTGTCTTCGGTGATGGCCACCTGGGCACAAGGATGAGCTGCTCACTTGTTCTGCTGCTGCTCCATCCACAGCCTGATCGATCCTTACGGACTGAAATCCATGGCAGTTTAAATCTGTACGCCAGGCTGTGAGATGCAGTGACTGGAAAATGTGTGAGACCCTTGGTTAGTGGGTGGGGATGCTCCTGAAAGCAGGATCACCCTGGATAGGCCAGCTCTGGCAGAGGATCATCCATTCTGCAGGAGTGATGAGCACCACAGTTGTGCTGATAGCCAGGAGTTTGTTGCATACAAGGGTATGGGGTTGGCCAACACAGAGGTGGAATTCTCCTTCCTCAGCTCTGTCAGCAGCAATGCTTTGTGCACCATGAGGAAATAAAACATTTCTGAGTGTGGAAATTGTTTATGGCTCATCACACTCCAGGGAAGGGCCAACACTGAATATGCAACCTTAAATTACAAGCGGTGGGCACTTCCCATACAGCACTAGTCTGGGACAGAGAAATGAGTTGTGCAGGTACATAAATACTGTAATTTAATCTGATCTAGAGCTCAGTAGAGACATGTGCAGATGTGCTTCTCTATCAGTAACATGGGGATAACAACACCAGCCCAGGTGTCTCGCAGGGGTGTCACGAAAATTAATTAGATAATGTCTGCACAGTGCTTTGAACACAGCAAAACACCACATACATGCTAAGTCAGGGCTTACTAAGCTGAACAGGGCGTTGGTGGCTGTTAACCCCTCTTTGTAGGACACAGGAATAACTGCTTGTAATCTATTTCAAAATATGTGTATTGATACATTACTTTCTCTCCTTTCTATAATTTTCTCTTTTGGGTTCTTCCCTACCCAAGCAGATGGTGAAGTAAGTCAATGTTTTCTCTCCTCAGAACTCATTTAACTGTATTAAAATGAAAATAATTTTAAATTTCATCAGAGACATATCACCCTGTAAGAGTCCTTATCCCAGAAATTTCATCTCTAATCCAGAAACTCTTTGCGGACAGAATCATGGAATGCTTTGTTTTGAAGGGACCTTCAAAGGTCATCTGCAGTAAACAGGGACATCTTTTACTAGATCTGATTGCTCAGAGCTCTGTCCAACCTGGCCATGAATTTTTTCAGGGATGGAGCATCCACAGCTTCTCTGGGCAGCCTGTGTCAGTGTTTTACCAGCCTCATTGTAAAAATATATCTTCCCTCTCTCTAGTTTCAATCTCCCCTCATGCTTCAAGATCCTTAACATTTTCCTTGCTGTTTTGTTGAGGGACTACCCCATATTCACATTTGAACATGTGCTAAAATGTTTGACTCAGGTCATCAGAGACGGTGAATGTTGTATCAATCAGACATCGCCGTGTGTATAAAAATTAAACAAAAATCTCTTTTCGTAAGTTGTGCTAAATGTTACAATGATTTTCCAGAGGGAGAACAGACAGTTTCCATGGGGGAAAGATTTTATGGATGGCAGGAGAGCAACTGGGGAGATCTGAAATGACAGCACGCTGCTGAGCTTGATAAGAGCTTATCAACACAGCTACACAGCTGATGTTTGGTGTTCATGGTGAAGTGGAATAAAATGAATGTGACGATTTCAATCGAACTTCTCAAAAATAAGAGTGTCTATCGCAGAAACCCCTCCTCACGTGCACACTTGTCACTGCCCATAGCAGCACTCCTGAATTCAGCAAATTTAAAATTGCATGGGGCATGAGGGCTGCTCTTGGAGGGAGAGTGCTTTCACAGGAGGGATGGATGGATGGATGGATGGATGGATGGATGGATGGATGGATGGATAGGTGGATGGATGGATGGATGGATGGATGGATGGGTGGATGGATGGATAGGTGGATGGATAAATGGACATTAATGCAGGAGTAGGGACATCAAAGTGCAGTTGAACATTGCAGAACACAAGGTACTTCTGCACAATTAGCAGGCTCTTCCCTTTTGCTACAAACCTGTAATTTGCTGTCATTTCCATCACTGTGCCCCCTGCCTCTGTCCTTCAGGACACACACCAAGAGGCTGTGGAGCCCTTTCCTGAGCTGGGTTCAGAACCCTCTGGGCAAAGACGCTGGCAGTCAGACACTGCTCTCGTGGAACAGACTGAAATCATCAAATAACAAATAACACCACCACTCCTTGTCTCCCTCCCAGCTGTGTCCACTACTCCTGCGAAGCCACCGACTGCAAGAGGCTGGAGATCGAGAACGCGGAGCTGAGCTGCTCCGGCGGCACCGGCTGGGACAACGGCGCCCAGTGCAACGTCAGCTGCAGGACTGGCTACATCCTGCAGGTCCACAGGGATGACGAACTCCTCAAGAGCCAGGTTTGTCCTGCTGCAGCGTTCTATTTTTTATGATGCACAAGACCAGGATGAGCAAACAGCTGTGGAGAAGTTGAGAAATAACTTAGGCTAGAGCCTAAAATCTCAGCCCAGCTTTGGGACAAGGTCTTATCCAAACACTTATCATCAGAATAGGAGCCCTTTGACTCTGTAGGAAGAGTTACCGGCAATGAGCAAAGCTCAGATGTTCCCCAAAGTTGGAAGTTTTCAAACCAAAAAGTTTGTGTTCAGTCCTTCTTTGATCTCACTGGCTCTGCTCAGCCAAACAGTGGGGTTGGTGTTCCAGGAGTAGGGTGCTTGTGTTTTTACACAACCAATTTCTGGGCAAAATACCTAATTTTTAGTCCTCGGATGGAGGCTAACAACACATTAACTACTTTGCAGTGTTTCAGTCCATCTGCTCCCAACCACACCCTGACATATACAGCATAGAGGGCACAGAAGAAGCACCCAAACCTTTTTGCTTCCAGACAAATCACCAAAAGCCTCCACCAGCAGGGCAGGAAATGCTCCCCATCCCCTCTAATCTGTGCATTATTAATCCAGTCCTACAAAAGCAGCATGTCTTCATGCAGTGAGTGGGGTATTGAGGAAAACTAACAATTTGTTTAAACATCCAAAAAAGAAAATGCAGGTGCTTTGTGCTGGGGGAGGTGGATGAGGTGCACGTGCAGCATGGCCCCGGGAGAAGGATGCTGGGGACAGGGGGATGCAGGGCTGACACCTCACTTTGTGCCTTCATCTGTAACACTGCCACATCCTCTGAGTGTGGCATGGGGGTGGTTTCCCCCATCAGCACCTTGTCTCCCTGGGTGTGGGGGCAGCACTCACATCTGGGCCGGGGGCTGGGGCAGAGGCACTCGGCAGCCTGTCTGTCCTTGTGAAATACTGTGTTCCTCATGAGCTCGCAGAGCGGGGAGACAGACTGCAGGGGAATGAGTCAGCCCTTTCAACTCAATTACAAAACAAATACAGGACCCCGCGAGCTGGGCCTCTTCCATCCTAATTGGCATCAGCACCAGAACCCCAGCTCCAGCTGAGCATTTTTACAGAACAGAAAACAAGTTCTCAAAATGAGCCTGAATGGCTGAACCAGGAAATTGTTGGAAGGGATCTGTACATGGGGTACATGGAGCAGGGATCACAAACCAAATAAAACAGCCTGAGCATGCTTCACCAGCTCTGTGCTATTTAAATGCAAGCATTACCTTTTGGGGAGGCTTGGCCAGCTGGGCATGGTTTTGCTGGGAGAAGTTTGGTTTCAGAGCCTTGATCAGACTCATATGACAGGAGCAGAGGGTTTTAGCACCCCTTGCTAACGTGATTCACTGCCTGTTACAACACTCTTCCTCTCACCCTGCTCTGCTATTGCACTTCGTTGTCTTTTTCCACCAATAAAACCCCCTGAGGCCAGTGGCTTTGTTTTGCTCAGTGCTGTGCATTCACTGTTCAAATCAGGGAAGGAGTGGAGCATCTTAAAGATACCCATGACCAGCTAAGCACATTAAACACATGCTTATAAAGCTTTATTAGTTTGCTTCAGAGATCCTCTGGAAAGAAACAGTTTCTTTCACTATCATCTTATTTCTTTGTGTCAGGTGCTTCAGACTGGAACCTGTGGAATGTGTAGGCAGGAAATTAATTATCTGAGAAAGTCCAGAATCCATGGTCTAGATTTCTCATCTCAAAAGGCATTGTACTTCTTCCATATTTGCTTCCCAGCTTCAGTTCCTCTTCCAGTCACAAACATTTGGGGTGAGAAAGGGCACATGGGTTGCTGTCCATGGCCAGAGGGACTTTCTCTCATGGCTGGGGAACCTTGCACGAAGCTGTTCCTTGTTTTGTTTTTGTCGTTTAATTAGTTATTTCACTTGTTTGACTGATTGGAGGGTCTAGAGATACTTTTTTTTCTCATTTAACTGTCAGTGTGTGGTGCTGCCTGAGGAAGAGGAGGCAGGAAGTAGCCTTGCACGTGTTGGTGTTTCACACTCGGGTGGGAAGGAGGCTGGGCTGAGGTGCAATGTCTCAAAGAGCAGACTGGCCATCAGTGGCCCACGACCATTGCATGCTGGTGGAGGTGATTCACAGACCAGTGGAAACACCTTTGTTTAGCATCTGAACCACATTTGTCTTCCCTATTTCATTGAAAGACAGAAAAAAAGGGCAAAGAGAGAATTAAAAGCAACATTTTCAAAAGCACCTCAGTGATGTTGGGGCACAAGTCACATTTCAAATCAATCTTTTACATCTAAAGGGTCTTTGAAAATCTTCTTAACAGTTTCTTCACTTTCTAGATTCTGTGTCTTCTGAAGCCACCATTTTAATCAATTTTAGGGCAAAACATTCATTCATTCCCTCTCTGAGAAGCTCCCATCCTCAAATTCTGTTAAAACCCTGTAAAATCACCAAACCCTAAAACTTGTCAGCACTCTGTGCAGCAGAAACTGTTTGCTGCTTTAAAAGAAAAGGAAAGCTGAGCTGTTTACAGACTCTTGGGCTCTCTCTCATCCTCATTTAGGGACTTCAACAACAACAAAGGGGTTTGCATAGTGATGGAGCAAAATCCTCCATGTATCTTTCTCACAAAGATCTTGGGGATGTTTTCGTTCTCCCTCTCTGATTTCTTCCCACCCCCCCTGACAACTCCATCACTCTTTCTTGTCTTCTTCCTCTTCCCCCCCACCCCCTTTGTCTTTCACTGCTTTCCTCCCCCTTGTCCTTCACTGAAAGCCCCTCTCATTCAGTTACTTGTTGTCATCTCTCCTTGAAGCTACCACCACTGCTGCTCTGGTCAAGAGGTGTTATTTAAAACCCAGCAGCTCTCTAATGTTGTGCAAAGGCATCATCAATCATGCCAGGAAAAGAAAGCACGGCTCATGTGGGTTCAATTAGAGGCACAGTAGTGGGCAGAAGTGGAAGAATACTTAGAGGGGAGGGCACAGCTGTTCATTTTTAAGGAGAGGAAACTTCACACGTGAAGCATTGCTTGAAGAAGGAGCCGGCTGGGATCTTGGGCAGCAGGAAGGAGACATGAATTCTCCTAGGCTGTTAAAAGTCCCGAGAAACAAATCTTTCTGGCACCAGATTTGCTTAAGTTTGCATCCTCTTCACTGTACTGCACACTGTATCTTTGGAGGCCCCTTTTCTTTCCCCCCTCTTTCCTCCTTGGCCACCCTCCCTCCTTGCTTGAGCCTCTTTTGCAAGGCAGGACATGAAGGGAAGCAGTTGCTGTGATGCCAGTCAGAGCAGCACAAAGTGCCCAAAGTGACAGCTAATAAACCAGATGAGAAAGCCAAGTGCTTCGTGTAGGCTGCTGTGAGCTGGGTGACCTTGTCAGATCAGACAGGCGAAACGGGCACGTGCCTGCTCAGCTCCGGGTGGGACAGCTGCAAAGGCAGAGGCAGATGCTGCCACTAAGACCCAGCGCCAGCTGCAAGGGCTGAGTCTATCAGAAATACCTCCGGGGTGTGGCATGGAGCTGGGGAGGGGCAGCATCCTGCTCAGCAGCCAGGGGTGCTGTCCCTGGGCACTGCAGTGATCCCACCCTCAGGTGTGACCCTGAAAGAGGGGAAAGTCAAAGGCTGGTGGGTACCATCAGCAATAATTTCTGTGGTAGGTTTGTCCTCTGTGCTTCCAGGCAGAGCCACTGGTCTTTGTCTCCATTGCAGGCCACGCTCTGTGCTGTGTCCTGCTGCAGAATTACATGTGCTTCAAGTGATGACATGACAGACACACTCTAAAATGTGCCACTATTATGTCTGACCTTGAAAACCTCAGCTTCCATCACACCAAATGTGGAACAAATTACTGGGAAAAGCTGAGTAGCCAGGGTCTTACCTCCAGGGGCACAGATTCTCTGCTTAGAAATGGCCTTCCCAGTGTGCCAGGAAGAGGAAAACCCATAGGGGTCTGAAAGGACTCTTACAGATTAGGTATGGGTGTTTGTGGGGAAAGTACCATGGGGAAAAACCCAGAGATGAAAATGTGGAGACACTAATTACTAACATTTTGATATCAAGGTCTAGATCAGGGGCACAGACAAAGGACAGTGGGAGTATGACTGTGGAGAGGGACTCCTTCCAAAGAGAGGGGATCCCAGGCCCGTGGCATTTCCAGCAGGCTCTGATGTCCTGCTGCTTTCTGCTAACAAAGTCCATGGGCTGCAGAAATACTCTCACAGGTGGCAGCTTGGGCAAAACATTCCTTTTGTAAGGTGTGACTGTCATGCACAGATATTGCTTCTGTTTAAATTTTTGTGTTATATTCTGGTTTCTGAGTTTGCACTGTTTCTTTGGTGTTCTGCAGAGGTACATCTCTTATAATTGACACAGCTTCCTGATGTTCAGCATGGATCCAGTATCCAACATGAAACTATGCAAGACCTATGTCTTTTCCATAACATTTGGGTAGCCCCTGACATCATTAGCTTGAGTTTATTGACATCGATAGCTTGGGTTTATGTTTGAATTCCAGCAGCCACGGTGCTGCTGTGTTATTTGATGACAGCAGCTGTTAAAAGGGAAATGGAGGCTTTGCTGGATGCTGGAGCAGCTCATCCTGGAGTGCTGATGGTTTGCAAGACATGGGAATACGCTGTATTATCCCTTCTCCTGTGGCCATCACATTGCAGCCCCTGGAATCTTCAGGACATCCACTGCCTACCGTTTATATACACTCTTTAATGATGCAGATATTCTGATAAGCAACAAAGGCAGAATTAACAGCCACTGGGGAGGGAAATGATTGGGAATGAGAACACACACTATCACTTCACCTGATGGCTCTGAGTATCCCAGAGTGTGCTACTCTGAGTTTGTAGGAAAGACATTTTTTTCCATCAGCAGTGCTCCCTGTTTAAATAAACTCCACAGTCTAGAAAAGGGGTTGTGTGCCCACTTGGGAAGTGTCCAGTTTCTCAGCTCTGGGACTGCTTTTTCCATTCTGAATGCAACCATATATCAAAGGGAGACAGGTCTGAACTTCTGTTGAAACCATTAGGGTGTTTTTGCAAAAAGGGAATCCAGGTCCCTTTGATGTGTGCTAGAAAAATTCCCTTTCCTTTTATAAACCCAGATCAATGGCCGGCGGTGCAAATCTCCTGTGAGCATACCAGCCCTGAATAAAATATTCCCTGGAGGCAGAGGAGTGCTGCTGTACGGCTTGGTCAGATTCCTCGCCAGTATCTTCCCTTTCTCGTGTTTGGGTTTCTCACATTTCTTAACCTCTGTCGCTCTCTTTATTCTGGTGTGGAGGGAAGAGTTAGATTCCTCACTTCTAGCTTTTAATAATTTTCCATTTTTAATTAGAAAGTGGATATGTTGTTTACTCAGTTCTCTTTGCCAACATCTGTTTTTCCTTCAGTCACCCAGTAAATTCATCTTAGCTTTAGATGGGTGGCTCCTTTACTACCCCCCATTTTTCTACTTTGCCCCTAGCACTCCAGGATTCCAGTGTGCTGTGCAGTCTGGATTATTCCTCATATCCACAGAAGTGTAGTTTCTTTGTAGCTGTGACAGTAAAGTGACTTTGGGGAAGTCAGAGCACAGGCACTGACACTGTGTACAACCTCTCAAGTTCCAGGTGCCACTTGTGGGTAGGACAGTCTTGGCTCTGCCCATGGCAAATTCCTCCTGGAAGGGGTCTGTCCCTCAGGCATTCATGTCCGTGGTGCCAGGACAGCAGGCCCCTGATTCTGAGGAGCCTTGGGGCACTCTGCCAGAGAAGCCACAACAGCAGCTGTCAGTATCTGCACACAATGCTGATGTGGCCCGAGGCACTTCCCCTGGGATCCCCATCCAAGGGTGACTGACACCTCTCGGGAGAGCCTCAGATGAGAGTCCCAAATGGCTTCATGTCAGCTTGGCTTTCGCTTCAAAGCCAAGAGTGAGTTTGACTACTCGGAAGCACAGGGGGATCCCCTTGGAGTGGCTGTGTCACCGCAAAGGTGACAAGGATGGGGGACAGCTGTCAGCTCTGAACAGCTCAGGCTCGTGCTCCTTTCCGATGGCAGGGCAGAGCAGCAGGTTCCCTGCTTGCCTCAGGAGGCCAGACAAGAGTTTGGATTATTTGTCCAGCTGCTCTCTTTGTATGGAAGCGCTTTAGTGTCTCACCCCGGAGGTGGCAGAAAATCCTTTCTCTGACACTGCTTCTTATGAGCCTTGGTGGGTTTGGTGGCTCGTGTCCAAATGATGGTGGTGGGGACCAGACATGGCTGTGCTTAATTTGTGAGCCAAAATAATGACATTAGGCTTGACATGGTTTTGATCTCTGCCTTGCTGGCTGTGCTGGCTGTAGCCATGTGTCTTTTTACAGACGGAGTCCAGCGTCACCATGACTTGCATGGATGGGAAGTGGAACAAGCAGGTGACGTGTGAGCCCGTGGACTGTGGTGTCCCAGACCAGTACCATGTCTACCCAGCCACCTTCAACTGCAGCGAGGGGACCACATTTGGCAAGAAATGCTCCTTCACTTGCCGACCTCCTGCTCTTCTGAAAGGTATTGGGGGGTGTCTGTGCGGTGGCCTAGGACACAGCTAACACAGACTGCTCCTAGGAATACATGTTACTCTTGCTGCTGGATTAGAATTATTCGTGCTATTTTAAGTAAGAAGAATTATGGGACTCCATGGAAGGTTTATTTATATTAGAAGTTAAGTTCCTCTGCATCTCTCTATTACCTTGCTGTGACCTTTCCTTGATCGCGGCTGGCCAGGCAGGAATGACAGCGAATATTGCTTCCATACAACCCAAACATGGAAAAGTCATAGGGATAAATCGGGCTGAACTCTCTCATCTTCTTTCCCATGCTTTGTCTGTCTGTCTGTCTGTCTCCCTTCTATGCCTCCTCCATGTATTTGGAAAGCCAAGAGAAGTCTGAAAATCTGTCCCAATGGCACAGATCCCAATCACTGTGTTTTCTAATCCATCATCACCCTTCTCCTTTTCCACACTCATTTTGCTCTACTCTGACCTTCCTGTCGTCTTCTTGTTTGGCACTCTTTACATTTTTCTTTTTTCTTTTATTTTTTCCCCTAGAAATAACACAGCTTGCTGCCCTCTTTCCTTTCCTCCTCCATATTCTTCCCTGCTACTTTCCTACTAACATCCCCATCCTCTTCTCAGCACCATCAACTCCTCTGCTCACTGGCACATTTCCCTTTTTGATGTGGTCCTCAGGAAGTAAGAAAAGACACTATTGTTAATTTGAAGGAACATTAGTCCCAAATTAACTTGCCCACCTTGCAGTGGAGTAAACTTAACTGCTGTTGTCAACTCAGGCACAAACACTGGATAAGCTTTTTCTGTACCTGTGGTATCTCCTTTTCTGCTGGGATTCATTGCAAACTCCAGAAAGGAATGGGAAGTATTCTTCATTTCAGGGAAAGGCTATGTTATTTCTTCATATACAAGCAAATCACTTAATTTTTTTCATTCTGATGGGAGATAACCAAAACCAGCCAACACGCAGTCAAAGTTATGACTACTCAAAGGATAGTTAAGAGAAAATAAGGCTTCTTTTTAACAAAAAAACTCCCCTTTTCTGTTTATACACTCACAGGGCCATCTTCAACAGAAAGTGGGTTTTTTTTTATTTTAAGTGCTTTAAATTTTTTTGAGCGGGCAGTGAAAATAATTATCCTCATCATGACCAACGCGAGCTGATGACTCAGGCAGGGGTAGCTGGAGGGATGACAACCAAGCCCAGGTCAGGAGCTGCAGCTCTGGTGTGTAGTAGCATCACTTCACTTCTGTGCAGAAACACTGAGCTGTGAGGTAAAGGCACCGTTTGGTGTAGAGCCATCACTGATGACTAATAAATGTTGCCACGAAGCTTCTGGAGAACAGCGCTGGAATGACTCATGCCTAATTCAATCACTGACGTCATGACAGCCACTGTTGGTAATGTCACAGCTTATCGCCTTGCAGTGGCAAGTATGATATCACCACGGCTGGGCTGGGAGCTGCTGCATGAGTCAGAGGAACATGCTGGTGCTCCAGAAAAGAGCTGCCTTCTGCACAAAATACCTCTGCAATCATCTGCAGTTGGGGCGGGGGGGAGAGAGAAATCCGGGGCTGATTTAATGCGGCTTCTCTTATCTTTGAGGGCAGGGCAGGAGGGCTCCTCCACATACCTTCCTGAGCCCTCCAGAGCCTTTTGTTTTCGTCTTCTTTGAATTCCAGCCTCACGCCCCGGATCTCTTCCTCCCCTCGCAGAGAGATGGCATTGCTCCGGGGTTAGCAGTTTGTCAGTATTATTTCGGATAACTCCGAAGTTGGCTCACTGTTGAAAATATGCCTTGTGGGTTGAGAAGAGTTCCTGCAGCAATGCTCAGGGATTTCAATGGAATATTAGGGATTTTTGAAGGGTTAGTGGCTCATAGCTGTGCTTTGTTTCTTAGGAAAAGCTTATTCCTTTTCAACATATGGTATAAAATAACAAAGAATGTAAAATACACTGAGACTGGGCTACTTTTAGCTTAACCTTCTGAAGTCAAGTAGGTCATAGCAGAGGCAAATAGATCCATTGTACCTTTTACCTTTGAGGTGTTGGCCAAGAAAGCTTCCTGAGGAAAATGAGTCTCTAATGAGTATTATGAATCATATTTATCACAGTAGTCCCCAAGGATTGAGAGTCCCCAGCTGAGAATGGCTCCTCATTGTGTTGGAGTAGTGACTCTAATACTAACAGATGCTGCTCCAAAAGGTTCCAAATTGAAATAAAAGGTACAGATTCAGGCAAAAGATATAACACAGAAGAAGAATGAAGAATGTGATGGCACCAAACCCTCTGTTAAAGCCATGGCTTTGGAGAGGAGGGGGTTGGTGTATGAAACAAGCTTCCTTTCAGAGAGGAACAAAATAAGGAAGAGAAATACAAAAGATGACAAAGCCCGTGTGGCTTCCCCTATGCTATAGCATTTCCTGAAATAAGCACTGCCTGCCTGTCACCTGAAAGCAGAGTCCTTAATGATTTAATGACATCATCTAGAGAGAGCGAACGCATGGGACATACGAACGTTCAGTGCAGCTGAATCTGTCAAACCAGCTGAGGGGGCTTTTGATATCTTACGGGTGTAATGACATTTCAAAAGAAAATAGTCCTGCTGAACGTTGTTAACTTTGCTCACTGCTCTTCTCAGGAAACAACAGCAACTTGACCTGCATGGAGGACGGGCTGTGGTCCTTTCCTGAGGCCCTGTGTGAGCTGATGTGTCGAGCACCCTCCATCGTCCCCAACGCAGATCTCCAGACCTCTCGCTGCCGAGAAGACAAGCACAAAGTGGGCTCGTTCTGCAAGTACAAATGCAAACCAGGTTACCACGTCCCTGGATCCTCCAGAAAATCAAGAAAGTACGTGAAAGACTAAGGTTATGCCATCAGCCTGGTTCAGAAAGCCATGAGTTAAAATGATTTTGGGAAGGGGTTGTTTGTCACAGACTCCGTGTGCCATAGGGAATAGCATGGAGCAATTCCTTGATGCAGAGAGCTATGCAGTGTCAGTTTAGGCACCCAGCTCACTTAGGCTTCTTTGGAAATCCTGACCAGTGCTCAAAACACAGACTTTACCTTAGAAATGCCCCTTTGATATGCAGCCTGGGGAGTCCCCTTTGAAACACTGCAGAAAAGGGTTAGTGCTGTCGTATACTTCTGACTCTGCACAAACCCACTTCAAACCAACCACAGCCCACAAGCCTGGGAAGCTGAGTTCTTGGGAGATGTGTCCAAGGCCAAAAGAGGAGTTCAGGCTGGGCAGCTCAGTGTTGGTTTTGCAAATAATAGTTATTTTTGCTCAGAGACCTCATGACGCAGATTCACAACTTGTTCCGCAAGTGTTAAAAGCTCGAGCACACCCATCTCCTGCAACCTGCTAGCAGAGCTCAGAGGCTTTAGAGGCTCCCAGCTGACTCAGCCACTCACTAAATGTTGCTTTTTTCTGCACAAAAAGGCGAGCCTTTAAGATCCAGTGCACACAAGATGGCACGTGGCTGCCAGGTGCCTGCGTGCCCGTCACCTGTGACCCTCCACCTTCCAAGTTCCACGGGCTCTACCAGTGCTCCAACGGCTTCCAGTTCAACAGCGAGTGCCGAATCAAGTGCGAGGATGATGACAGTCAGTCGGTGAGTGTCCCTTACCCAAACTGCCTCAGCCTGTACAAGTCTGGCTTTATCATATCCTCCCTAAGGATGCCGATCGTGGAGAGGCCGAGGGACATTGAGCTCTTCCAAAATCAGGGAGATGCAGAAGGAAAAACATAATTGAAGTTGAGGGAGAGCCTGGAAATATTTTTGTGACAGTAGTAACCGTATTGACTATTACCTGTAGAGGATTAGAAGAGACTGGCTTACTGTTTCTGGACAGTAAGTGGCAGAAAAATCTGCCACAGTGGCTTTATGATCTGGCTAGAAAATAAGGAGCATCAAATTAAAGTAAGTAGAATGTGAGTTATCTGCACTTATCCCATTTATTTATTCTGTTTTACCTTGCTTTTCTTGCCAGTTCTTACCATTATATGTCTGTGTGTCATGATAATTTAACACCATAGGGATTACAAGTATTCAGGTGAATTCTCTCTAAACTTCCATGTTTTTCTGGCTGTGAAGGTGTCATTTGGCATCAGAGGCCAGATCCTCATCTGGCACAAATCAGCGTGTTGCCTTTGGCTTCCTGGGAGCTGTGTTCACTGATATGAGAAGGTCTGACCTCTACTATCTTATTTGAAATGCCTAGTTTTCCTCACCAGAGGTAATTATAGTTTGTGAGATAAGTAAGTTCTCCCAGAAGTGCTGCTGCTGCTCCCTATGCTTGGGAAGAGGAAGTGGGAATGTGGAAGCTGCAGCTACTGCAGGCACTGCTTGGAGCAGGGAGTGCTCTGACAAGAGCTGTTTAACATCATTGCAGAATCTGAGGACCTTTAAAAAGGTACCAACCCTGCCCTAGGGCCAGTTATGTGAAACACACCTCTGGTACCTGCTCCACATATTAAAAGCCCGTTACCTGTCCTCTGCCCTGCCTTCTCCACGGGGACCACAGGCAGAGCCCCAGCATTTCACATCAGGGCACCTGGAAAAGTTTTCCTTGTTTAAGGCTTGGAGTGAGGTTATGAGCAGTGTGAAATGAGAAGTTGCAGGCATGGGTGCAGAGGGGGTGGGAGCTCTGGGACACAGCAGCTGTGCCTTTGTGCATCCACCGCTTGCTGAGAGGGGCAGCATGGCCTGTGCCGTGTTCCAGCACTGCCAGTGAGACCTTCAGGGCAATGACAGCTGGTGAAACGGGCTTGTGTTTGCTTTTAAATGAGGTGAACATGAAGAGGAGCAAGCAGTGGAGTCAGGGTTACAGCAGTAATGAAGTGAGCTCTGGAAAGGGAGAGATACAACTCTGTCTATTCACTGGGAGGGAGAGGAGTGACTGCTCAGCTGCGAAAGCACCTTGGGCAAAGGAGCAGATAAAATCTTGAGAAAGGGATTTACAGTGAAAAGTATTTTCAGATATCCCAGAAAATAGGCTACAGAAGAAGAGCAAGGACTCCTGGCACAAGCCAGAACCACTTGAGAGGTGTTAATTATTTAAGGATTAAACCCCACTAAGTCTCTCTCAGCAATATAAGGTGATAATACACGTTGCATCCAAGCAAGAAACCCAGCAGGGATTTTCACAAGAGATTTTGCAGGTCAGGGAATGATGGACAGTATGTTACTATAGCAATGGATACCCTGGCATCTCTGAGTATGTTGCTGAAACTATACAAGAGTATCCTCAAGCACAGCCAGCTCCAGGAACATAAATCAGGTTTCATGGCTCGTCTTTGAGAATCATGTTTGAACCCTGGCATGGAAATTGCAAGGGAAGTGCACCACACTTGCTAAAACAGCAAATTGTGCTCAATTATAATTTAGCAATTTATTCCTGACTTTGTCACCATGCTGAAAGACCATTACTTGGCTGCACATACAGCATCTCTTAATCACCAGGAATGTAATGGTCATTTAAGCAGGTACCTCCCCTGGCACTGGAGCAAGGTTCTTCCATTTCTGCATATTGTACACAAATCATATCAACAGTCAGATCTAAATTAATCAATCTCTGCCAAACTGGCCCTTAGGTTAGAATCACCAAGCTGGATCTCACCCTGAGTCCATCTGCTCCATTATGCCTTTCATATGATTTCCTTATTACTTCTGGCAATGGCCAGATGTCTACAGAAGGGGAAGCAGGTCCCACACCGTAGTCTGCTGCTAAGACCACTTTGCATCTCACTAAACATTGTGTTCATTAACAAAGCTGAGCAAACAAAAGGGAAGCATTAGGATATTAAGGATGAGACTACCACTGAAGGCTGATCCCTCTTCAATGCCGGTACCAGGGGCTTGTGCAGGTCCCCGTGCAACAGTGGGTGTGAGTTGTGGGGCAGAGCTCCTCCAAAAAGTTCAGCAGTCCTGCAGGGATCCCAGCATGGACAGCACATTAAAGGATCCCCAAAGATATCCAGCACAGTGTCCAAGAGCAGGGTGGGTAGATTGCAGGCAAAGTGTCTGGCGTGAAAAATGGATGAGGAGAAGCAGAGATCCTGCATGATTCTCCCACCCAGTAAGGCCCCCACAGGAGTTTTGGAGCCCAACCACACCAGGCATCCTCCTGTTGAATGTCCCACATTGCCCCCTGGCAGTCGGGCTCGCAGATCCCACAGAACAGCTTGTTTGCACAGAAATCCCCAATGCCGTGAGGATAGATCTGACAAAAGATTGCCTGTACACTCCTTTGTTGTTTTTAAAGGGCATGAGATTTCCCCTCGGACTTTGGTATTCATTCTTCAGCATCATACGGAGAATCTCTTCTATAAGAGAAATGTCATAGTCTGTTCCTTGCCCATTCCCACACCAGAGGATTGTTTTTTGTCCTTCCCACCTGCGTGTCCATCTCAGCCCCTTTGCCTGCTGTCATTCAAAGCAGCCAAGCTCTAAAGAGCACGTTCTGCCCTGCTAAGCTCATGTCCCGCTCTCCCTTCCTCCTTCAGATGGCCATTGGGGATTCTTTCCTTTTCAAGACAGATGACGTAACTGGTTAGAAAATGAGAAGAGGAAGAAGGTTGTCTGCATTTGACACCAACCTCTCTGTAACAAGAAGGAAGGCAAACAGGGTGAAGGCACCTTTATTGCAACAGGAGTGGGGCTGTTTTAAGGTGTAGACCTTGCAAGGGGTTTGTAAAGACCTTGAATTACACAGAGGAGATGTTTGTGTGTGTGTGTGTGTGTGTGTGTGTTGTGAGCACTGCAGGTTTCCTTTTCTTTATTCTTTGGAAGAAAACTCCTTCTTGCCTTCCCCAGGGCTGGCAGTCCCAACCAGGGGCTTTTCCAGCTCCAACAGATCTTTGCTCCCAGCTCAGCTCTGCTAACTTCTCACCTCTCAGCCTCTCCTTGCTATTTTTGTGTCAATCCTCATTATCTCCTTCCCTCATTCCCAGGGCCGTGGGAGCAACGTGATCCACTGCCGGAAGGATGGCACCTGGAGCGGGTCCTTCCACCTGTGCAGGGAGATGCAGGGGCAGTGTGCTCTGCCCACCCAGCTCAACAGCCACCTGAAGCTGCAGTGCGCCGGCGGCTACGGCATAGGTGGGTGAGCACCCCTGACACCTGTCCCCAGGTGGGAGCAGGCAGCAGGAGACCAGGAACAGGATGGGAATGGCAGGGAGGGAGGAAGGAGCCTGCAGTCCTTCAAGTCACCTTCTGTGGATCTGTTTGCCCGAGTGAGAACCTGCTATAGGAGGGTTTTCAGGGAAATGCTTTTAGGAAATGCGAAGCTCTGAGAGGCCAGGCGTCACGTAACGTGCTCTGACTGCAGGGTCCTTGCAGGGCTTCCAGTTTCATGGTGTCCCTTCTTGGCCAGCTGGTTTCCAGGGGCGTTCACCAGAATGCCAGGCTGTGCGAGAGACACATCCAGTCTGCCAAATACAGGGAAGGATTGTACCTGCTTTTGCTCTTACACTTTCATAATGCCCCACTCCTTCAGCCACATGCACAAACCCGCGCTCCAGAAGCTGAAAGGCAGGGAGCTGACAGGAGAATGCAGCACCGGGATAATTCAGGTCTCCCAACAACAGTATGAGACCAGCTGAGCATTCCCTTTGGTATGACAGTTGTTTAGGAGGTGTTTTAAAGGGTTTGTTTTCCTTCTTCTTTCTGGGGTACCTGTTCCCTGTGCAAGGGGTGATGAACCCTGCACTCAGCCTGGCTTTGTGTCACCCAGGCACAGGGAGGGACAGACACTCTGAGCTGTACACACTATATTGTATTTTCAGCCCCCGTTTTGGGGGTCTCCCTGCTGTAAGGGCTGCAACAGGAGCTGCACTGCCTGCAGCCCACACAGGTTTGCGAGGCCCCTTCCTGCAGCCCCCCTCCCAGCCCCTGCCATCCCCCTCCTGCCTCCGCCTGTCCCTTTGAACTTGGAGAAATTTCCTCCTCGCGCGGCTCCCTCATTATATGGCAGCCGTGCGGAGGACTGCGAGCCTCCTTGTGTTCCCTCCCCGGGGAGGAGAACACGACCTGGATGAGATCACCGCTCTGTAATGATGCCAATTACAGATCATATATCAAAACAATTCCGACCCGCTCCTCTCCACGAGCTTGGTGGAGCGCGGGAGAGCGAGCGGCGAGGAGGCTGCGGCGACTCTTAATGTGGAGAGGCGTTTTACCCTTGAGACGAGGTTACCTCCAGGGCCAGACAGGTTTTTTGCAAGGAGAGAAACCCCAGTTCCTGGTTTGGAGGGGAGCACCTCAGTGCTGGGTGCCTGCCAGCTCTCGCTCCTGTCGCAGTGACTGTCAGCAGGTGCCAGTCCCAGGGACTGGTGGGCCTGACCCCAGGATGGGACCACACAGCATCGTGGAGGTGAGGGATGCATGGGACAGACCCCCCACAAGAGTGTGGCTCTCTCTGGAGAGGGATTTAGAGCTCACAGAGGGCACAGTGGCCGCTGGTTCTCGTCCTCAGCAGATGGAGACATACCACACATTTTGTAGGCTCACCCAGCACCAACCTTTGGGATCAGATGTTGGGGTTTTCCTCTCTTCTTTGCATTTTTGAAAGCCTGATTGATGTGTTTTTGAAAAAGGGTCCACCACGCTCATGGAGAGGAGCCTTCATTCACGGAGGGGGGTGTCAATAGGCCTCATCCAGTAGGTCCTTGGAGCCACTTCCAGGTGTCCTGGGAAAGCAAAACAAACCCCATGCACTCCCCATCTTTCCAGCCTAGGTCTGGCTGCTTTCACTAACTCCTCCAAGTGGAGAATGTGAGAAGGCAGAAGCAGGTGGGAAAAATAATAGCAACCAGTCGTGGTCACTACGAATCCCACACACCTTTGGTAATTCCTCAGACACCTAATCTGCCCTTCCAGGCTGAGGCATGTGTTGAGCCAAAGGTCCAGCTCTCCAAACCAGTGCAGAGATTAATTCCTCCCCCAGCGCTGATTGGAGTGCAGAAATCCTAATGACATGTTTGCAGCAGCTGTGCCATTCAAGAGTGATTTTCCAGGGGGGAAATGGTAATGGTCCAACACACAAGGGCTTATGGTTGTGTCACCACGGGGCTCTGGGATATTGCTGCAGAGTATCGCAGCATGTTTTAATAAAGAAAGGACAGGATTCCCACTGGGCATGACAGTTAATCAGAGAAAAAGCAGGTTTATGTGTGAACAAAGCCATCATTACCTTTCTGTGTACTTCTTATTGACTGTGGGACTTGGGTGATAGCTGGTCTCCAGTATTATTAGGCTTGGTCACCCTTTGGAAGATTATTATTGGTTGTTTGTAAATCTGACAGATCAAACAATAGGTTTCTGTCATGTCATAGGTGAGATGAGTTGGACAGCCTCTCCCTAATCAGCCCAACTGCTTGAAATAGCAGTTGAAATGGAAAAACCTTCGCATTGTCTTGACGATCTGAAAGTGCAAACCTGACCACCTTCTTGGAGTTAATAGCCAGAGAAATACTTAGATTTGCAGCTTGTTCCAAAAGGCCCTGCAATAGCTCCCACCCCACGCTCTCCTGCTTAGTACAGGGTTGTACTCAGCACTTCACGTGTGGCTAGGAGATATGTGATAGTTACGGTTGACTGCTAATTGCAATTTGGGAAAAACGAGCTGTAATCCTGTCCTTCAGCTGGAAGGATGCTGGAAGGGTCAGAAGCTGCCTGCTTTATCCTTTAGCTTTACCCCTTCGTGTTTTGAGCAGGCACGGAGTGTACCACCTCCTGTCTGGATCACAGTCACGAGCCCATCCTCCTGCGCGTGAACGAGACCGTGCAAGACATCCAGCACTGGATGAACCCTCAGAGAGTGAAGGTCAGTGCCTGGAGACTGCTCGACCCACATCCTTTGTTGCATGTTGATGAGCAGTGAGTGATCAATGTTACCTGTGGTTCATCCGATGAGGGGAAAATGGGGAATTTGGACCTTGAGGAAAGAATTCCTGATTTTTCTTGTGTTGTGTCTGTTCCAGTAACATGGTGGCTTTCTCTCCAAGTGGCTTTCTCTTCAAGTTGCTTTCTCTCTGTGTTTTCCACGTGAAAGTCAGTTCAAGGTAAAGGCCTCACATCAGTGAGGTTTGCTCTGGAAATGGGACCCATGCCACAGGAAGATGTGACAGACAGCCAGAGAAAGGGCACTGGCCAGGCTTTATTTTCTTCCTCCTGTTCCGTATTTTGCATTCTTTGGGTGGCAGGGCTGGATTTTTCTCTGTCGCTTCTGGATGACAAAAGAAGCTGATACAGAGGGTTTTTCATTTCCCGACCCCGCGGAGCTGGCTGAGCGCTCCCCCCGCCCCTCCGCCCGTATGCGAGAGCTGCCTGCTCAGCACAGCCCCTTCCAGAGGTCACCACTCCTGCCTCCTGCCTGCTGCAAACGCACAGCCAGCGTTAGCTGCTCACAGCTCCCCGTCCTGAGCGTCCTCCAGCACGCAGCAGTGGCAGCGTGCCCTGATGGGGACGTGCACACCCACCTGCAGTGCCTTGCACACGCACACTCAGCCCCGCTGGCAGCACACAGCTGCTAGGTGTCATGCCCACACTTGGGTGCCAGTGGGAGACACGCTCACCTAACTCTTCCTGGAAACCCTCACATTCTTACAAACAAACCGGGTGTTGGTGGCTTTATGATATTTCTGCAGGTGTGGAAGCCTAACTGGACAGGCTTGAGCATGTGGTGGGAGCCGGTGGCACATCAGGTGTCACCAGGGTGCAAGTTACTGGTGGTGCTCGAGCAAACACCTCTGGCTTTTACATACTTGGTCCTGGCTTTGCAGGAGTCTGTTTTACACACCTGAACTCCATTAAGAAGGAGGACAAGCAGCCAACACAGCCCCAGCATGTCCTGAGCAGCTTTGACAGTCTGTTTGCTTCTCTACATGCCTAAATGTGCGCCCAGGGTTTGGGATTTTTGAAATCTGGTCTTGGCTGTGCGTAGCAAGTGGCTCCAGAACTCTCCACCACTTTGAACTTCACAGTTTCACACAGAGCAAGAGAATAAATCTGGGAAAGGAGTAGGAGACCTAAGTCCTGAGAATATGACAAGCTCATCATGTCCTTCCCAGCTTCCCATTTGCTCCAGACGCTGAGGTTCTGTGACTGCCTTAAGCCGAGCCTTTGCCAAGCTTCTGGCATGAAACATAAAGAAAACCCCTATCTCTGTATGAGGGGCAATTTCTCACTGGCCCTTTCCTGAGTGCCAGACTTTAAAGTGGTTTGTAATTCATGGGGAAATAAAGTGACAGCTTCCCTCCCGTTCTCTCTGCACTCCTTTACTTATTGATGCGGGTACATGGAGGGAGCTGTAACGAGTTTTATACCTGCAGGTCTCTGGAGGGCTCATTAGGCAGCAGGGAAAACACAGAGTAGTAAAGGGGGAGACAAGGGGAGTGAGGGATGGAGGAGAAATCATGGTCTCCAAGAGCACAGTGGTAAATAAGCCCTTTTATTTCCCTGATGGTGAAGATCTTGCAAGAGCTTTAGGTCCTGAGCAGACACAAGTTCCACTTCACAAATGGTTTGTAACTAGAGGGTGAGATTTGGGCTGGAACACTTGTGTTGGGAGGGAGGACATGCCGGAAGGGATTTAAAAAAAATCCTTAATTAAAAAAATTGGTAGCTGTAAAACATCCATCTTATCCAGCTCTGCAGATAAGGGGACGTCACCCACGGGGAGCGGCGCCTCTTGGGGCAGCACCAGGAGAAACACTGCTTCTGGTGGGAGTGGGGACACCCTGGAGAGATGGGACTGGGATGCCTTGGGGAAAGGTCCCCATGGCAATGTGTTATATATCATTAATAACCCGTGTCTGTGTTTATGGCCAGTGACAGCTTTGCTGTTGTGCCATATGAGCACGGGGAGCAGCTGGTTGCATTTACACGGCGAGTCTTTGTGCATCTCCGAGTACTTGAATGACGCAAAGGAAACACTTTCTGTTACTTTAATTTCAGGCACAAGTAAAGTACAAATGAGGGCAGGATGGGAAGAAGATAAAGGCAGGACTGATCTGTGGTGCTTACCTTTGAGGGGATGGGGACAGAGAAAACACAGGGAGAGCTGACAAGAAAAAATAAATAATTTGTCTCTAGCAGCTCAAGCAACATCTGTTATGGAAGCAAGATGGAAAGAAGGAACTATCCCTTTTCTGAGGGTTGTTTAGAGCAGAGCAGTGCAAATCACTTGACTTTTCGGTTCACTCAAAGTTCTCCTAAATCAAAAAAAAGAAAAAAATTCCCTAATCAAAGTGACTCTTTTGTTATTGTGATTTTTGGTGAACCAAAAAATTGGAAGAAAAACCATGTTGGTTTGAACATAACGTAGCATTTCATTTCCAAGGAGATTTTGTAAACTTTTTATTTAGTGAAAACTAAAGAAAAAACAAAAACACAACAAAAACATAGAAATTAAATGTCCTCTCAAACAATAAACAACAACAGATATTTCATTTCACAAAATGTCTAAATACTTCTGTGTTTTTCAGGATTGGTTTAGGTTGAGTTGCTTTGTTGGGTCTGAAACAGTTTGCTGAAATCAGTATAAGCTGCCAGTGTCTTCCAAATCAGTATTTTCAGCAAGAAAAAAATCACCTGTAACCTTCTGTGCCTGTGTTGTGCTGTGGGATGCGTTGAGAGCAGCCAGTGCTGTCCCCACGATTTTCCCTTCACTGTGTGTGGCACACGGAGCTGCTGAAGACATCGATGGATAGAGCTGCCAAGACTGGCTGTGCAGGCACTGGGGAGAAAAAAGGGAAATATCTCCGAGAGACAGCTTGACAGCTCTTTCCCATTGACTGCAGAGAAACAGAGCAGACACCTCATTTCTTGGGTTGTCTGAGCTCGAGTTCTTGCCTTAGAGCTGAGTAGGGACAGGCTGAGTGGAGTGCAGGCATGTGCCCGCCTGGGAGGGCCTTCCAAGGGTCTGCATGTCCCAGCTCTGCTGGGCTGAGCGTGGCCATGGCCCCTCTGCCCATGTGGGCTGCAAGCCCTGGGGTTCAAAATGTCCAGAACTCGTCAGTGAGAATGCTCCTTAAATACTCCCCTAAGCATTTAATCTTTGCACTTTTCCTCTTTCCTTTCCCTCTCCATTTTTTTTTGGGGGGGAGAGGGGGGTTGTTTTGTTTTGTTGCACCTTTTGGAGGAGGAGGGGGGGGTTCTGTTCTGTTTTGTTGTTAGTTTTTGTTTGGTTGGTTGGGGTTTTGTTGGTTTGTTGTTTTTTTTTGTGTGTGGTTTGCTTTTGGTGGGTTTTTTTGTGTTTTTGTTTTTGTGGGGTTTTTTAGTTTGCTGGTTTTTTTGGGGGTATGTGGTTGTTTGTTTTGGGGTGGGGTTTTGGGGTTTTTTTTGTTTGTTTGTTTGGTTGGGTTTTTTTGGTCTTTTTTTTGAGAGAGAGAGTTTTGGGCCCATTTTGCAGCAGGGAAACTGAGTCACGGAACAGTGATGTGACCTACTGAGGTGCAGCAGCTCCACTCCTGGGGAGGCAGGAGATCCCATTCCCTCTGTATCTGCGGGAGGAGGCAGCCCCCAGCCAGGCCCCCTTTCCCGGCAGCAGCGCCTCATCCCATCACACATCGAGCCCACGGTTAATTGTCCTGTTCCCTTAGTGCCCGAGGAGCGGGTTCGCTGAGCGCAGGAGATGGCAGTCCCCAGGCTCCAGCCCGCGGGGACACTTGACCCATCCAAGGCGGAGGAAAGCTCTCCGCTGGCCTCTCCGGGGGAAACCTGATCCCCTCTGCAGCCCGCCAAGGGTTGACATCATTGTGTTAGTGCCACCGCGGGAGCGAAGCGCCGGCACCGGAGGCACGGGGTCTTCCCGCACAAGGAGAAAGCGACAGCTTGGTTTGCTTCCGTGGCTCTTTGTTACCTGCTGTGGGAGCGCAGCCCGGCTCCCTCTCCCTTCACGGCAGATGGGGTCCCAGCCACCCCCGCAGATGTGGCAGGGTGGCGTTCCCGGGCTGGGGACAGGACGGCAGTGAACCCACCCGGCTGCACAGCTGTGCTGCAGGAGCCGTGCCGAGGGGAGCCGGGGCCGGGAGGGCAGCAGATGTCACCACGGGGGCCAGCAGCACGGGGCAGCACGGGGAAGGGACGGGGCTCCCAGGGGCAGTGGCCAGATGGGCTTTATTCCCCAGGCACCACCTGGCATGTGGCGGGTGTGGGGCTTCCATACAGCTCTTTCCACACCCTTCGTGGGCATCCCGAGTCTACCTGTCCGTGCCCACCAATTCCATCAGATCGTGCTCATGTTCCACCTTTACCCATCCTCGCTTGCTCTCTATACATTTGTTTATCTCAGGTGCCCCATGCAGCACCTTGTGGCACCTGTATGCCTGTTTGCACTGCGGGAGGCAGAAACGATGCCCACCAATCCCAGTCATTTCCAATTTCTTGGTTTTCTAGCCCAGTCTCTCCCCCTACTCACATCCTCTCTCCCAGTACACCACACACAGCACAGCATCAGCCTGAGGGTACAAACAGGCTGGGTGGTGGGAATTGAGGGCTTGGAAAACCAGAAAGAGGAGTCAGGACTATGGCCTAGGGTCCTTCCCTCTGCTTCCAGCTCCAGGAATTCAGCAGGATTGAATTCAGCTCTAGTGGTCTCCACTAGCAAAGGATGATCCAAGAGGAGGACAAAGTAACTGATATGAAGCTGTTGGCAGGTGCCACTCCAGAGGAATGGGAATGTCCCACTGACCCAGTGATTAACCTGGCACCTGGCTTTCCTGTGCTGTGGAGACCAACCTGGGGCTGCATTCCCATTCCCTGGAGGGTGCTCAGCCCAAAGGCTGTGTTTGGGATTGAGGATGACCTTGAGTGAGCACTCGGAGAGAACTGTCTCAGCAGAGACTTCACCTCCCATCCATTCCTTTAAGGGAGGTGCTGGCGTTTTAATACTGGAAGGGTCAGGAAAACAGTCAGTGCATCCTCTGCAAGGAATTGCTCTCACGTGGAAAGCTCCTTTCTGAAGAGCCTGGTTCAGGGCTATTTGGTTTCTTTTGTTCACTCTGCATGCTCGCACACTCACACAGAGCGTGAGGTTTTGTAAATATTGATGCTTCTTACCAGGGGAACGTGAGGTGCTCTTTGGAAGTGCACTTCTTCCACTTATTGTCTGCTGGCCTTGGATACAGGAGACAAGCTCCTGAGTTTTTCCACTTTGTTCTAATTCTTGGGTTCAAATGCTCTTGAACTGCTTCCTTTACGCCCCCCGCTCCCGCTCTGCTGACTGGCCTTGTTTATTTTCAAACCTAGAGAAGTTTCCTTTCTTTCCCCTCTGAAGTGCAATAAACAGAAGGGGGTGGGGGAAAGAAAATCCCTCACCATTTGTGGCAGGCGGCAGCCTGGAAATCTCCAGCTGTCTGTCAAGAGCGGGCCGGGGGAATGCGTGACACCGCGGGGCCCCGCACCTTGCAGCCTCCCTCCCTCCCTCCCAGGGGATAAACAACATCCTCCCCTCCACAGCCACCTCTCTGCTCACACAGACAGGCCCTGTTGCGAGGCAGGTGGGGCAAGCTGGGCTTGACTAATAGTGGAAAATCCAAGAGCATCGGAAAGATAAACAGCCCCAGTCAGATAGTATAAAAGTCCTTTTTTTCTAGTGCACGCCAGGTAAGCCTCAAATGACAGGAACTGTAAAAACAAGCTGAGGTTCCCCTGCAGATGGATTAAATTAGCCCTCAGATGAACAGGGGAAGGGATGGCTTGTGCATTGGGTCTTCCCAAATGTTAATCCCTTCCTTCCCCAGGCCTCCATCCAACCCCAAGCCCACACTTCAGGTGAGTGCCTGTGTGTTCATCTTGCTCAACTGGACATTCGTGCTTCATCCATGGGCAACAACTCCAAAGGAGCATTGTGCCTGATGTCCTGCTGGATGGATGGGAGTCCTATCTCCAGGACACCCATGGTGTGGAACCTCCATCTCCAATGACCAGCCAAAGTTTTCATTTACCCTTTAGATCTAGGTGTCCATGTCTGTGGCTGTCCTGGTTGTGTCATTGTCCAGGAGGCTGGTCATCATTTTTGCCCAAAGGATGCTCAACCTTTTTCTATACACAGAGTTGATAGAGAAAATACTATTATAAAGCTCATAAAATGTAGCAGAGGATGCTGTCCTGTCTGGGGGTTATTCTGAAGGTGTGTGGTGGGGGGTGCTTTTATTTAAGATGGTGCTAAAACGTATCTGAAAATCCACCTTTAGCTGCTTCCGTCTTCAAGAAGCAAAGATATGATGGTCAGTGAAAGAAAGCCATGCTTGGCAGCACCAAAGAAATCCCTAAATTAATTCCTAGAATGCCTCCCCCTACCCAAGAGCAAAAGTGGACCTGTGCCTTTACCTTTCCCCACCACGTTCCCCCACCATGAGTGAAATATTGGACATGACATTTTAGGAGAACCTCAAATATTATTTTAATCTCAAATGCTCTGTTATTGCAAGTGTCAAGTCCAACACTTCTTGTAAATACCTGGAGGACAGCCAGGTCTTGAGAACACAAGAGGTGTTAGGAACTGAACTTCATTGGTTAAGTACTGGAGAGCCATAGCAGCCAGCACACTGACTTTCTGTACACTGATTTCTTTGTCTTAACCTGTTGCTTTTTTTTTTTTTTTCCCCTATTTCTTCCCTCTAGAGTGTTGTCTGCACGGCAGGACTCAAGTGGTACCCTCACCCTTCCCTGATTCATTGTGTTAAAGGCTGTGAGGTGAGTTTGGCTTTAGCTCAGGTGGTCCATGGTGACTCTCCTGAATCTTACAGAAACAATCACTGCAGGCACATGGGCTGTAAATTCTGGTTTTTGAGTGGGGCAAGCAGGATTTTGCTATGACCTCCCTATCACACAGACTGATCACCTGCATCGGTTCTGACACTCAGTAGGGAAATTGGTGGTTTTCCCAGAGATGATGGTCGGTGACTCTCACAGGAGTTAAATGATCAAGCAGCTCAAAAACATTGGTTGACCAAAAGAATTTCCCAGAGTCTGGGAGTTTCTGGGAAGTTGCAAAAGCCTTCTCTTGTTTTTCCTTGATCTTGACTTATTTGAGGGACAATTCTTTCCAAGGCTTGCTTAGCTTTGGGCATTGGTGTGGGCAGAGAAAGTTTAGAAAGCCAGAGATGGTACTACTGGGTGGACAGCACTGCCGGACAATAAGCAAATCACACCTCCCTCCACCAGCCACCTCTATCTAAACCAGAAAAGATTAATCAGAAACGTGCAGTTACATTTCAACTGTGATACACTTTTAGAGTCTCGCAAGTTACTTGAAAAAAGTAATTGTTTTGAAGGATGTTGTTTCTGCCAGCAGCAATTTTTGAAATATCAAGAAGACTGAAGATGCTTCTGGTGGTTAAACAGGGCTGGAGCACCTCTGTCTGGGTCATGGCACTCGTGTAGTTTCCATCATGCCAACCCTTGTGTTTCTCACCCTCATCAAGAAGTCAATCCTTGTGGTACCTCTGGAAGGATGGGAAGCTCCATGCCCATTTTGGAAATGAGCTGGTTCACAGGCAGAGGCACAGATGGCAATGGACAGTGGCAGGACTGTGTCTTCCCTCCACATGTCCTGCCTGTCTGCCACGCTGACCAGGCTCTCAGCACCCAGTAACCCAAGCACACTGAAATTATTTGCCCAAACTCTCAGAACATGGGACTGAATTCCTGAATATGACACAAAGCTCCAGACCACACTGCTGTGGGATGTGATTCGTCTTGAAGTGAAAGACAGGTTTCCTTCGCATACAAATGTTGGGCCCAAGAGGGTAATAACTCTCCAACAATGTAATAGTTTCTGTCTAGCTGTTCCCTAAATGAAAAGCATTCTGCTGTCAGTGCTCTGAATGTCATAAGCTGTCTCACGCATCGCATTCATGCAGGCTGGCTGGGTGCCCCCATTCTCCAACGAGAGCTGAAATAACATCCAGCCACCATTAAAAAATGCCATTCAGGTGCTGCTGCACCACTGGGTATCCATCCTCCTGCTGTTTAAGGAGAGTTGTTACTGAGACAAACTTTGCAATGATGTAATAATTTACCAGAAGCCATTATTACTGACATGCTTCTTCTCAGCATTTTCTTCCCTTCCATCACTGCTAATTGCCAGAGCCCTCTGCATCAACAGGAACTTTCTTCTTTTCAACATTCATTCAGCAGTGTCACTGCATCGTAATCCATCATCTGGGAAGGCTTTGCCCAGACAATTGATAATGGCCTCTAGCATCATTTGCAGAGCATGATGCTTCCAGGATCCATGGATGGGCCAGAGCTTGGCATTAAGATTTCAGAAGAAATGCCATCTTCGCTAAGCTTTTTTTTTTAATTTTTTTTTTCCCATGACTGTGGAAACAGAGACTAATAAGCCAGTAGGTCAATAATGCTGGGCCATTAAGCTGATACAACCCCTAATGTATGGACATCCTTAGCATTAGGGAGGCTTCCCCGAACAGGAGGCTGTAAGTGGGGCATTATTTGGCTCTTGGTGATCGCAGTGGGAGCCCCGGCAGCCGCTGCAATGTGATTTTTTGTCGCTCCCTAGTGGCAGGAACAGAGGCCTATGAGTCAGCCCCGTACTTCTCTGCACCTAACTTGGGTGTTTCAGTTGGAAATGGGTGCCTCTGGATTACCTGTACCATCCTCCAAAAATATCAGAGCACTAGGACATGCATGAAGAGCAACAGAGACCTCACCCTCCACAGCCAGGCCTCCAGGGTCTCCCAAGCAAGGATTTTGGTCCCAAATCAGAATAGATGCTTTTTGTCCCATTCTTCTGCTCCAAAGAGAAGAACTGGCTTGTCTACTCTGTGCCAGAGCAAATTCTTCCACGAGTTTCTTTATGGACTTTCCAGCATCCAAAGGTGTAGGATACAAGGCATAGGGATGGAAATTTAAAGTCAAGATTTCCCATCAAGCAGGCACAGCCAGGCAACACAAGAGAAACATGGAGAAACCTGCAGAATTTCCTGTGAGGTTGAGCAAAGTTCACAGTTTTAAATATGAACAGGTTGGCCTCGAAATATCTCTCCATCTATTTATAAATCATTCCCTTTTAACTCTTAGAATATTAATTAAATTGGAAAGGGGTTTGCAAGTCAAAGTCTTTGCCTGTATAAATAAATCAATATCTGTGGAAATCAGTGGAGCTAAGACAGTTTAGAGGGACAGGATTGTAACTCTGATTTCCTTGTCAACATTTGCAGTATCTGCACATAATTAAACAAGTGACATTCAAGGAGTGTCTCCCCTCCTGGTAGTCCTGCTGTGGTCTGATATTGCCTTCACTGCCTGGGTTTCCTCTACCTGATAGAAATATTTAAATTTGCAGCACATCAGCAGTAGAAGTGTGCATTTTCCCCGCTCCATTGAGTTCATTTCAATTCTGATGAGTGTGGCCATGGTGAGCTCTGGGGAGAGCATGGCCAGCTCTCATGCCTGCCTCTTCAGGTATCCATCATCTGGGACACTCTGGATCTGCAATTGCTGCAAAATCCTCCCAGGAAACCTCCCCAAGACATCCTGCCTGCTCTGCAATGAAGTCTTCTTGCAGGAGAGTCCCTGGTGTGTTCTTCTCAGTGCAGAAGAAGTGAATTTTCCAATGAGCAGATAAAATGGGAATGGCCCCATGAGTCTATGTGTGTGAGGAGAGTTACAGAGATATGACTGTGCTCTCTGCTGATCATTCATTTTTCTGAGCTTTCGTGGCTGCCTGGGATTCTCAAACCTGGCTTGGGCCTTTTTTACTGTGAGGTACAGCTTAGACTTCCAAGGAAGACTTCTGTACTTGCAGGCCAAGAGGGCTCCAAGTAATGTAATGAAAGATTTCAGGCCTTTCCTCCGGAATCGTGGTTATCATTCAGGCCCTGTGCAGCACATGGACTAGTGATTGCCCAGCCTAATGACCACATTTTCTTTCTCAAGGTGATGTATGAATTTTATTTAACAGCTCTCCACAATGTCCCTCTGAATAATTGCCATTATCCCAGCTCTAAGCTGTGCAGTGGAGAAAGATCACATGCCATGGCCAAGGTCCCACGCAGTCACTGCTGTTCAGAGAACAGGAGAACATGGTCCCTGTGCTGAGCTCAGACCTCTTCCATTCCCCTTGGTGATTTGTTCTGTGCCCTCGTTGCTGACATGTGTTGTGTAGTCAGGAGAACTGTGGTGAAAAGCTCAGCTATTAAAAGCAAGCCCATTTTGCTGTAATGTATAACCTTCTTCTTATCCCACACAGTTTAGGAAGGTTAGCTTAAAATTATCAAAGGTGCCACAATTTTAGATGCTGGATGCTGTCTCTGGGCCTAGTCAAATTAATATTCCTGAAGCATCCTCTTATGTGGGATGTGAAGAGCCAGCAAGGGCTCATTTCCCTTCCATCTACTGTCCTTTTTTTTCCTGTTTGTTTTGAAGGGAAAGGGGAATAATTATCTCTTGCTTTTCAGGGCAGCTGGTATGTTATAAACTGTATGGCTCCTTCAAATCTTTGTGTTTTTTCTTGTGAAATATTGGTGCAGGTTTCAGGATTATAGAATCATAGAATGGTTTGTGTTGGAAGGGGCCTTAAGGTCATCCACTTCCATTCCCTTGCCCTGGGCAGGGACACCTTCCACTGTCCCAGGTTGCTCCAAGCCCTGTCCAGCCTGGCCCTGGGCACTGCCAGGGATCCAGGGGAGACACAGCTTCTCTGTGTCAGGGTCTCACTGCCCTCACAGGGAAGGATTTCTCCTGGACATCTAACCTAAATTTCCCGTCTTTCAATTTGAAGCCATTTCCCCTTGTCCTGTCACTACAGTTCCTGATGAACAGTCCCTCTCCAGCTTCCCTGTAGCCCCTTCAGACACTGAAAGGTGTGGTGAGGTCTCCACACAACCTTCTCTTCTCCAGCCACGACTTTGTCACCCTGTCTCCATAAGGAAGGGGCTCATTTTATCCATGTCCACGCTCTCAGCCTTTTCCTGCTTTTTCCTTTTTCAGCCTTTCATGGGGGACAACTACTGTGACTCCATCAACAACAGAGCCTTCTGCAACTATGATGGTGGGGACTGCTGCGCCTCAACAGTCAAGACCAAAAAGGTAGGGATGCACCTTCCTCTTCCCATGAGAATTCCTTGTTAAGTGCTGCTGTGTGCCTGGGAAAAAAATTGGTTTTGCTCAAAAAAGGGAGGTCCAAGGTCTCAGAAGGACCTTCAGCCCAGGCATCAGCTCACCACAGGCACTGAGTTCTTGCTGGTTCATTTATCATCCATACTCAAGGCTCCAAAGGGAAACTAGAGGTTAGAAGTCATTAGGAAAATAGGAGAGGGTAAAAGGAGAGCATCATTGTGGATCTGTTCTTTGATCCATGTGTACCCACATGTGCCTGGCTTGCTGCTGACTGTGCCATCCCAGAGTGGGACAGAGAAGAATGTCAAGCAGGGCAGCAGGGCTGGGTGGAGATGACAAATATTTTCTGTACAGAGACTACAAAGACCAAAGCCTTGCAGAGACAAGCTAGTGACACAGATCTATACAATCATTATTTAAGGTAGGGAGGATGCTTAAGGAAAGCAAACTCCACTGTTTTTAACCACTCAGCAGTGAGGGGGTGAAGTGGTAATTTCCTGGAAGCAGGATCCAAACAGATGAAAGAACATCCTTATTGGCACAGTGTGTGTTTGAGTAATAGGATGCATTGCCACAGAGTATTATTAAGAACAAAAAATATATTTGAAGTCCAAAAAAGAACAGACCTATTTGTGGAGCTTTGCTCCTTCAGTGGCTATTAGACACTGTGATCTGGATGCAATTTCTGGCTGAGGAATATTTGAACCCTTGGCTGCTTGAGCCTGGGGAAGAGTCCCTCCACACACATCCCCTTTTTTTGTGCTTCAACACACATTTCTGAGCACTGTTAGAGACAGTGGCTGGACTGATAGAGCTTGTGGCTTGGAGCAGTACAACATTTTATAGGTTTCTAACCAGGAGGGATATGGAACTAGGTTCCTCCCTAAAAATAAAGCAAATTTTAGCCTCTGCCAGGTGAATATTTTACCTTATCATCCAGATTTTTGTGTAGAACAGAATGAAAAATCCAACTGTATATGATACATATTAATAAATAATAATAAAACCTGAGGGATCTTGGGCTCAGCATATGACACCATCCATGTCACTCAGCTGAGGAAGGAGGTCCTCCCTGCAAGGGAGCCAGCTTTGGCTGGAGACTTCTTTTCCTTGGTTCAGCACTGTGGGCTGTCTCTGGCCCCTCTGGGAACATCAGGGAAGAGAGATGGACATGCCCTGGCAAATGGAAGGAGTTAATTTCTCCTCTGGGGGAAATTCAGGGGAAGAAGTCATTTCCCCAGCTGTGCTCTTTTTGGACAAATATTCCCCTCTATTGTGATGTTCCTTTTGAAAAAGTCCTGGGAGCCACATGCAGGGAACCCTAGGCTAATGAGCTCCTCTGTTCCCCAGGGGTGCAGTAGGGCATGGAGACCCCAAAAGGGGCTCCCTGGTGAAACAACCACTGAAGAGATGAGCAGGATCACAGACAGTGTCTTCTTTTCAGTTGTCTCCAACAAGACATTCCTATCTCTGGCTGATTTTCCACCTCCTTGGGAGGAGCAGCCCAACAGCAGCACAGCTTGCTTGCCGACCTCCCGACAGCCGGGAGGGCAGAGCTGGAAGTGCCCGGTAGCTCAGCATGGTGCAGGTCTTCTCCTCCCAAAACAGCCTGCCTGGGAAACTTTATCTCACTGCCTGCAGGCTGGAGAGCAGGCGATGAAAAATCCCAAGCAGTGTCAGAAGAAGGAAAGTGAGGTGCCTGGGAGGGGACCGACCCAAACCAGCCCCATCAAGACAGGAGCTAACAGCACAACTGAAACACAAGGGATGTGAGAGCTGAATTGAGGTGGGGGAGGGATAGGATTAAGGTTTGGGAGCAGAATTTATTGCTGGGAAGGGAGTTGAGACCAAGTGGGATCTGCACAGAGTTGTGAACACTTACCAGCCAGGCGACTCACGCTCAAAATATCTGCTGCTTCCCTGCCACCCAGAAACCAAGTGACCTCCCAAGGAGGAGAAGCACTTTGTAGCCCAGTGGGTTACTGCTTTCTGTGCTAAAACTGCTTGATGCAAAGGGCAAATGGTCAGAGACGGGCAGCTGGTCACACCTCTGATGGGTTTTCCCCACGGAGGGGGAGGTTTTGTAGCTTTTTGGAGATCACAGACTTCCCTGGCAGCTGGATCATTGTGACTGGGGAATTAGACTTGCCCTAGCTGGCAGTTTAAACCCCCCCCATCCTTAAGATCACACAGCTGGAAAGCTGAGCCATGAAGCCCATCACATCCCTGGCATGCATTCAGCTTCCAAGGTCTCCTCTCTCCCAAAACACCAACAACATCCCAGGAGCGGAATGAGACGCCCGGGAAAAGTGAGGAAAACCACCTTCTCCTTGGATCTTCCACACTAAAAGCGAGATGCTAAGTCCCAGTTTATTACATTTATAGGGTAAAGGGGGGAATAATAACCCAGGCAGGGGGGCTGTGGGGTCAGAGTCAAGGAGGCAGCGGGAGAACCTCGCTCCTGCAAAGCGGCTGCCGACACCTGTGGCAGCAGCCGTGGGGCCGTGGGGCTTGGCTCTCCCAGTTATTTTCCCATCTGAGGCCTTTGACTGAGACCAGATTTCAGGCCAGGCTGTTCAAATACAGCCCTCCCTTTGAAGAGGTTTATGAGTGGAGCATTACAGGAGATATTCCAAAGGGAAAAACAATGAAAGGTGAGAGAAAAGGGAGCTGAATAAAAATACTCCGCATACCAAATCCTTCCAGCAGAGTTTGCCACTTACTTAAAAAGGCACAGTTTTAAAATACACATTGGGTGTAAAAGCCAAAAACCTGGACGAGACATAGGGAGGGGTGAGTCCAGCTCTGTTAATTCCAATACCAGATGAGGATGTATTCTCATACGGTTGTAGAGAGAGTGAGACACATGAAAGAGACTGCTTTGCTCCTTTTCTTTCAGGGTTACATACTATGTGGCAGATATGTCAGTCTTTTAAAGCCCCTGCAAGTTTGCCCATAAATGTCCAACATTTACGCAACACCTGTTTTTCTCCCAAAATGTCACAGGACATTTTAAAAGCTTTAGATTTATCATCTTTTCCCCGCAGCAGCCATTGCTGAGGTGACACATGGTTCGCATTTAAGGGAACATAGCAACTCCACACATTATTTTGGGAAAGGGCTGAAGATTAACATTGCACCATGTGAAGATTCGGGAGTTAACAGTCGAGTAAGAGCTGGCTTCAGATCTTTAGTGTCCGCAAACTGTCAAGACTGGAGTTTCACTGCAGTCCCACTGCCCTCCCAAACACACTTTGGGCTGCACACAGTGCTGTGAACAGGCTGCCTGAAAGCCAAATGCTTCAACCCAAGTCCATTTTAAATTGGAGCCCTCTTAATGTGAGATTTTGCACGCTCCTGTTTTGTTGCCCCGAAAATGCACTTTTTCAGGGACTTCCACGCTTATCCCATGTTTTCCCTTTGCATTTGAGCATTAGCGGTGAATGACCTTGTGGGTTCTGTCAGCAAGTGGGGAATGGAGCAGTGTGACTTATCTGACCAAGCACCGACTAATCAGCACTGCTGCTCAGATAGGAAATAATGAGTATTTGCCCTGCACTGTTCACAATCAAGCTGGAGAGCTTAAAAGAAATCATTAAAGGCCTCTTTTGAATGCTGCAAGTGGCAACGAATAAATTCAGTCATAATCTGGGCATAAATCTGAGGCAAGTGCAGTCAGAAAGCAGGAAAAAAGAGACATTCATCAGCTTAATTATTTGTAGTGCGCTAATTGATGAGCGTCGCCCTGCAGTGGGCGAGAAGCCAGGGCTGGCACCAGGACCAGTGCCACCCAAGGAAGCAGGGACACGGGCAGGCTGTGTGGGGAGCAGGGGCTGATGGCAGCTCTGTTGCTGGGGCAGAGGACGGGGCCGTGCTGCTCACAGCTTGCCCTGTGCATGACCCAGGAGCAGCTCCGAGAGACAGGAAGGGCAGCCTCCAAGGGAGAGAAAGCTTCTGTTGTATATCTGGAGGGGATAAAGTCTTCCGTGAAGGACAAAGCAAAATCCCATCTCCTTTTAATCTTCCTCCCCTCCTGACCCAGCACAGGTTGCCAGCTCCCTTCTGCCTGGCTGCTCTAGGAAGCTGCTTCTTGCTTTGTATCCTGCTGCAGATTAAAGAAGACACTATTTTCTAAAACATTACATACGTGACACTGCCAGAGTGAGGGAAATAAATAACCTGGGCATAACTGGCTGTCTCTGGGCCCTTGGCTGCCTGTGAGGAGCTGGTGGGGTGTGTAGCACTGCTGGGAGAGGCTCTGGCTGTTTCCTCTGATTCATTTCAGGAAATCTTCTCTCCAGTAACTGTCTCCTCCACTTCTTTTCTTCCCCTTTCCTTTTATAAGTTTTCCCTAGACAAGACTGTCTAGAAAGGCCTCACAGAATTCAGAAATTCTTTCTTTAGGCTCTGCTTACGTCCTTTGTTCCAGACTCGGATTGCAGATTTGCCTGGTTGAAGGTCCTGCAGTCTGGCCCCTGTAGATTTAAATACACTGAATTTACTGCTTTAAAATTCCCTCAACTTCAACCATTTGTAAGGATGAACTTTCCTCTGTCTTTCCTCTCTGCCTTTCCTTTTTGTCGCAGAAGGGATAACCCTACATCTCCCATGAGAAAAACCTGCCGCACTCAGTTATCACTCAGGTTTTCCTTCAGCTGCTTTGCCCCATAGCACTTGGTGAAAAAAAGAGAAAAATTGTCCTGTCCCTTCAGCCTCTTGACATTTCTGTCCAACGCCTTGGAGAGGAAAACCAGCAAGTGCCTCGGCGGAAAACAAATGAGGACTTGTGGTAGATAGAGGGCTGTGTGGGATTCATCCAAAGCTTTGCTTATCTGAAAGATAGGCCAGTTATCAAAACCTCTTCAGAGACTTTATGGCCGAGAATTTAAGGCCTAAAGAAAGGAGCTTTGAACTGAGGGGCTGCTGCTGGCTCCAGCAGGGATTTCCAAAGGCTGTCCCTGTCTCCCCAGGAAGGAGGGGGATGAGTCTGTGCTCCTACCCCTAAGCCAACAGAAATAACTACTTCTCGGTATTTTTGAGAAATAAGCACCTTCTCTGGGCTCTCTGACTGCAACACAGACCTGTCTTAGGCAATCTCAGATCTTTCTCCATTGCCACAACATGGTTTTGAGGCAGTTGGTGCCATTAGAAGCTAAAATGACCACCCCAGCTGAGGAAATCCTGTTTATGCAGAAGAACTGATGCTCCTGCCACGATGCTGCTCCTAACTACCCTCCTGTCCCCAGCTGGGTGTGCTTGTCAGCTCTGTAATTAGCCAGGGAGATGGAATGAATGGTGGGTGAGCAGGGAGGAAGGCAGGATACAATGCTGAGTGTTGCTTCATGCCTCTGGAAGCGGCTGAGCGCTCCAAGCACGCGGGTTCTCCCCGACGTGTGGGTGAACTCACTTCCCCACCAGCCCTCGGTCACAGGCTCCGTGCTGGAGCTGTTTGCCATGTGAGAGGAGCCTTTCCAGTCAGGGTTGGTTGGGATGGGAGCTTATTTTGGGGCTCAGAGCTGGGTTTCGTAATCCTTCAGGGAGGCTTTCCAGGCGTCAATAAATTAAAAGCAGTGATGGTAGTAGCACATGTTGCCTATCCTGAGAGAACTGTTCTTGGCTTCAAGGGACATGGGGCTTCCCACAACATACGGCACTCCCAGGGGATGTGCTGGTGGAGGGTGTTTGCTTTGCTATCCGACCTCACTTCATTAGCAAGTGTTACAAAAAACAGCGAACAAACCTTCCCTGCTCCACCGCCAGCTATTTGGCCTCTGGGTGGTCTGGCTCCTATTAAATCTTTGGTGATTATTTAGACTAATTACATTCATGTTTGCACAATCAGTAGCACGAGAGTAGGAAGCACAGCTGATTGCTGAGCAACTGAGCTCGGTGTGGTTTGGCAGACGGGCTGTGCTCCGCGGGCAGGCGGGGATGCGGGATCCGTGCGGGCTGGGCTTTCCCGGGAATCCCTGCTGGCTTCGGGCCATCCTGCTCCCCCCGGTTCTGGGGAGGCTGCTCCCAATTTACACACGACGGAGAGAGCAGAGCATCTGTTGGGTTCAGCTGTGCTACGTCTCCATTCACCACAGTTGCTGGTTTCACTGGGGGGAAGCTGAGTTTATGGTGGGGTAGTTAACAAAAACTCAGGCTGTTAGAACTGCATGTGCTGCACGGAGAGGAGGTTTCCTGCCAGCTTGGTCTTCCCAGGCCCTCTGGAGCAGTGCCCTAGGTGTGACCCCACATGCCACTGCTCAGAGCTAAAGGGGGGCTCGCTCTTGCTCCGTTATCTCAAACTGGTGACCTCAATGTTGAAAACCACTGGGAAGACCCTTCCAAGATGCTTTTTTATCCCACAAGGGCCTTGTCAGGAAACAGAATAGTCCCTGGTGTTTGAGCTGGGAGGCTCTGGGGAGGCACAGGGCTGTGACACTCAGCACAGGCTGCCACACTTATCTCCCAGGCCACACTGCCCACTGAGGCTCTGCCTGCAGCAGGGCCTCCACAGCCCCAGTGAGGCCTGTCTGGGAGATTTCGCAAACACTTCAGGGCTGAAATCTAACAACAGCCTGTTTCCCAACACTTTGCAGCCCTCCTCCCCTGCTTCCCCCTCCCTGGGCCCAATCCTGCCTGCCCTGGTGCTGCTGTGAGCCAACCCCAGGCACGGGCAGAAGGCACAGCCAGGTCAGCCTGATACCAGACTTGGTGAGGGACAAGCTTACAGCCTTTGCAGAGCTGTTTTCCATCCCTCCCTGTACCTGTCTGGGATTTCTCCTGTCAACATTCCCACCAGTTCCCTACAGACTGGCCTTTCTCAGCAGAGATCTGCCTTGGGGTGTCACCAGCCTCTTCAGAGAGGTGCATGTAGCACGGAGTTATGACCTCTCACTCGTTCCATGACCTCCATCCTAGCTCTGCATTGCTCTGGCGCATTGTTGTCTTTGTTCCCACAGTTGGGAGCACGGCATCCAGGACAAATCCAGCCCTGTTTCTAAGAGGCAGCTTGAGTTTTATCCAAGGTCTCATCACTTAGTGTGGGGGAGGATGCTTAGGGCTCCCATGCCTTGGTGGAGAAGGAAGTCTGAGGGGTGCATTGTGCAGCAATGGTGGTGAGTTGGTCCAGGTGTTTTGGATCCCCTGTGAGTTACGCCTGGGTGTCTGTGCCAGCCTCCTGCCCGTCCTGTGAGCCCACACCTGCTGCCCTTGCTCCTCTAGGTTCAGAGCAGGATGTGTCACGTCCTGCACACTCCAGGTGACAGGAATGATGGAGGTTGTGTCTCTTTTCTCTTGAGGATGGATAGTCTGTGGTCCAGTGTGGTTCTGGTGTGACTCACATTCCCCTGAGCGTTGTTGATCCAGTGCCATGACTGTTCTGGATCATCTCCAAGAGCTGTGTGTGTAGGTGTGTGGAGCTGTGTTCTTCACTTATGTCTTTTTCCATTTATTTTATCTGGTCTGAGGATACAGTAACTTGCATTACTTTATCAAATATCCAAGATAGGACATTTGATCATTAATTTTTAGCTTTTTCTTCTCACCCTCCTAGACAATTTCCAGGTTTTCTACGTGGGGAAATGGACATAGGTGAAATGCAGGGCTTGGTGTTTTGAAGGAAGAGGAGCTTACTCCTTACTCCTGGCTCTACAATTGGTCTGTCTGGAAATTTCAATGCAGGTCATGTATTCTGGTAATGAGTTGGGCTTTCACAGACCTATTTAAAGAGAAAAGAGGTAGTTAATCTTGGAGTATGTATATCTGGGCTCCACACCTAAATGGGCTATCATTCAGTGAAAGGCTCAGCATTTATTATTTCTAGCACATCCAGCAGCTCTATTTCATGGCTGTGTACTCCAGAGGCTGTCACTGTGTGAGCCCAAGGCAACAGACAGTCCTTCTTCTTAGGGGTTTTACAGTTTCCCTGAGCTGGGTATTTCAGACAGTCCCAGCAGATTCTGTGTGTGGGTTAAATTCCCTAAATACCTATGGAAATCAGGTCCTTGGGGAACTCAAATGCGTATTTGTTGTAAATGTTGTTTAAAGTGGAAAACCCTGTATTACTGCTAAGTTTTTGGAGAATTTTGTCATGTCTAATGTGACTGTGGCTGTGCTCATTACCCATAGAAATTTCTGCCTTTTCACATAATAGAAAACTGTTCTCTGGAGCTCACAGCCGTAAGACAAAACAATTCATCTATCTGGACAATAGCACTGTAAAAATCGAATTGCATAAAAAGCCTCCGTAAGGGACATAAAGTGAATAAGACTGATCTGATGGGTAAGAAACCCTTCTCCATCAGGCTACCCACTGCTGGGAACTGCTGCTGAGCCATGAAGCTGTCTGCTCTGGGGGCCACGGCTCTGCCTCAGAGAAAACTTCTGCTCTTCTGTCCATGACCACTGTTGGGAGACAATAAACAGCCAGACATTTCTTCTCTGGTTGCTCCATCTCCCCAGGAATTGGCTGTAATGCAGCAGCAATCCCGTCTCCTACGTGCACCTTTTCAGGTTGCTCCACGGCTGAGCACAGCCTGTGAGAAAGCAAAGAGGAAAACAAGGGATTCACAGGGAGAAATGGGAGGACAGGGAATGAAGGAGGTAGAGCATTTAAGGCAGCATCAAACTCCTGCCAGTTTGGGTGTCTAAGGCTTCTGTTTCAGCAGAGAGTAGGTGAGGGGAATGTGAGCTGGTGGTTTGGAGACAGACCCATGCAGGGCTTTCTCTCCTGGCTCTGATGTCCCCGCAGGTGAAATGGAAGCATGTTTGGGACCTCTGTGCCTGCAGCATATCCTGCTTAAGCCTAGACAGCAGCAGAGATGGACTGCAGTAGCTGTCACCACTAATTTCAGACACTTTACTGAAATGCCTGAACTGGGTGTGTGGTTGACCTGTGTTCAATGCAAAGTGTGGATCCATCTTCCCTGTCTCTCCTCTGAATGAAGAGGCCACTTAATCGCCTTTGTCAGGATGTTACAGGCAAACGCAGGGAATGCAGGCAAGGGAGAGGAAAAAGCTTGATCAAGACAAATGAAAGAATCAGGTTCCCAGGTCTTGCCTCCAACCAGTAGCTTCATTGTACATTGGGGAGGATTTTTTAAGTCAAAATCATTGCCAAATCCAGATTAAACGGAATGATTCAGGATAAAAAAAATGAAAATAGAGGAAAACTCCAGGCGTACTTAAATGTTTTGTTTGAGCATTTTCTAAGTGAAAATGTTTTTATTTCAAGACATAACTTTTGCTGTGAAATAGTTTTTTTTATTTGTTTGTCTTGAAGGGAAAGGTCAAACCTGAAATGTAACAAATAATCTAAACCAAAATGTTTCCTTCTACACTGAAAAAAATTGAGGAAAACTCAATTTTTCATTTTGCATGTATCTTTTCTTTTTCCTTTCCAGTATTTTAACTAAGTCATTAAACAATCCCTCCTCAGCCTCCTCGCCAAACCCCATTGTTTGAAGGCTTCTCTGTTTTCCTATCTAAGAATATTCATAACACTGTGATATGAGACAGTCCTGCTCGGGCTGGCTTCTGTTGGATCAAGTGACCTTTAAGCTCCTATTGTTTTCTGCAGTTTATAAGCTTATTCAGTTGCCAGTTGTTTGGATTCGTTTGCTTCTAACTTTCTGGAGTCTTTCTTCTCTTTGCAATCTCCGTATTTGCGCAATTGGAGATTTGGATTATTCACTGGTTATTTAGTTCATAAGTCACCGAGGCCATGGCTTGATGAAGAGTCATCACCCTATTCCACCTGGAGGGTCGAGTCTTCTGTGAATGGAGTCAAAAGCAAGGAGAGGAGGCTCTCTGAGCCCTGATCTGGTGATGAGCATTGGCTGTTTAGTGTCTCTGTTCAGCATGTCTCTGCCTCAGGCTCCCCAGTTGTGAAATAAAGCTCCACACCCCTGCTTCCCAAATTGTGTGCGTCAGGAGAAAGGCATCCTGGAGAGGGACAGGCAGGGACTCGTGTGGAAGGTCTAGATGGAGATGACAGCACAGTGCTGTGTCCGCATTCCTGGATGGGCTGTGGGTGATGCACAGGGAACAGGCAGGCTCAGTCACAGCCTGGAGAAGGAGAGAAGGGTTTGTGAAAGGGAGAGTGAACATGGCCTGGAGAAGGAGAAGAGTGTGTGTGAAAGGGAGAATGAACATGGCCTGGAGAAGGAGAAGAGTGTGTGTGAAAGGGAGAATGAACATGGCCTGGAGAAGGAGAAGAGTGTGTGTGAAAGGGAGAATGAACATGGCCTGGAGAAGGAGAAGAGTGTGTGTGAAAGGGAGAATGAACATGGCCTGGAGAAGGAGAAGAGTGTGTGTGAAAGGGAGAATGAACATGGCCTGGAGAAGGAGAAGAGTGTGTGTGAAAGGGAGAATGAACATGGCCTGGAGAAGGAGAAGAGTGTGTGTGAAAGGGAGAATGAACATGGCCTGGAGAAGGAGGGAAGTGGTTGTGAAAGGGAGAGTGAACGTGTGGCAGCAGAGCCAAGGGGAGCAGAAGGAGCGTCTGCAGCCCGCACTGGGAACATTGGAACAGGTTGTGGCACTGCCTTGGAAGGAGTGTAAAAGAGGGGAATGAGGTCATTTGTTCAGTCTGTGCAGATGGGAGAAATTCTTGGGAACTCACATCAGGGCAAGTGAGACTCTTGTCCCACTGCCTTTTCTGCAGGTAAATACTGTGATGCAATAAGCCCAAGTCAGATTTCAGTGGCCAGGCGTCACAGGCTGTTGTTTCAGCTCCTTCCCACACTTCTCCAGAGGGGTCACAGAGAGATGACAGATGGTGAATGCAGCAGTCTCCCACTGCATTCCTCTGCTGTGCCTCAGTGCCTGTTAGCTGCATCTCCTGACCTCAAACACAAGAGGTGTTCAGAGAAGTCTCTGCTGGACTCCAGCTTCACTGATCTGTGAGACAGTGCTTGGTTCTGCTCCTGAGGAATTGAAGCCAAGGACATTCATAGTTAAGTGCACAAATGGACTTAAATAAAACAGCAGCACCCAAACCACAGGGCCTTAGGAACCTCAGTGCAGCACCAGCTCAGCACTAACATAAATCCCTGTAAAAAACAACGTGGTGAAGATTGCAGCTGATCTCTGAAGATTTCACCCCAGACAACTTTTTTGTTCTCCAGGCTGCTGTAGGTGTGTTCCTTCCTTCATGCCTTTGTGTTTTTGGCTTCTTTCCCAGGTGACACCGTTCCCTATGTCCTGTGACCTACAAGGAGAGTGTGCTTGCCGGGACCCCAACGCCCAAGAGCACAACCAGAAAGATCTCCGTGGCTTCAGTCTTGGGTAAAGCCAAGTGACATGGAAAGGAGGACCACACTGCTCAAGGCAGGCTAGGAGAGACACCACATCCCTTTTGGTATCATTTTTAACATTTAGCTGCTCAACTGGATGGCATTTCTGCACCAGGGACCCTTAGAATTCAACCAGTCTGCCTTTAATTTTTGTCCGAGGAGAACTCAAAGTAGGGGTTTATGTATTAATTATATCTTAAATAGTGATGATGAGAAAAAAGCAACCAAGAGTCAAGTCAAGATGACTTTCATGTATCAAAACAGCATGTTATGCCCACCCAATCTGAACCGTTCGTATCTAGATTCAAGGCGAGAAACAAACTATTTATGTACACATATTTATAGAAATAAGTAGAGAAAGAGAGAGAGAAAGAGTGAGAGATTATGATCGACGCAAAAACACTTTCCCCTCCCCGGCACTCACAACTCAGCCCGTTGGTGGAAGAGGCTGAGCTCTTGGAGGACTCCAGGCTGAGCCTTTTCTGATGCTGAATGCCAAGGTATCGCATGCTCGGGGCACTGTGGTTGGGGTGGGATCTCCACGGGGCTGGGCCTCTTGGCAAGTGGCTTGGCAGGCACCCAGCCAGCTCGAGATGTGGGATGCATCTGCTCCTCACAGAAATACTGCTTCCAGCCAGGCAGCTCAGCAGACTGCAGTGGCCTTTCTGTACAGCTCCTCCTTCTCCTCCTGCCCTCAAAGAGACAACAAAAAGGCCCCTTGTAGCCTGCAGGGCTGCTGGGACGTTTCTGGGTGGAGCTGGGCAGGTGGCCCCGTGGGGGAGAGAGGAGTCTAAGGACTGGCATTGAGGACCAGGGATGATTGCTTCTGAGGAGCACAGAGAGGGGAACTCGTGCCCACACTTGTCATTTGAGCATGTCTGCTGCTGCTACTCCTGCTGCTATGTCCCATACAAATAATTTCTTTACTGTGTCAGGACAGGGTGAAAAACAACCCCATGCAACCAAACAGTCTGCCTTAAAGCTTACCTACAACCTGCCTTTCAAACCCTCTGGTCTCTTCCTCAGCGTTGGGGCAAGAAAACAGGACACCAGCCAGCCAAAGGAATCTGCTTTCTGCTCTCCACCCTGCCAAGTGGTTCTCTAGGTCTCCTCCACCCCACTCTTAGGGTGATCTGGTTCTGACAGCTCTTCTTCATGCTCCTGTTTTCTCAGGAGAGGGCAAAAGCAGGAGGAAACACCTGCCATGAGGAAAGGTCTGTAGGAGACAGTATTAGAATTTTGGCCATATTTGTCAGTATTAAGCTGCCAGGTCAGTGGATCAGACACTTGGGATAGAACAGGAGCCTAGCTGTTTGTAATCTTCCAGAAAGAAGGGCATTAGCTGCAGCAGAGCTCACACTTTCCTGTCATCCCCTTGCTTCAGCCCAGAGGGGAACACATGCCAGACCCTCAGTGATTCTTTTCCTCACAGAGTTCTTTACAGTGAGTCACTGAGATACCCAGGGCATCCAATGCTGCTGCTACAGCCCATCCCAGGGAAGTCCCAGAGATCTTCCCAGTATGGCTTGGGCATGTGTGTGCTGCTCCAAGCTCCTGCTAGGAAGAACACACATCCAAAAGAGCATCCTTGCCAGTGTTGTTTGTTTGTTCCTTGGGACTGTTGTGACTTGAAAAATCTACTGGGTAAAGAGAAAAAGATTGTTTCTAACTCCCACTTTAGGCACTGGAGCAAGGCAGAAGGGTAAGGGGAGGGGTCATTTAGCTCACAGAGATGGATGTCAAAATGATTTGGGAGAACTAGAAATGGAAAAAATATAGAATAATAGGTGCAAGTAGCCAGGTTCTTGTTACCCACTGTTGGGGTTGTTTCTATTGTAATGAACCAGAGAAGAATCTCAAGAACTGAAGTAGAGGCCTGGAGAGGTGATTGTCATTAAGAAGGTGAGGAGCTCTCTGTTGTGAAGCTCCAGCTATTCCTAGAAGGCCTGGCCATGGGAGCTGTGTGGATGGCTCTGCCCCCTCTGTGCAGGGAGGAAAAGGGAGGTGCAGTGGGATCAGGATTCCTGCTGTGGAGTTAGACTGATCATCCCCCAGCTTAGAGAGCAGTGCCAGCAGCTTCCACTTTTGCCCCTCATCTTCTAACTAATACAGGAAGTAAATAACTGTGCAAAGGTTGCTGCTTCCTTCTGGTCCCTTTGCCCTCCCCTGTTCTGTTGGCAGTTTGTTTGTGTGCCACCCAGCCTACCAGAAGAGCTCACAACCTCAAAAGCCTTTCAGACTGACAACACTTCATGTCCTTGATGCCTGAGGCATCTTGGCCTGATTTCCCCTCTCCATCCCACCTGGGTTTCATCCCAGCAGGGAGCCTCAGTTCATCTCCTGAGTGCATCCTGAGAATGCCCTTCCCAGTGCAGAGCTCAGCATGGAGGAGATTTTACATCTGCTTTTCCCCCTTGGACAGTGCCCAGGAGAGACAAGTCTCTACAGACATTATTGCCACTTGCTGCTGTGGGCTCACAGGAGCTCAAGGCCAGCTGAGCCCCTCTGGCCAGCCAGGGCCAGCCCCTGCTTGCTGAGCTGGAGACCTCAGCTCAAGGGAAACAGGGGCTTCTCACCAGCACAGCCTCACTCCTCAGCTTCCCTCCTGCAGTCCTGGTGTGCCCCAGCTCCCTTTCCCACTGGCAGGCTTTCCATGCTGCTATTTGATTTCTTTTTTTTAACTACTATGTTGGCACTGTCCATTTCTTCCTGTAGGTCTGATGGGATCAGGAGTGGAAAAAGGTTCTGCTCTGAGTCGTGTTAAATCCAATTTTTTTTTTTTTCCATTGGGGCAAATCCCCTCTGCATTTTCAGGTGCTGTACCAAGCACCCAGAGAGATGCTGAGAGGGGAGCCGTAGGGAATGGACACTTGCTGAGGTCTTGTCCTCTCTGCCCCCAACCTTGGGCAAGGCCATCTGGCTCCTCACATCATCTACCACTTAATGGGTCTCAAATGCCCAGTGGAGTCCTAGGAAAGACCTTCCCTGGCTGTGGTGGCCAGTGGGTGGAAGGTGAGAGGGACATCAACCACCACCTCCACCCACTGAGCCAGCAGCACAGGACATCAAGCCAGAACTTTGGGGGAAGAGAAGAGGGTGCTCATGCTGGTGAAATTTAGCTGCTCATAAAGTCCAGTTCACATTAGTGCCAAGATCTTCTCTGCCACAGATAATGAGCCAGGGCTGTACCTTATGTGGGGCCACCAGGCCGTGGGGGATGTCCATGGCCAGCAGGAGGGAAAGCTGGAACAGAAAGCAGTGAATGGTGCACGGTGGGGTGGGAAACTCCAATCAGCTGCTACCCCTCTCCCTCCCCACCCTCTCGCAGACAGGCTGAGCTGGTGTCCTCCTGCTTTTCTTGCATCTTCTGCTGTCCCCCCCAGGCTGAGAAAGGAGGATGGCACCAGAGGATTCTTGGAATCGGGTTCCAGCTACCTCCCTTCCAGTTTCAGTTTCACTTGGTTGTAACTGTCGGTTTGTTCTAGGTTTTACCTGTGTCTAAGAAAAAAAAAAAAAANTCTAAGAAAAAAAAAGAAAAAAAAAAAAAGGAAAAAAAAAAGAGAGAAAAAAGAAAGCCCCATAGCCAACAAAAGTTTCTTGCTACAAGTGATTCAAGTGGGGGAAAAAAAAATAACATGTGAGCCTTTACAGAGAGGAATAGGAGAGAATAAAAGAAAACAACAAAGACCCATAAAGCTGGAGAAAAGAAAAAGAAAAGAAAACCGGCATAATCCAAATCCAAAAAGAGCAAAGTCTATTTTTGTGTGTTTGAAAGGAAAACACCTATTCTGCCAGCTGAGTAGAGAGCTAGATACTAAGTGTAGATTTCCCTAGAAGTACCGTGAGGTTTTATAACATTGTCAGGTTTTGTTTTCCTCGTGTGTTGTGCTAAGTCCAGGAACTAAGGCTAAGGGGTTATCCCCTGGTATATTGTTGTTTGTGGGGGGAGGGAGGGGGTGGAGTTTGTTATTTTTTTTTCCAGATTATTTTTTTAAGTGTGTATTTGTGCTTATTTTTACGTTATCCAACTGTACATACGCATTTAACCAGTATTTCACTGTGCTCTAATTACTGCACTCAGAAGCACTGCACAGTCTGAATCCCCGAGAGCTGCGAGAGACTGGGGGTGAAGGGGGAAGGAGAAAGCTGCTACCTGAGCAGACAGGTGGTTCCCATTTTGGGGAAGTGGGGTGCTGACCACCCTCTCCCCACACTCCAGCCCGTTGTGCCCATTGGAGGCTGAGCTAGAAGACAGGAGGGCATGGGGAGAAGTCAGCCAAGGCTGGGATGCCCAAAGGGGTTTCCGAGATGGAAGTCTGGCCTTTGAACTGTTTTGGATGCCATGGAAATTCCCAGCCTTTTGGCAGCATCTTGTCCTCCCCTGCCCAATCCCTGGAGGGCCCAGTGAGAGCTGATGGACATGTTCCTATCACTGGGAGAGGACCACATGCCCGGCAGAGATACACTCTAAATATCTCTAGATATCTTTCTGGTTCTGGGCCCCATTTTGGTCTCAGTGGTGCAGCTGAGCTGATCTGTTTTCCATTTTTTCCCTGTTATCCCATCCTCTGGGGAAGGCCATCTCCCTGCTGAGGGTGCAGCAGCACTCCTGCCTCCAGGTGACCTTATATGCTGGGCACACTGAAGCCCTCAGAACAGTCCCATTTCCCTGGAGGACCTTGACCACTGAGTTCAGAGGGAGCATGAGCAGAACATCAGCAGGAACAGGTCCAGGTGGCCCAAGATGTATTTCCTTGGAGCTACAGTCAATTTGGGAGATAGGGATTTGGTGTTGGGCTCTTCCTGCCCCTGGGGGGTTCAAACCCCCCTATTCCTTTTAGCAGGAGCAAAGTGAGGCTTAATGTTTTGTTTCTGTCTTTGTTTGGCAAACTGAGTTTTCCCCTTTTCACCGGATCTACACATCCAAGATTCATTAAGAATGAGAATCACTTCCTCTGAGGCCACACTCAAGAGCCTGGGTTGGCTTCAGGTGTTTGATGAGGAGTCTTGGTGCTACTTGTTGGTGGCTTTAGTCCTGTTGGGTCGAGATGCGGAGCTAACGAGTCCAAGTTGTCTTTGGTTCCCATTCTGGCTTAGTTTTTAGTCTTTTGGTTTTCCCTTCTTTTGGTGAGGCCACATTCAACCACCAGTTTCCATCTTCTGAGTGCAAAGAACCAGGGCTTTAAATGAAACATTTCACCAGCAATTCAAGAGGGAATTGGAACCATTGTGGAGTTTGCATTGTACGGCCTCTGTAATTACGTACCTGTCTGCAGATGAGAGGCTGAATTTTGCTCCCACCAAGTCAACACAGGTTTTTGTTGGTGTTGACTTCCCTGGGAGCAGGATTGAGCCATACTATATATATAAATATATATAAATATATATATGATATATATATAATATTATATGTGTAATATTATATATATATCAGTGTAATATTTACAAATAAAACTGTGATCTCGTCTAGAGAAAAATGTATTCATATTACCAACTGCTCTTCCATATTTATGTATCATATTGTATCTTTTTATCATAATTATTATGATTATTATGGTTATTATTATTATTGTTATTATTATTATTATTATGGAATCTTTCTTGGCACCTTTTGGAAGCCACGTCAACCAATACTCCAATGAAGTGCTGAGGATCTATTTTCACAAGAATTCTACTGGTCTACTGTATAAAAGAGAAAAGAAAAAAAAAAAAA
>WAAE01006220.1:0-13005 GCA_013400495.1 Nicator chloris | reverse complement strand
AAAAGAAAACCGGCATAATCCAAATCCAAAAAGAGCAAAGTCTATTTTTGTGTGTTTGAAAGGAAAACACCTATTCTGCCAGCTGAGTAGAGAGCTAGATACTAAGTGTAGATTTCCCTAGAAGTACCGTGAGGTTTTATAACATTGTCAGGTTTTGTTTTCCTCGTGTGTTGTGCTAAGTCCAGGAACTAAGGCTAAGGGGTTATCCCCTGGTATATTGTTGTTTGTGGGGGGAGGGAGGGGGTGGAGTTTGTTATTTTTTTTTCCAGATTATTTTTTTAAGTGTGTATTTGTGCTTATTTTTACGTTATCCAACTGTACATACGCATTTAACCAGTATTTCACTGTGCTCTAATTACTGCACTCAGAAGCACTGCACAGTCTGAATCCCCGAGAGCTGCGAGAGACTGGGGGTGAAGGGGGAAGGAGAAAGCTGCTACCTGAGCAGACAGGTGGTTCCCATTTTGGGGAAGTGGGGTGCTGACCACCCTCTCCCCACACTCCAGCCCGTTGTGCCCATTCGAGGCTGAGCTAGAAGACAGGAGGGCATGGGGAGAAGTCAGCCAAGGCTGGGATGCCCAAAGGGGTTTCCGAGATGGAAGTCTGGCCTTTGAACTGTTTTGGATGCCATGGAAATTCCCAGCCTTTTGGCAGCATCTTGTCCTCCCCTGCCCAATCCCTGGAGGGCCCAGTGAGAGCTGATGGACATGTTCCTATCACTGGGAGAGGACCACATGCCCGGCAGAGATACACTCTAAATATCTCTAGATATCTTTCTGGTTCTGGGCCCCATTTTGGTCTCAGTGGTGCAGCTGAGCTGATCTGTTTTCCATTTTTTCCCTGTTATCCCATCCTCTGGGGAAGGCCATCTCCCTGCTGAGGGTGCAGCAGCACTCCTGCCTCCAGGTGACCTTATATGCTGGGCACACTGAAGCCCTCAGAACAGTCCCATTTCCCTGGAGGACCTTGACCACTGAGTTCAGAGGGAGCATGAGCAGAACATCAGCAGGAACAGGTCCAGGTGGCCCAAGATGTATTTCCTTGGAGCTACAGTCAATTTGGGAGATAGGGATTTGGTGTTGGGCTCTTCCTGCCACCTGGGGGGTTCAAACCCCCCTATTCCTTTTAGCAGGAGCAAAGTGAGGCTTAATGTTTTGTTTCTGTCTTTGTTTGGCAAACTGAGTTTTCCCCTTTTCACCGGATCTACACATCCAAGATTCATTAAGAATGAGAATCACTTCCTCTGAGGCCACACTCAAGAGCCTGGGTTGGCTTCAGGTGTTTGATGAGGAGTCTTGGTGCTACTTGTTGGTGGCTTTAGTCCTGTTGGGTCGAGATGCGGAGCTAACGAGTCCAAGTTGTCTTTGGTTCCCATTCTGGCTTAGTTTTTAGTCTTTTGGTTTTCCCTTCTTTTGGTGAGGCCACATTCAACCACCAGTTTCCATCTTCTGAGTGCAAAGAACCAGGGCTTTAAATGAAACATTTCACCAGCAATTCAAGAGGGAATTGGAACCATTGTGGAGTTTGCATTGTACGGCCTCTGTAATTACGTACCTGTCTGCAGATGAGAGGCTGAATTTTGCTCCCACCAAGTCAACACAGGTTTTTGTTGGTGTTGACTTCCCTGGGAGCAGGATTGAGCCATACTATATATATAAATATATATAAATATATATATGATATATATATAATATTATATGTGTAATATTATATATATATCAGTGTAATATTTACAAATAAAACTGTGATCTCGTCTAGAGAAAAATGTATTCATATTACCAACTGCTCTTCCATATTTATGTATCATATTGTATCTTTTTATCATAATTATTATGATTATTATGGTTATTATTATTATTGTTATTATTATTATTATTATGGAATCTTTCTTGGCACCTTTTGGAAGCCACGTCAACCAATACTCCAATGAAGTGCTGAGGATCTATTTTCACAAGAATTCTACTGGTCTACTGTATAAAAGAGAAAAGAAAAAAAAAAAAAAGAAACAAGCAAAATACAGTTCAACCCTTAATTCTGTACCTCACGCCTGTACGTTTGCTGCTCCAATTTTGGGTTTTATTTTGCGTTCGTTTGTTTTTAACGGATCTAATTTAAGTCTCCAAGCAATATATAAAGATGTAAATAGTAAAGCTTATTTATTAAGATTGTCATCTTTTTTTAATTTATATTTACACAATTGTTCATCTAATTTATTTTTTTTTTTCAATACAGTTTTTAACAGTTGTCCTTTTTTTTGGTTCATGATGTTTTTTAAATCATTTTCACAGAATTTCTTTATACAGCTTTTTCTCTTTCTTTGAATAAGCAACAACTTCCTCTGGTCTTTCAAAAAACAGGTCATGTTTCACTCAAAAAAAAAAAAAAGTTATGTCAGATTCATCAGAAATATTTTGCCATTGTTGATTCCTATACCCTAAAGTTCTATATTATATAAATATATAATACCTTGTATGCTTAAATATTTAACTGTGTGATTTTGTATATATCTTCATACACATGCTCACACACATATGAGGGTTAATGTCCCCAGATGCTGGGAGAACAGAGAATCAGAAACACAAACAATATAAGCTTGTATTAAAGAGTTCTGAACTGGACCCCTCGCTCTTGCCACGTCTCCTTTGCTTTCGGTCGAGCCGGTCCTGAGCAACGCCCATGGGGGTCCCCAGCGTGGCCAGTGAGTGCTGTGGGGTCCCACATCTGGCTGCACAGCTGCACAGCACCCTGCCCATCTGCTCCAGCTCTTTGCTTTTGGGGCAGGGGGGGTGAAAACCGCCGTGTTTTGCCAGAGGGCTGCAGTGGGTGGAGGGAGGCAGCTCTGGCCAGGGCCCTGAGAAGCCCATTTGGCCTCCAGTGGGTTTGGCTCTGCCAAGGGGGTCACGTCCTGTTTCTCTCCAGGCAGGCTGGTGGAGGTTTTGGTGTGAGAGAGCTTGAAAATCAAGTTGGCCATATTCTGCTTACCTTCTTCATCACATGCAGAAGATGTTCATGCAGAAAACCAGTCCCAGTGGGAGCCTGCCTTGGCTCAGGGTATGACCTAGGAGGGAAGCAAGGCTGAAAACAAACTATGTGCAGCCAGAGAGTTGAACATCCCTATGCACAGAGCCTTTGGACCCATGAGAAAACAGACAGATGAAGATAAATCAGTCTCTGATTGTCTAAGAGAGGTGGGGTTGCAGTCTCCCCACCAGACCGAGGCCTTGTGAGGTGTGCACCAATAATTTGTGTGTGGTGAGGGCAATATACTGAGGAATGAAAATAATTTTTTTTTACTCTGGCATAAATAAATCAGTAAACAAATGTTTTGCATTTTACCTGTGAGAAACCACTGCAACTCATCGAGCAGGGAGAGGCACAAATCTCATGAGCAAGAATGCATTGTGTTTTCTATACCATTCTTGTCTTTGGTCAATGCATTATTAATGGAGTATAAGTGCGTCACACACAGACCTATCGACAGCACATGCTGTAGATAAAAAGGCCCAGGAATGAGGGATTAAAGGGGTTGTGTCTATAGCAATGCACAGATCAATTGGCTGTGTGTTGAACTATCTATTAGGGATTAATAAAGACCTGAAGATGGGAGCAGCCATGCAGGCAGCGAACAGCTCGCTCCTGCTGGGCTCTGCTCAGCTCCACTCCTCCTGCACGTGCACAACTGCCCCAGGATCAATCAGAATGCACAGTCAGAACAACAGTTTCTATGTCCAGGTTGGTGTCTTGTCTGGAGTTCAATCACTAAAGAAAGCTGAGGAAATTGCTCTGAATTCATATGGCAAAGTCCTCTCCCAGCTCAAAGTCGCGGCTTCTCAGACAGGCATGGCATTGGTGACTGTGGCAATCACAGAATCACAGAATGCCTTGGCTTGGCAGGGACCTTAGAGATCATCCTATAATGGGAAAATGAAGCTGTTAGCAGCATTAAAAATTCATGTTAAAAAGACATGGAAGCTTAAAAATCTTCCATAGGAGGACTGGAATATAAAGAAAACTACTCACAAGTATGAAAAAAAACAACCTCCTTTTCATGTAAAAAGGACATCTGAAAATCAAATGAATGTTCAGGCTGGCAGATGCGAGCCCATGGGTTCACTTGCTCACACAAACCCAAAAAACCCTTTCTGGTCCAACACTGCCTTTTCCTGGACTTGTTCATTCCACCTCCTTAGTTTTTCAGTTCCTAAGGCACACACACCTGGAAGGTGAAGAAAAGTGAGTGGTTCTAAGGCCAGAACTCTGCTTTTTGCTGCTCATTAACTACCACAACACTGTGATGGCCCCAGATTTTTCCCTCTGCCCTGAATTGGAATAACAGCTGCCTATGTCATTCAAGTCAACAACTGGCCTAAGTTCTCCAATAAAATGCAGCCAAAGGACCAGGATCTTCATTTTTTTAAAGTACAAGTGAGGCAATACTGTGTCAAAATAGTTTTAAAGGTCTTGACAATCTTTTGGCTGACTTCTCTCAGGCCTGGGGAGGATTGTTAGTGGTTAAAAATAACTTACATTATTTTTTTTTTCAGATAAAAGGTTATTCACAACTTTTTGATCATTTTACTTATGATGAATGAAGAACTAATCCAAAGAGTAACATCATCCCTTGTAGCCACCCTCCTTGCCCTGCTTTTGTGATGTTATCTGACAGGTTTTTTATTTATAAACCACTTCCCCAGTCATATATTTTTTTAAATAACCTGATATCCCCATACCTACGATTGCTGCTGCTCCCCTTTATCCTTGTCTAGCCCACAAGGATGAACCAACTTATGCTTCAAGTCCACTGGCATTTTTGATGGAAGAGTTGAGATATGGGGATGGTTCTGGCTGAATGTCAAAACCCACCTCTGTCTTTGGGCACTCACCCTGTAACACAGACCTGTTCTTTTCCCAATGTCACCCTAATGATATGGGTTTTCCCAAGCCCTGGTGCTACTCTGTTTCCATAAAGCTCCATGCCACAGTGTCTGCTAAACTGGCTTGGAGAGATGAGAGGGTGGGCAGCTGCAGGGAAGGGAAAGGGAATTCTTTTTATTGCACACTTTATTACTACTGCAATGCTCAAACTTTCCACCCAAAGCCTAAAGCACTTAAAGCCTCCCGACCTCATAGCACAATAGGAAATGCCCAAGGTGAAGCATTGTCGTGGTTCAAACCAATCCTTGGAGCCCTGGCAGCTCCTGGTGCCCAGGATCAAGAGTCTGTTGGCAGTATTTTGTGCCCCCCATCCCCAGCTCAGTGCTGAGGGGCACTGGCAAGGCCAGAGCTACCCGGGGCTTGTCACCTGGCCATGGTGGCACTGTGAGCCATGGACCTGGTTTAAAATCCTGACCACCAACACTCAGGGAGGCAGCCAGGCCATGTGTGCTCAGGAAAATAAAATAGAAACCTTTTACTTTGTGTCTCACAGTGCACACATCAGTCCATGTCGTGATGCTCAGCTTCTGGACAGCTAATCCTGCCCCTGGCCCAGCTGGTACAATGTCTGGTTTACATCCTCCTAGGCCAACAAGGCGTGAGTCTGCAGGCTACTGAGTCATCTGTGCCACCACAGGGCACTGCCATGGCGCAGCATTAGTGTCACTGCAAGGCTTTGTCCCCCCAGGAACCCCCGGGATGGTGAGGACCCGGGCTGCCCACACAGCACAGCCACTGCCACTCCTCTGGCTTCTTCCCCAGCCTCAGCAGAGTCCCCTCCAACCAAGGGAAAAAAAGATTAGGGAAGGGAAGGGAAGGGTAGGGAAGGGAAGGGTAGGGAAGGGAAGGGTAGGGAAGGGAAGGGTAGGGAAGGGAAGGGTAGGGAAGGGAAGGGTAGGGAAGGGAAGGGTAGGGAAGGGAAGGGTAGGGAAGGGAAGGGTAGGGAAGGGAAGGGTAGGGAAGGGAAGGGTAGGGAAGGGAAGGGTAGGGAAGGGAAGGGTAGGGAAGGGAAGGGTAGGGAAGGGAAGGGTAGGGAAGGGAAGGGTAGGGAAGGGAAGGGTAGGGAAGGGAAGGGTAGGGAAGGGAAGGGTAGGGAAGGGAAGGGTAGGGAAGGGAAGGGTAGGGAAGGGAAGGGTAGGGAAGGGAAGGGTAGGGAAGGGAAGGGTAGGGAAGGGAAGGGTAGGGAAGGGAAGGGTAGGGAAGGGAAGGGTAGGGAAGGGAAGGGTAGGGAAGGGAAGGGTAGGGAAGGGAAGGGTAGGGAAGGGAAGGGTAGGGAAGGGAAGGGTAGGGAAGGGAAGGGTAGGGAAGGGAAGGGTAGGGAAGGGAAGGGTAGGGAAGGGAAGGGTAGGGAAGGGAAGGGTAGGGAAGGGAAGGGTAGGGAAGGGAAGGGTAGGGAAGGGAAGGGTAGGGAAGGGAAGGGTAGGGAAGGGAAGGGTAGGGAAGGGAAGGGTAGGGAAGGGAAGGGTAGGGAAGGGAAGGGTAGGGAAGGGAAGGAAAGGAAAGGAGAGGAAAGGAAAGGAAAAAGGAATATGTAAAGGAGCAAATGCAGCACTTGACTCCAGAAGCCCCTGCCGTGGGAAGAAGCTGTCCCAAAGTGGTGTCTCATCAGCAGCACAAAAACCCAAACAATCGGCCCCTCTGTGGCCGTGCCAGCTGCAGCCGGGACCAGGGCGGGGGGAACAATGGCCGTGGGGACAATGGGGATTGTTCAGGCTCCTCCGGAGGGAACAGCCCCACGCAGCCCTGGGAGGGGATCTGCAGCTGTCACCAGCTCTGAGCTGCCAGGCAAGTGGCAGATTTGGGGTGCCCTCAAGAAGGGCGTGCACCCGGTGGGATTCTTCATAGGATGCTGGAAGTGGCAGGGAATGCTTGTGAAGGGTTTCTCTGCAGGGAAACCTTCTCCCCATGCTGAGCTGCAGTTTGTGGGGTGCTGGGGCACATGGATGGGGGAAGGAGGGCCAGGCTGTGCAGGATGCACCCATGGCTGCTCTATCAATGCTGTTACCTGCACATACACTGCAAAGACACGTGGAGAAGCTTTCTCCTTTTGACCTTAACTCATCCTAAAGCTGATCACTCCATCCAGGAGCCACTGAAGCAAAGTCACCCTTCCCTGCAATGTCATTAGGGAAATAATTTCAGCTTTTCAGATGAATGTGGGTAGTTTATCTATTAAACATGGAGCATGGCATCTTTTTGCCCCTCTCCCCACTTGCTTTTCATGCTTCATGCACCCCTTGGTGCTCTCCCACCCAGGACAGCATCACCCCTGGTCTGCCAAAGCCCAGGCACAGCAAAGTCAGGGTACTGGCTGGCAAAAGGAACCAGCTCCTGGGGCAGCAGCATTTTGCTTTGGAGCTGGGATCCATTTTCCCTGAGGGAGTCAGAGGAGTGGCAGGGGTCTGCGTGTGTGTGTGTGTGTGGGTGCGTGTGCGTGTGGGTGGGTGTGTGTGTGTACACTACAGGGCACAGGCCCATCTGCCAGCATTGCTGGGCTATGACTGCAACTGTTTATCTTGAAAGCCAGAGGGTAACATTCTCCAAAGTTTCCAGGGAGAAAATACAGACCCTTCCTTTCAGCTGTGTGCCGGAGGATGTGTAACCTCGACGAATTCCTCCGTTTTGTTTGGCTTGGGTGCGCTGTGCTGGGCAGCATCACCGGCCAGAGGCTCTCCTGGCTTTGATCTGGGTGCTAGGTGTGCTTCACGACAGGTTAATGGCCATCAAACTCTGCAGCCCGGAGTCTAGACTCTTCCACCTGCTCTGTACATATTAACACAGGCTCACACACAACTCACTCTGTACATGTACCCATACCAGCAGCCAGTCTCACCACGGATGCAAAGCAAAACTCCTCAGCAGCCTTCCAAAGTAAGCAAACTAAGCCTCTGCAATGGACACAGCTGCAGCGTGGATCCAGGGGACAACCAGCCTGTCCCTGCACTGCTCCTGCTGTTCCCAGTCAGGGCTACCAGAGCTGAAGGTCTTCTTTCCATCACCATCTGCAACAAAACATCCCCGTGCTGCAGCTCTGTCCTCCCCCCAGAGCTCTGAGGGATGGGCATCCCAGGTGCAAAAAAAAAAACCACTGTGGGGGAGCTCGCAGTGTCAGAGTGGAGAAAAACATGCTGAGGGGCAGCCAGCCAGCCAGCTGCCGTGTATTTTGGCTGGCATCTCTTGTTCCTAACATCTAGCACCACACTCACTATGGAGAGGAATCCCAGGGGCAGCACGATCCCTGTGACACCTCCAGTCCAGCCACTTACAGAAACACAGGCAATTTGTCCCTCAGGTAGGCCAACACTGGCTCTGGCCTGCAGAGAGACCACAGAGCTGCTCCCCATCACCCTGCGCTGCACGGGGCTTCCAAGAGAAATGAATCATCCCCGAGCCAAGCAAACAAAAACAAAATAAAACCCTGTGTTTATAAAGTACAGGGAACGGCACAGCTGTGGGCCAGAGCCTTGAGAAAACAAGTCAGCTTCAAAGCACCTGGAGCTGCTCCCGGTGAGCAGCAGGGACAGGATGGGCCAGCCAAGCTCCCTGTGGCTGCTGCTGGTCCTGGCAGCCTTGGCCTGTGCTGTGTCCTGCCCAGGGATGGGGGGACCTGTCCTACAGGCACCACAGGCACTGCCTGCTCTGCAGATGCCCGGAGGGGATGGCCAAAGAGTCACAGAATTATGGACTATCCTGAGCTGGAAGGGACCCACAGGATCCTCCAGCCCCTGTCCCTGCACAGACACCCCACCAAGCCCACCCTGGGCATCCCTGGCAGCGCTGGCCAAAGGCTCCTGGAGCTCTGGCAGCCTCGGGGCCGTGCCCATTCCCTGGGGAGCCTGGGCAGTGCCAGCACCCTCTGGGGGAAGAACCTTTCCCTGCTCTCCAGCCTGAGCCTGCTCTGACACAGATTCATGCCATTCCTTCAGCAGCTGTCACTGGTGACCAGAGAGGAGAGGTCAGTGCCTGCACCTCCATTGGCCCCTGTGAGGAAGCTGCAAAATGTGACATAATTTCCTCTCAGTCCCCTCTTCTCTAGGTTGAGCAAACAAAGTGACCTCGGCCTCTCCTTGTATGGCTTCCACCCTTCTTCACCATCCTTGTGCCCCTGCTTTGGACATTCTGCAATGGCTTTAGATCTTTCTTATACTGTGGCACTCAAAACTGCACATCAGTCCCAGCCACTCTGCATCAGTGGCTCCAAAGAGAGATTTGGGGGTTTTTCACCCCCCTGAAGTGCACACACTGTGTCCTGGCAGCACGTGAACTGGTCTGACACCAGTCTGGGCACTGGCCAGGCACCACCACATCTGCATTTCAAGGCCTCTGCTGTGTGTTGTTGCAGCTCCTACCAGGGAAATGGAAAGTCTTCATCTGACTGCAACAAATCACTGTCATCTCCTTCATCCCCACAGCCAAACTCCAAGGCCACCAGTCACCCCCAAAGGGCAAAGGGATGGTGAAGAGGCAGCAGCAGTGCTGGGCACTCAGATTTTACCACATGGTGGTGTCACGGTCCCCCCTTGGTCTTTGTTTTCAGTGTGGTACCACCATCAGTGACACACAGGCCATAGCCCAGAGCCCTCAGCATCATCCTCCTCTCTCTCTCCATCAGAAAAAGGAATTTAGCTTAAAAGTTAAGACCTCAGGCAACCTGCAATGCTTTGGAGCTTGTCTTACAGGCTGCAATGTCACAGCAAAACTTTCTGTGAACTTCAGCAGGACTTTGACCAAGTGCTGGAGCTGGAGTCCTTCTCAAAGCACATGAATGTGGCTCAAATGAAGAGAGATAACCAAAGAGGGGGAAAAAAGAGCACTTTGGAAGGAACAATCAGAGTTATTTGAGTGGGTGCAAATCAGGCAAATACATTTAGCTCAAGAAGGAAAAGGTCTCTGGCTGAACCTTCTCGACATCAACTTCTGCAACATTGTTTAGTTTCCAAACATGTTTTCTTTGAAACTCACCTCTTGTTTGTTTGACTTGATGTTAAAGGGTTAACTAACCTGAAAAACTAAACAAAACTGTTTGCTTTGGGCTGACGAAACTGATTCATTCAACCCACACTCTTCTCTCTTCCCTCTCCAGGTTCGTTGTTCTGCTTTAAAAAGGAAAAAGCAATAGCTTTGAGCTGATCTGATTTTTGTATTTCTCCCCTCTCACCCTCCCGCACTTTTTGGTTTGGCTACCAGGCTGAGAAATCCATTACCCACAGGGAGCCCGGGCCAGCCTAACCCACAGTAAAAGAAACCTGACAGTAAAAGAAACCAGATTCTCCATGTCTTTTTAGCTTCTGGCTTTCTTCTAGGGCTTTCCCACACGTTTCCAGCTCCCACTGGGACCAGTGGCTACGCTGGGTGTTGAGGAGGGGAGGACCCTGTGCGAAAGGCTGCACTTTTCCCTCTTTTCTATGCATCCATCTTGGGCTCCCTCATCTCAGCCACGTCCCAGGAGTGCCACACCCAGAACCGAAACCCCGCGGGCGCCCAAGCAGAGGTGAGAGAAGGAACACCAGGGAGGCAGCGAAGATGGACTTAATCTGAATCTTTAATGCACAGAACAAGCTGCCGGGAGCCTTGCCAACCAAGGCTGCGCACGGAGCCACCCCGTCCACTCGGAGCGGAACAAAAGCCCAGCTTGCCTGCAGCGTCCCGGGAACCCGCCTGGCTTCCCGACCCGGGACCCTCGCTGGCGGTGTGGTGGCACCAGCCACCCACGCCACCTCCTCCTGGCGTCCTCGGCCACCACGGCGCCGGGGCCCCTCGCCCCGCAGCTGCTGCCCGGTGGGCAGGCAGGGCAGGCAGGAAGGGGATCACCCTGCCCCCAGCAGCTCCCCTCTGCCTGGCCCTGGCCTCGAGTGGGTATCTCCTCCTCCCAGGGTTTTGGAGCGTGTAGTCCAGGAAATTCAGTAAGAAAAGATTAAAAAGGAGAGGCTTTTATGCTGAGTCAAATTAGGTAATTTCTTTTTTTTTTTTTTTCCTTTTTCTCGCTCTTGAAAAATTAAAAAAAAAAAAAAAAGGAAAAGAAATTAAAGTCCAGCTTGTTCATTTCTTGTTTCTCTGCCGTCTGTGTGAGAAAGTCCTGTTTGGCCTCGCTGTCCCCTTCCACCCCCTCGGAACATCACCCGACCCCAAACCCCACCAGCCACTCAGCACATCACGAGTCCTCGACTCCTCGGAGTCCCTTTGCCTCCCACAGCTCCAGGCCTGCTCCTTCCCTCACCGCCCCTTGGACTCCCCGTAGGTGTTGCGCAGCATGGAGACCATCTTCTCCTCGCAGGTGACTTTGGTGTCCCTCAGGATGCTGTACCAGACCACGCCGGGCGGCCGCACCTCCTCGCTGCGGCAGAACAGGTAGGGCATGGTCTCGGTGCGGCTCTGGATGTAGGCACTGCGCAGCAGCGTCGAGCAGTGCCTGCTGACCTTCTCCAGCCTCCTCAGGATCAGGTGAGCCTTCCTGGAGGGGACAGAGATGGGAACAGAGCAGTGCGGGCAAGGCACAGGGCTGACCAGCAGTCAGGACTTCTGCGTTCTGCCACCAGCTCTGTCTTGTGGCAAGAACGGGCAAGACCCATTGCCTTAGACATTGTCTTTCCTGTTCCAAGTGGAGAGAAGCTCTGTTTATCCCAAAGCTCTGGGTGTATCTATCATTTCACAGCACCAAGATCTCAGGTCTGACTCACTGGAGCAGTCTGTGTGCCCTGGGGACAGTCTGCCCCAGCTAGATTGTCACCACCACCATATGATCCTGGCCAGTTCCAGCACCAGTGCTGGCCTCACCCAGGTGAGACCCCCAGCACCTTCCTGCCCCTGAATGATGAGCACAGCCCTCCCTCTCCTGATTTCCCAAGTCTGCAGGAGGTAAACAGCTCAAAAGGACTGACACTACAAGAGTAAGGAAAAAAAGCACAACACATTAAGACAAAACAAAATAAACCCATAAGAAACCAAGAATCCCCTTGTGGGAGTCTGCAAAGTGCTAAACCAAACAAAAGGAGGGAAGAGGGTTTTCTTCAGTGGTTTGAAAGTTTCAAGATCACAGATTATTTCCTCTCCCTCTGGTGCCACAGGAAAGCTCTGGATTCAGGAGTGGGGGATTTCACAGTTCCTGCAGGAATGTAAATTCCCGCTAATGAGATGTCAGGGGCAGCAATGTCAGTCAGCACGGCACAAACATGGGGATTATTTGATTATGAAAGCTGGGTGGTGTTGCAGCTCGGGCTGTGAGCTCCCAGCCCGCGGGGAGCGTCGGGAGCCTGATGTCCGGGGATGGGACACCAGGGAAGGGCTGGTCAGGGTCACCTCAGCGCCAGAGCAGAGGGCAGAGACGGCGGCAGGAGGCGAGAGGGCATCCTGGCAGCCCCAGCCAGCTCAGACCTCTCCCTGCGCAGTGGGAACACTGGATGAAAGGCTGTAGGAAACCACCACTCCTCCAGGGCTGCTCATGGAAAACTGCCCCACTCCTCCCCTGGGTGATGTGCTCTGGGTCAGCTTTGAGGGCAAAGGAAGAACAAAGGAAGTTGGCCCTTCTTGGACTGCACTCCATGATCTCCATTTATGGATTTAATCCACAAAGACACAAGGCAGACTGGGCAATTTGAGCCTCGTTAGCTGCACACACATCTACAATAATGATGTCATGGGCTGAGCTGTGCCCAGCTCTGACACAACACCTCTACTCACGTTACTCTGCCTAGCAGCCACCTGACCTTCTACAGCATCTGGTGCTCCCACCACACACCAAGACCTGACACACTGCCAGGAACAGGTCCTGTACTGCTGGATCCTCTTGGAGTTATGGATTCCATGATGGCATCAAGTGCTTTCGGTGAAGACTGATTGATTCAAGCTCAGCTCAGCAGCACACCAGACTCTGTAGTGATTGTCACTACAGTTGCCAGACTTCAACAAATCACAGTCAATGCTGCTGGAAGGGACCAAAAGCCATCACCTGTGCCACTTCCTGCTGGGATCAACCTGCCTGGATTAATTTCCTCTGACCCGTTCCTAGAGTCAGATCCTTCCAGTGCTGCTGGTGATCCTTCCAGTGCTCCCCATCCTCATGCTGGGAGATTG